>BOPP01000014.1:8191149-8205421 GCA_017312745.1 Gryllus bimaculatus | reverse complement strand
AGGTGGCGGCGTGGTGGCTGCGGCGCGCCGCGACAGCCAGGTGAGGTTGGGCTGAGGCTCCGCCCAACTGTAGCCGTTTGTATGTAATCGTGTTTCGCGCTGTGATATGTAGTGGGAAAATTAAGTTTCAAACAATAGTTTACGACCGAAAGAATGAGGCGAATAGTACAATGATAATTTCAGACGAAGAATTGGATAGAAGCAGAGAGATAGGAAATATATTTGGGGAAGAGAAGGGAAAGAACTAAGCCGTGGAAGAACTACCCATATTCTTGGATCACGAAGGCGATGAAAATGAAAGAAGAAGAGGAGGAAGAAGAAGGATTCAGGTGGCACCTCACATACGCAATATTTATATTTCATTTGGCATTTTTTTGGCCTGTTCAAGAGTCGTCAAGATGAGTAGTCAAGATGACTCAACCATAACCTTAAGCCGAAAGTTATGGGAACGAAATGTTTTGATACTTATTTGTTGTTTCAACCCTGGCTCTTTAATTGGTGGTTGGCAGAAACATTCAAAACGTGTTATTCAAATTCATCGTTTATGCATGCTTAAAGAAAGCTTAGGACTGTTTGAAGTAGTTGTGACCAACTGCAGAATGAAGGAAAATACAGCTCGTGGCAAGCAAATAGCAAAGATTTGGACGGCAAAGACCGTAAATAGAAATAGCTTTCAATGGGCAGTAGCAGAATAGTTAGCGAGAGACGGGCAGTAACTCCAGTGTCTGGAATAGCTGTCATGAAGGAAGTATTAACAGCCCGATGCGCAAGCACCACAAAGAATTGTTTATTTCACTCGGCACACACTCTTTGGCGGGCGGCAGTCGTGCAGAAAAGGCGGCCTATGGAGGCAGGCGGTGGTTAGGGCGGCGGTGCACGGTGAAAGAGGAGGGCAAAGGATGAAAGCGAGGGTTGAGGGCGACGGTGGTGACGGCGGTGGGGAGGAGAAGGAGGAGGAGGAGGAGGAGGGCCGCAAAAGAGCGCGCAAAGGAGCAAGCGCGATATCGCACGTTTCAATTTTCAAGCACGTGCGGTCACGCGAGGAAGATTTAATCTAGGTCTTGTGAAAGTGTTTCCGACTGGAAATTTTCGCGTACAGACGTGTCGATTCATAGCCGCGCCGGAATGAAGTGAAAGGACCAGGGCTGTCCTGAGTTGCCCTAAAAAATAGCACAGTTAGGAAAACCTAACGAATCCATTCATATCGTTCAAATGAAAGATGTATAAATAATCCATTCCAAAATGTATTGCAGATGTTTCAGAACAATTTTATTGAAATAAATTTACAATATAAAAAAATTGTAAATTTATTTCAATAAAATTCTGAAAGCTTCTCTAACGTCTTTCAAGATTTAATTCATGTGCACATTCTGTTCTCGCACTTACCGTAGCCAGTACTATTTTTTTCTAAACGTAAAATACTATTTATTGATTGTATTTAGTATTTAATCTTATGTGAATGTTCAGTAACTTTTTTGTGTTCCTGACTTTGATAACATTTTGTTTTACAGTCAGTAAATAGAATAGAAGTATTTTATGTATAGCAGATTTATTTGTAATTGTCATTGACAAATGCGTATTGTTTTCCACAAGTAACACCCACACATATCATAACACCATAACATAAGCATAACATGGTCATCTCTATTTATTCATTTTCAAAGAATTGGATGAGATGTTTGTGAATTTGAAATATTAAATTCTCACTTATTATAATTGGCGAAAGAGAGAAATTTCAACTTATTCGAAGAAAAAAGTAAAATAAACTGGGAGTACGTGAAAATAATCTTTTGTGAGAAATAGCAGGCATGCAAAATATGTTTTAATACTAATTTTTTGATCAAACTTTTATACCATCTAGCACAGTATGCCAATATATTTTATTTCAATTCAATGTGTTCTTCAGCTTCCTGTTTCTCGTTAAATTGTAGTCCCATCGCTGACCGCTAGTAAGTATCAAACGTTTAGAATTCGCAGAAATGCCGCAGAACTCTAAAGTTAAAGCTGAAAGGACAAAAGACCTACCATTCGCTCGCACCAACGTGCACGGTTCATTCAAAACTAAATGAACTGCTAAGTCAGCTGGTGTGGTTACCCAGACCTTTCAGTTGACTTCGCTCCTTCGTGATTTCAATCATCTACTCCCCTTCTATCTCACGCTGGTTATAATTCTTTCGCCCAATCAATCTTCATTACTCGTTTATTCAGATGAATTATCTTCGTTGTGTTCACTTCTCACCATCCTTTTGTTCATCTTTCTCCATTTAGTTATTCCTCTCTTCCCCATCTTGGTCTCTCCTCTACCTTCGCCTTTCCACTTTCTTTCCTCTTCTCTTCTCTGAGTCTCTCCCTCTCCCTCCCCCCCTCTCTCTCTCTCTTTCCCCCTCTCTCCAGTATTTATTATTTTATGTCTCCTTATGTATATCCCTTCCCTCCCATGTTTATCTCGAGTTGCCAGCGGAGGATGTCGAAGAGAGATGAAGGAACGAAGATAGTTTGCTATTTAAATGAGGTACACAAAACTATATAGTAGGTTGATGTGGTGGGTGAGTTTATCAAGGTTCAACGGTTTGATTTCGAGTTTTGCAGTCAGCACTTAATAATGGCTTTTAGTAGTGCGGAATGCTTGCAAAGCAATACATTTTACATGGAAATCCTTGTTTGCGGGCGAACGACTTGGTGTAAGAGTTTAACTTCATTGCCTCAGAAATAACTGATGCAATTTTAGAGCACATTTTCGTGACGTTTGTATTTGGAATGATCAGGAGCTCGCGTTGTTAAGGGCGCAAAATGTGTCAAACTGAACTAGTATTGCTGGTTCTTAAAAATATATTTTCTCAATTTCGTCATTTTCTGGATCATAAAACCCATTTCGTAGCATTTGTTCAACAGTGTTTTTACTACATTGTGATTGTTGGTTGACTGTCTTATGTAATTACTTCTCGGCTGTCCGGGTGACGCCGCGTCGTTGGCAGATAGGCCGACGTTTCGCCTAACGTGGCGTCACCCGGACAGCCTAGAAGTAATGGACTCGAGCCGCGGAAGCCTTCGTGTACATGTCTTATGTAATGACTGAAAACCTAAGCCGTGCTGAGACCGTGGTGCGAGGCTCTAAATCAAGGGCCGGGCGGGCGTTCAGAGCGAGAAGCTGCGCCGCGCCCGAGGCGGAGGGGCGGTGGGGCGGAGCCAGGCCGGAAGGTCCGGAAGCGCAGCGGCTGCGGCCCTGGCCCTGCGAGAGCGCGGGGGCAGCCGCCAATAAAAGTTGGGCGGCGAACGGCAGCAGGCGCTGGACGCTGGGCGGCTGGGCGCGTGCGATGGGCGGCCGCGGGGGAGATGGACAGCGCGCGGCTGGGATTGGACGGGGCGATGTGAAAAAGGGATGGACGGGACGGCGCTGGAAAGGGATGGACGGGACGGGGTGAAAGAGGGATGGACGGATCGGAGATGGAAAGTGGTGGGCAGGATAAGCAGATGAAGAAGGGATGGACGGACCGGGACGAGGGCAAGGAAGGGTTGGGCGGGGTGAGAGGGGACGGACGGATCGGGGCTGGAAAGTGGTGGCCAGGATAATCAGGTGAAGAAGGTACGGACGGGACAGGGTGAGGAAGCGATGGACGTGACGGGTTTAGAGACAGATGGACGGATCGGAGATGGAAAGTTGTGGGCAGGATAAGCAAGTGAAGAAGGGTGAGAAAAGAACGGATGGGACGGGATAGAAATGGATGGGCATGAGACAGGATCGTGAGGAAAAGGGTGTTGAGAACGAGATGGGGCGGGAAGGCGAGAGCGGGTCTCGTGGGGGAGGGGGCGGAGTGACGCGGACGGAGCGGCGGAGAGAAGGACGAAGAGAGGCATGAGAAATGCAGAGGCGATGCAGGGGAAGTGGGGGCGAGTGGCACGAGGAGAGAAGAAGATTCGGTGGCACGGCAAGGGAGAGGGGAGGGAGGGAGGGGAGGGGAGGAGAAGGGGGGCGGACGTCTGGCAGGCGGACGGCTCGGCCACCGCGCTCGCCCGTCGCTTGACTGCCGCGCCCTCCCTTCCCCCGCGTACATTCTTCGCTTTCTCCGCTCGACTTGCGCGTCTTTGTCTTGCCCGGGCGCCGTCTCTGTCAGCGCGGGGCAACGCGATTTCTAACCCGTCGGCTTCCTGCGTTTTCGCGGAAGTCGGGAAATGGGCCGCTCTTCGGACTTGGCCGCGCACGAGTCCCAACCCTTTGGGCGGAGCAGGCGACTTCGTTCCAGCGCCAAGGGGCAGGGATGAAAACGTTGACGACGTCTCGCGCTGACAAGCATATTTTAATTGTCAAGTGACTGTTTTATAATGCAATATGTGTTGTAAAATTAAGTTACTTCCAATAGTAGCTCAGAATTTGAAGAGATACTACTTCTTTTGTCTGATTTTACGCTTGATCTTCGTAATTTGTTACCTAACAAGTACACACTAAACTTATAAATTAATTACTGCTGATTTTTAATTACAAGTTTGATTTGTTTGGATAGATTATCTTCATATAGGGAGTCGTAATTAAACATCGCTTATATCTCTGAAGAAATAACTTCTAGTACAATCGATAGTGATCAATGTCATGAAAGCTGATCAGTTGACATAACGGTGTGTGATGCGTTTTTTTCGGAACCGTGAATACTGTGGGTTGGTAAGGTAGTAGATGCCACAGCAGGGTTGAAGGGGAATTTTAAATTACAAACTTCTGCAAGCTACGTCCTGCATTTGAGAAGCGCGGATATGAAGTCTGCTTCTGCAGTGCGGGTGAAGTCCGGCCAGGCGGCGCCTGTGCGCGGTGCTGCCGCTTCGATATGAGAAATCCGCATGGATAGAGCGCCTCTCAGGCGTCTTGTTCTCGCCGCCGGTGGGCGGAGCGCGGCCTCCCATTTTTCTCCGTCACGAGAGACACTCGGGCGCTCGACGTCTTTTGTTTCATGCAGTCTTGCTGGCAGGGGCTGCGTGCGTTCAGAGTTATACGTTAAACAAGACGCGGGTAGACGAGTAGTTATCTAGTAATTCCTTTTTGGTAATGAAAATTTAAAATATAATATGAGGGAATTGTTATAAAACTGGAGTTTTGAATGATTCAATTGTAGTTTTAGTGAAACGAATGTTTTTTGTATTTTTTTTGTTTTTAAGATTGTTTTTAAGCGATACATTGTTAGCGTTAAGATCAAAATACGAGTAGTATCTTGATCTCTGAAAGCCTTGCGGATGAATTATTGATGGATTGCAAAAACATATAAGATTTTCTCTTTTACGAATGTCATAACACGTACCACAGTTAATTTCAATGTGTATGGAATATTCTATCCCTGTGAATATTTTCCATGAAATGTTCGAAATATAGAAGAACTATGGTTCAAAGTTTTGAAATTCAAGTTGATTCTTATAATATATTATTTTGACTCAAATACCAAATCACCATCTAAATTTCCATTATATTTTCTTTTCTGGCCATTCAGATTTCATTGTTCAGTAGAATCTTATTCTCTAATCATTCAATCTCTTTATTACAAGAGAAGAGAGCTGCTCTGAATAGAACGCATCGTATTCGCAGAGTGAAGCGGGCGCAAAAACGATCTAGTTTAAACAAGTGAGAACACAACGGGATTAATTATTCAGCCACGGGGACATCTCGAATTTCAGCTTGTGCAGTGAGCTGCTAGTTGTGGAGGCTCTGCCCTACATTAAGGCGGGCGCTGGAGAGGCACTCTCTCGAATTACGCGCAGACCAAGGAGGCTATCTGCGGGGGCGCGCGGGGCGGCGGTTGTGTTGCTAAACGATTCGTGCTCTGCGCTGGCGCTCGCGCTGGCGTGCGCTGTGGACGCCGTCCGCGATGGCGACCCGGCTGGTGAGCGACGCGGCGGGCGACGCGACCTCCCTTGAGCAACTTTGGCGGCGTCTCGCGGCCGCGCGTCCTGCCTCCGGTTGCGCTTGCCGCCTCCAGCCAGCCTCAGGCGCCCTCCAGCGCCTCCAGCCGCCTCTAAGCCGACTCCAGCCACCTCACCCCTCCAGCCTCCAGGCCGCCTCGAGCCGCCTCTAGCGACTCCAGCCGCCTCCAGCCGCCTCCAGCCGCTCCAGCCGCCTCCAGCCACCGCCGCCTCCAGCCCTCCCGCCTCCAGCCGCCTCGCCAGCCGCTCACAGCCGCCTCTCGCCGCCTCCACGCCGCTCAGCGCCTCCAGCGCCTCCAGCGACTCCAGCCCGCATCCAGCCGCCTCCAGCCGCCTCCAGCCGCTCCAGCCGCCTCCAGCCGCCTCAAGCCGCTCCAGCCGCCTCCAAGCCGCACTCAGCCGCCTCCAGCAGCCTCCGAGCGCTCCGCCGCATCCAGCCTCGCCGTCAGCCAGCCTCCAGCAGCAACTCCAGCCAGCCTCCAGCCGCCTCCAGCCGCTCACACGCCCCGCCCGTCCAGCCGCTCCAGCCGCCTCCAGCCCTCCGCACCTCCAGCCGCTATCCAGCCGCCTCAGCCCCCGCCGCTCCAGCCGCTCCAAGCCGCCTCCAGCCGCCATCAGCCGCTCCAGCCGCCTCCAGCCAAGCCTCCAGCCAGCCTCCAGCGCCTCCAGCCGCCTCAGCGCCTCGCCGCGCTCAGCAGTCCGCTTCGCACGCCGCCACTAGCTAATCTCCGTCGGTATTAGGCTCTCCGTTGGGAAACCGACGCTCCTACTCAGGCGGTGCCCCCTCTACCCACATCCACCCACCCACCCACACACACACACACACCCCCACCAACCATCCGCGCGAGCGGCGGCGGCCATCACTCGTGCCTTGACGGTTGTGCTATGTCTCGTCAGTTGGCGTTGTAATTAGTGTTGCCTTCTCATTGAAAATTAATTTGTCTGTCACGACGGTATGCAGTCGGAAACGTTCAAGGAGCGTAAAGAATTATTAATTTTGTGTGTCGAACACGTTTAAGGCTCAACGGTGAAAGACGAAATATAGACGAAGAAATTGTAATGTAATCGAAAGAGTCGAAAAGTCTGTCGTATAAAATCGTTAGAGTGCGTATAAATGACGACAGATTAAAATCCTTTAGGAAAAATGTGAGACGAAATATTTTACTTAAAGTGAGACGGATCTTACGGGGAAAGTGAGGCATACAATTTATTGACAATATATTTTGTATTATCTCTTGGCGTGAAATAAATGTTCAAGTGGATGTTAAAAATAGGTTAATTCCAACAATCGATCTAAGTATAAATTGAAATATTGTGTTACTGTATTCTGTTATGATAAATCATTATTGTTATATTAAAAATTATTGCGAATATTGATAAATCTATTATTATCGGTGTGACCCTTGAAAACCATTTTACACTTAGTAATCATTGCTTTAAAAGTGAAAATATCTTTATTTTGAAAATCCAAATACGAAAGGTTCTGAAACTTAGGCTAAGGAATGGAGGGCACGCGTCCGAAATTACTTAGTATGTTCGAAAGATCTTCTGTAGATTACTGTATAGGAAGCACATCTCGTGTTGAAGAGACACGAAAATCTGGTTTTAGGGTTAGGAAACATAGTTTCTAATGTGTTTCTGATTCTAACGTGTTCCCGCGTAACGAGCTTCAGAGTTGCGCATGCCCTGTTTCTTATATCACAGATCACAAACTTCGAACTATTTTCAAGAATGTGATGCAGCACTGGAAGATAGATAGTATTACTCACGGGTTTAATTAGCTGATTTTTTAACAAATAGTACAAAACTAACTTTTCTTAGTGTCTTGTATGTAAAACAATAAGATAATTATACTTTTATTTCATTAATTTTATTTAGACGTGTGTAATTTAAAAATATATTCTCTAAGTATAATGTCACCCCACTGTAGGAAATCAGTTTAAAAATCACCACTTGCCTTTTTGTAGCGTTCTGCAGCACAATATTCGTTCAGAAAGGATAGATCGTTCTTTACTGTCGCTCTGAAGAAACCGAAATGTAGTGTGCCATCGGTGTATTTATCATGTTAATATTGCAGTTTAGTCCGCACGGATTTTGGTTAGCTGAAATGGAGATTCCATGCCTTTGTAGTAAGTAGCGTAAGGCGTTTTTTGCTAAAAAGATGCCCTCTTTGCTGTCGTTTCGGTCGCCGGCGTATCTTTCCCGCGTCCCCTTTACGCGTGATGTGCACTATAATTTCGCGATTTCCAGCCGCCAGGGGCTTTCACAACGAGCGAGTGGCACGTGACTACCGCTGCGAAAGTCGGGAATGGATTTATCGACTCACCGGTTAGAAGTTCGGACACGTTGGAAGTATTACTCGAGTCGTAAATTAAACATTACCAAATGCTTGATTTAATATGAGTAAAAGTGATTGAATAATTGTAAAAACAATTAATTTCCTTTATGTATAAATGTTAACGTATGACGCGTTGAATATATTGAAGTTTTTTATCTTTTTAAAATAAATAGAGAATAGTCTATCTGCCTAATATAATTTAATAAGACTGATTAATAGCGTGTATCTGAGAAAAAGTATACATCAATTTATTGAATTATCTCAGAAACAGTCAAGCGATCCAGATGCCTATTTCTACGGACATAAACTTTGTAGAGAGGCAATTTTACCGTATCAAACAAGATTATTTCATGTTTCGTTCACACTTCAAGCGTACCCAAAGATTGGAAGTAGCTACTGTTGTTTCAGTTTTAAAAAATGCGCTACAGAACTATTTTAGCCAATTAATGTCAGCGCCTCTCACTGTTAGTTGTATGAAGACTATGGAGGATTCTTGATAATTAGCTATATTAGACAAGAATGGGAACAAAAATACTGGCTATTTTAGGGACAGAATATTAGGAATAGTTTCTTATGCGCGGGTCACACAGTATATTGTTTCAGAATTAGCAGATGAAGTGGATTATAGTGGGGGATGTATGTCATAATAAATAGATTTTGCCAAGATATTGTTGTTGTCGCCACACGATAAACTGATTCAGAAGTTACTGCATTCAGGTATTGACACTAGAGTCATAGCGTAAATATATGAGCTTCTTCGAGATATGAACAGAAAGTCCGAGTTGGACAACAATTTTAAAACTCGACAAAGATAATTCAGGGACTCCTCAACGCAGGTTATTGGACCTTCTCTTGATTTTCGCGTTTTCTGAATGACCTGCCAGACAATTTATTTTCAAAGATAACATACTGTCGTGATTATGATTTGTATAACATATCGCGTTATTCAATCAACAAAATAATTTTGCAGACTCTGTTATAGACTACATTTCCTGGGCAGAGATAATAACATGACAATAATTGAGTTGGAAACAAAACCATCCACGTTTGGTAAGGGCCAAAAATATAGTGACTCTATACCATTTATGGCACACGAAAATATTCCAAGAGTATTGCCTTGTAAGTTTCCTGGAATATTTTTTTTATACAAATTGAGTTTGGAAAAATCAGGTAAACTTTGTCAGGAAAGCTTGGAGGTCTTTGGCTTGTATCTATACGAATACTAAACGAGAGTACTGGTGCAGCGCGAAGAATTAGCTTACTTATCTCAAGCTTCGTTCATTAATGGAATACGGGGCGATTTTTGGGGATACTTACACGAAGTTCACAAAAGGAATATTTGAATAGAATACAGAGAAGAGCGTTTAAAATTCTTTCGAAGCCAATAGGAAGAAAGTAGAATGGAATTTCATCTACGAAAATGCTAGGAGTGTAAGGTAGACTTGGTGCCCTACCAAAGCGTATGCCGGTTATCCAGCTTGGAAAGATATACAATCACACAAATGGGAAATTACATTCACAAAATCAGTCCAAGCCGCAGGAAAAGTTAGAAACTTTTCCTTCCAAATATACAAGAACGGACGGAAATAAGTTGCCTCCGACAGCTAGAATCTTTCCTCTAGGTGTACAAGTTTAAAGTTTATTAATAATTACTATTTGTAAACTTCATTAATTAGAGAAGTTAGGCTTATTTAAATTCATTATTATCTGTTTATTTTTAATATGAATTTATAATTATTATATATTTAAAAAGTATATTTAGTATACAAATATATGTGCAGAACAGCCGTAAAATGTAGAGTTAGTGCTATTATTTTTATTATCTTGCCTTTATTAACATATATCATATTATTATTATTATCATATTATTATTATCATATTATTATATATATTATTTATTATTATTATTATATTGATTATTAATTATTATTTTATTATTATTATTATATTATCATATCCATATTATTATTATTTTAAAATAATTTCAAATTACATTGTATTATATATCCCTAATTGTAGTATGTAAATTGTAGTTCTGAACTTCTTGGTTAAACACATACCACTGCACGCATACTTTTTCTCACACACCAATTTTGGCTCTACAGAGTCACATGAACAGAAGGTAGTCATTTTAGAAGCACTTTATCTCTCATTTAATTACTTTAGTTTCGATTTCTTTGTTTCCGAGACGCTTCTGTGGTTTTTATCTCAACGTCATTACGAATTTGTTGCAGATTTGCTTTCCGATAGCATTTTAGCTTGATTGTAATCAATTCATTTGATGGCCGCGCCATTCGTTAATTTGCACGGCCAGCGATACTACGCACCGGAATAGATACGTCCCACCAGTCACCAACGCCACTGTCGTGTGCCACCCCGCTTTCGTCACTCACCCTTCCAAGGCCCTCTGCGTGGGCGTCCTCCTCGCCCGCCACCGCCGACGGCGGTCATTAACGCATGGGGGTGTGCCGTTATTGGCCGTCAGCGCCCGCCCGCCCGCCGGCCCCGCCCCCGCCGACACTTCGGCGTCCTACATGCCGCAATATCCGGAGCAGAGGCGCCAGTGGGGCCCAGGAGACGGAGCGGTTCTAACATGTGAGCGTGTTCGGAAGCGTGTAAAGGTGATGATAGAAAGTGACTTTACCTAACGGCTGTATATGATAACACATGCATAGAAGTGAGACATACTGAGGTCAGTCAAATGAAGTATTCGAAAAATTTTTCGTGGGATTTCACCATCCACTGCTGGTTACCCTACGACGAGGGGACGCATCTTCTGTTGCGTCTTCTGCAATCGTCTTCGTCCGTTTCTTCTGCAATCGTGCAGTAAAACTTTGTTTTTGCCACGAAATAAATGTCCGTTCAGCTTTGAAACCCTTTAAAAGTAAAATCAACAATATTTCAAATATGACACTATTCGTGTGTGCCTACACAAGCTTTGACGTAAAACACCATGGAGCACATTTTTTGGCTCGACGAAAATGAATAAATGTTAATCCAATAATATATTTAATGATAATGTAATTAAGGTAAATAAAAGGAATACCTCAATAAATTATTATTATTATTATTATTATTATATTATTATTAATTTTTATTATTATTCATTAATATGGAGTACTATATTTTTACTTTTTCCAGACATTTTCATTCATTATTTTTCAAAACTGTCAACTAGCAATTCACATGCAATTCATAGAACCACACGTGTACAAAGCGATTACAGTATACTGCACTGCGCCAGTGTGTTATATGTTGTTTGGTTGGAGTTCATTGAACTGGTATCTCTTTTCAAGGAGAATATGAAGAATTTTCGTAACTCCCATCAGAAACCGCTGAAGTTTTGGATGCAATTTTAACTTCTTGATACACTTCGTACCATCTTTGACAGTGCTTAGAGAGTTGCATATAAGCAGTGATAGTGTTAGGGAAGATTCTCTGAAGAAAGATGATGATTATGACACAATTAAGTAAGGATATTCAGAATTCAAAAAGCTATGTTGTAAACTATTTTCGCTCACTGACTTACATAAATGTCTACCTCATAATTGGTAGCGTATTTTTTGCTCTAAACACAAAATTTTACTTGCGTTTTAAGAAAAAATATCGATTATGTTTTTTAAACTCATTATTTATGAAGATAAATGTTTCAAAAGATCGCATTGCTTGTTTACTATGTTTAATTGATAAAGCATGTGGTGGAATGAAGTTATATTGTATAAAGCAAATAAGTTAGTTAGACTTGATTAATTACGTTATCTTCAATAAGATGCAAGTATATAGTTTGCACTCCAAAAGTTTCTTGACATTCAATGCGCAAAATGTTGAACCCGTTGATTCTTCTTCTTAAGTAATTACTTGAAATGTAATCTGAAAGAATAGTAAATTTACCTTGAAAGATATCGATGGGATACGTAACAAATAATTTTTTGTTTATCAAAAAACAAATATTTTTCCTTTCAAAATCCTCTGCATTATTATTAGATTACAGCTATTGAAGGGAACCATTACCACCTCGCACAGAATCTCTTGATGTACGGCCGCACCAAGGGGCAAACGCAAGCCGTCGAGGCAGGTAACGCAGGGTGGGTGGCAGAAGGGCTGCCGCACCGCCAGTCGCCGACGGGGGTCCCTGCGGGCTACACAACAGGCAACCCGACATGCGGCACTGCACTGCGGGTTGCAGCACGTCCGCACAAGCGGGCCGCGCCCGTGCATCATGCTCAATGGCCTCTCGCGCTCTATTACGGACGAGGCGCGATTCCATGCGCCCTCGAGCGAGTTGGTTTTGAGACAATGCGTCTTCCGGAGGGTGCTGCCGTCCGCCGTTCCGCGCGCGCCGCCGCCGCCGCCGCTGCCGCCGCCGCCGCCAGCGCAACGCGGGCGCGGGGTGCCGCCGACGGGTGCGCATTCTGCGAGCGATGAAAGCACAGGTTATCGAGGCCGACGTAATGGAGTCGTTGAGCTCGTGCGCTGACACAGGGAAGCGAGGTTAAAAACGTGTGCGGAAAACAATTATACGACAAAGCCTTCAATTATAACTATAGGGACATTATCTTTTCTTCAGTGCTGTTTTTTTATCTTTCAGCATTAATGTTGTAATGCTGATGAATAGTAGAATTACAATGTCGCTCGCAATGTTATGTAGCATTCGTCGGATAATTTAATTTAAGTCTGATACTTAATTTAATACGTCGCATGAATTTTTATTTTCGATCATCATTTATGAGATAATGTTTTGTGTTTATATTTTTGAAATGATGAGGACTATATTTTCGACATGGAATAGATAATGTTTTGACAGTCTCCTATAATGGTTTAGGACGTTTTGTAAATAAATACACACTCGTGGGAATTAAAAAGAAGCACTCATGAAAATTGGTGTTATTAAAAATTCGAAAAATGTGATACAGGTAACTTTGTGAGCGTAATTGATGTGGATACGACGATATGCGATTATAAAGGAGGGTGTGGAGAATTGGTTAATATTGCGTTACGACTGGAGAGACTCCGCTAAAATTCAGTGTATCAATATAATCTATATTAGTGATGTGGATCGCGGCACAATATTATGCGATGCATTGTGATGCAATCCTGAACATTATTGTCTATGAACGTGAGATATATGTGACCGTTGCACTTGATGGATTCATACACGTTGACTAAATTCATAGAAAGTAACTAGCGCGGCGAGAGTAGGTCTCGCGCTTGCTATCGCTTCAGAAGAGATTAGTTCGGCGGGTGTTGATCAGGACTGGCAATGTTTGTGATCAAGAGAGCCGCGCTTAGATAACGCGGGGAGTAGCCGTGTTTCATCCGTATTACAGCTCGACTGTATTTTCGCGCATTTTTTTTAGCCGATGTGTCACTCTACGCATTACAGTCTTTGGACGAAGAAAGAGCTTCCGCGCGCCCGGGCGCACGACGTGCGGAGCGGCGGCGAAAGTTTGAGCACCGGCAGGAAGCGTCTGCGCCGCACCGCGGGCGCCGCTCTTCTTGTCTCGCCCTCCCTTTCCCTTCTGCCTCCGCCTCAGCCTCCGCTCCGCAACGTCTCCGCCAACGCCTCACCTCCACCTACGCTACGCCTCCACTTACGCCCACGTCTACGCCTACGCCTTACAAACGCCTCCACCGTACGCCTACTGGCCTCACTGCACCTGCGCCTACGCTCCACTACGTCAACGCTCCTCCGCCTCCATCTCGGTCTACCGCTTCGCGCCTCCTTCCACCCTGCGCTCCACTTACGCCTCCGCTCACCTACGCACACCTTCACCTATCGCCTCTACTACGCCCACGCCATACACTTACGCTAGCGCTCATTAGCCTACGTCTTCGCCTACGCCTACAACTCTTTCCACCTACGCCTACGCATCTGCTACCTACGCCTACGCCTACGCCCACGACGCTACGCTACGAAACGCCTCCGCTCCGCCTCACCTGCGCCTCCCCTCCGCCTCCGTGTATTCCTCCCCGTCTCTTCCTTTCTGCTCTCTCTGTCTATTCTATTCGAGTCATCATTTATTTAATCAGTATATT
>BOPP01000014.1:8165626-8191124 GCA_017312745.1 Gryllus bimaculatus | reverse complement strand
AGAGAGAGATATAACATGCATTTTTCTGAATGGTTTTTTTGTCTTTTTAATTTATTCGTGGGGTTTCCGTTTTTTTTTTGGTAAATGGTACAATTTCCCTATTGGAAAAATTTTTGGCAAAACCTGGTGCCATTCCCCAAAAATAAATTATTAGTATTTGGTTTTTTTTATTTTTTTTTTCTCGTTCTTGAAATAATTTCCCCAACATACTACCAATGAAGCATTTTCCTTTCTTCTCTTTTCAAGTTCGACTCATTTTTGTATATCAACATATCTTTATAGCCCATTTTTCAAATACATGCTATTTTCCCGTGCTCAATTGACATTGCACAGTTAACAACTCCTACAAGTAGAAGAAAAGCGTGGGCTCTCGGGCCGGACTTCAGTAGCTCTTGGCTGGTTCGAACAGCAAAAGCTAATCTTAACTTCTACTTATCCCTACTCTATTTCATTTCGGTACTTCTCTCCCTTTCTTTTACCTACAGCTCATGTGGACATTTCCGATTTTCAATTTTTGCCTCTTGCCATTCTCGTGCACCGCCATCATCTCTTAGTTTGCGTCACCAATTTCTTCACACGCCACCTCCACCTTCCGCACCCGCGCATCTCTACACCGCCCGGCTCTCCTCCCTGCCCCGGTCGCCGCCGCTCGTTCGGCAATTAAATTTCCCGAGGCGTGGAGTGAAAGGCGCGCTGGCGCGCATCGAGGCGCGTCAATCTCGCCAACAGAGGGCGCGGACGACGGGTTCTTTATGCGCCCGGCGTTCGTCCATCGGCGCGCCCCGCCCCTTCCCCCCCTCCCGCCCCCTGCCGGGCGCGGATTCCAAGAGCGGCCGGCCGTCGACAAATTAACAGAAAAGAGGCCTCGCGGCCGCGGCAGGTGCGGCGATGGTGGTGCGGCGCGCCGCGCCACCAGCAGGTGAGTGGCCTCGGGCTGAGGCTCCCCCACGTAGCCGTTGTCATGTAATCGTGTTTTGCGCTTGTGATATGTAGTGGAAAATTAGTTTCAAACATAGATTTACGAACGAACAATGAAGGCGAAATAGTTACAATGATAATTTCAGAGAAGAATTTTGATAGAAGCAGAGAGATCGAAATATATTTTGGGGAAGAGAAGGGACAAGAACCATAAGCCGGGAAGAGCTACCATATCTTGGATCAGAAAGGCATGAAAATGAAAGAAGAAGAGGAGGAAGAAGAAGGTCAGGTGGCACTCCATACCGAAAATATTTAATATTTCCTCTTGATTTTTCGGCTGTTCAAAGCGTGTAAGATGAGTGAGCTCAAGATCCAAACACATAACTTAAGCCGAAAGTTACAGGAAACGAAATGTATTGAATACTTATTTGTGTTTCAACCCCTGGCTTTTAATTGGTGGTGGCAGGAAACATTCAAAACGTTGTTATTCAAATCATCGTTAGCTATGCTTAAAGAAACGTATTGGATTGTTATCTGAACGTAAGTTTTGAGCACTGCAGAATGAGGAAAATACAGTCGATGGCAAGCAAATAGCAAAGAAATTGGACGGCAAAGACCTAAACAGAAATACCTTTCAATGGGCCGTAAGCAGAATAGTTAGCGAGAGACGGCGCAGTACTCAGTGTCTGGATAGCTGTCATCGAAGGAAGGTATTACACGACACGAGCGCAGACACAAAGAATTTGGTTTATTCTCACTCGGCAACACACTCTTTGGCGGGCGGCAGTCGTGCAGAAAGGCGGCTATGGAGGCAGGCCGGTGGTTAGGGCGGCGGTGCACGGTGAAGAGGAGGCAAAGGAATGAAAGCGAGGGTTGAGGGCGACGGGTGGGGTGAGACGGCAGGCCTGAGGAGGACGAAGGGAGAGAGGAAGGAGGCAGGAGCAGGAGACCGGAAGCGGCCGCAAAAGAGCGCGCAAAGGAGGCAAGCGCGATATCGCACGTTAAATTTTCAAGCACGTGGCGGTCAGCGAGGAAGATTTAATCTAGTTTGTGAAAGTGTTTCCGACTGGAAACATTTCGCCGTAACAGACGTGTCGATTCATAGCCGCGCCGAATGAAGTGAAAGGACAGGGCTGTCCTGGTTGCCTAAAAAAAGCACAGTTAGGAAAAACTACGAATCCACTTATATCGTTCCCATGAAAGATGTATAGAATTCCACTCTCCAAATGTATTGCAATGTTTCAGAACAATTTTATTTGAAATAAATTTCAATAAATCAAAATTGTAAATTTATTTCAATAAATCTGAAGCTTCTCCTAACGTCTTTCAAGATTTAATTCATGTGCACATTCTGTTCTCGCACTTACCGTAGCCAGTACTATTTTTTTCTAAACGTAAAATACTATTTATTGATTGTATTTAGTATTTATTCTTATGTGAATGTTCGTAACTTTTTTGTGTCCTGACTTTGATAATGAGTTTTACAGTCAGAAAAATAGAATAGAAGTATTTTATGTATAGCAGAATTTATTGTAATTGTCATGACAAATGCGTATTGTTTCTCACAAGTAACACCACACATACATAAACCCATAACATAAGCATAACATGGTCATCTCTATTTATTCATTTTCAAAGAATTGGATGAGATGTTTGTGAATTTGAATATTAAATTCTCACTTATTATAATTGCGCGAAAGAGAGAAATTTCAACTTATTCGAAGAAAAAAGTAAAATAAACTGGGAGTACGTGAAAAATAATCTTTTGTGAGAAATAGCAGGCATGCAAAATAGTTTTAATACTAATTTTTTGATCAAACTTTTATACATCTAGCACAGTATGCCAATATATTTTTATTTCAATTCAATGTGTTCTTCAGCTTCCTGTTTCTCGTAATTGTAGTCCCATCGCTGACCGCTAGTAAGTATCAAACGTTAGAATTCGCAAGAATATGCCGCAGAACTCTAAAGTTAAAGCTGAAAGGACAAAAGACCTACATTCGCTCGACACAACCGTGCACGGTTCATCTAAAACTAAAATGAACTGCTAAGTCAGCTGGTGTGGTTCCCCAGACCTTAGTTGACTTCGCTCCTTCGTGATGCAATCATCTACTCTCCTTCTATCTCACGCTGGTTTAATTCTTTCGCCCAATCAATCTTCATTATCGTTTATTCAGATGAATTATCTCGTGTGTTGTTCACTTCTCACCATCCTTTTGTTCATCTTTCTCCATTTAGTTATCCTCTCTTCCCATCTTGGTCTCTCCTCTACCTTCGCCTTTCCACTTCTTTCCTCTTCTCTTCTCCGAGTCTCTCCCTCTCCCTCTCCCCCTCTCTTCTTTCTCCCTCTCTCCAGTATTTATTATTTTATGTCTCCTCTATGTAAATCCCTTTCCCTCCCATGTTTATCTCGAGTTGCCAGCGGAAGATGTCGAAGAGAGATGAGAGGAACGAAGAAGTTTGCTATTTAAATGAGGTACACAAAACTATATAGACAGGTTGATGATGGTGGGTGAGTTTATCAAGGTTCAACGGTTTGATTTCAGTTTGCAGTCAGCACTTCAATAAGGCTTTTAGTAGTGCGGAATGCTTGCAAAGCAATACATTTTTACATGGAAGTCATTGTTTGCGGGCGAACGACTTGATGTAAGAGTTAACGTAGATCATAAATGCCTTGCAGAATAGCTACACGTGCAGTGACAAAGTAATTCTGAGAGCATCGATTTTCAGAGCTACTTTTCGTGACGTTTGTATTGGAATGATCAGGAGCTCGCGTTGTTAGGGGCGCAAAATGTGTCAAACTGAACTGTATGCTGGTTCTTAAAAAATATATTTTCTCAATTTCGTCATTTTCTGGATATAAAACCCATTTCGTAGCATTAGTTCAACAGTGTTTTTAACTACTATTGTGATTGTTGGTTGACTTCCTATATGTAATTACTTCTGCTGTCCGGGTGACGCCACGTCGTTGGCAGATAGGCCGACGTTTCGCCTAAACGTGGCGTCACCCGGACAGCCCTAGAAGAATGGACTCGAGCGCGGAAGCCTTCGTGTACATGTCTTATGTAATGACTGAAAACTAAGCCGTGCTGAGACCGTGGTGCAGGCTCTAAATCAAGGGCCGCGCGCGGCGCGTCAGAGCGAGAAGCCTGCGCCGCGCCCGAGGCGGAGGGGCGGTGGGGGCGGAGCCGGGCCGGAAGGTCCGGAAGCGCAGCGGCTGCGGCCTTGGCCTGCTGAGAGCGCGGGGGCAGCCGCCAATAAAGAGTTGGTGCGGCGAACGCCAGCAGTCGCTGGGCGCTGGGCCTGGGCGCGTGCGATGGGCGGCAGGGAGAATGGGCGACTGCAGCAGCGCGCGCAGGGAGTGGACGGGCGATGTGAAATAGGGATAACGAGGAGGCGCTGGATAGGGATGGACGGGACGGGGTAAGAGAGGAGGACGATCGGAGATGGAAAGTGGTGGCAGGAAGCAAGTGAAGAAGGGATGGACGGACGGCGGCAGAAGGGTTGGACGGGGTGAGAGGGGATGGGGATCGGTGGCTGCAAATGTGGGGGCAGAAATAAATAGGTGCAAAAGGGAATGGACTGACCAGGGCGAGGCGAGACGGGATTGGACGGGGTGAGAGGGTTGGACGGTCGGGCTGGAATGTGGGGGCACGGAAAAGTAGGTAACGAAGCGGATGTCGGCGGGACGGGGAAAAAAGAACCGGATGGGACGGGATAGAAATGGATGGGCATGAGACAGACGTGAGGAAGGGTTTGAAAACGAGATGGGGCGGGAAGGCGAGAGAGCGGGTCTCGTGGGGGAGGGGCGGAGTGACGCGGAGGGCCGGCGGAGAGAGAGGCGAAGGGTTAGAGAATGCAAGGCGATGGCAGGCGGAAGTGGCGGGCAGAGATGGCCGAGGAGAGAAGAATTCGGTGGCACGAGGCAAGGGAGAGGGGGGGAGGAGGGGAGGGAGGAGAAGGGGGGCGGACGTCTGGCAGGCGGACGGCTCGGCTCGCACAAGACACATACATACGCTTGACCTCCGCGCCCTCCCTTCCCCCGCGTACATATTCGCTTATCTCCGCTCGACTTGCGCGTCTTTGTCTTGCCGGGCGCCGTCTCTGTCAGCGCGGGGGCCCAACCGATTTCTAACCCGTCGGCTTTCCTGCGTTTCGCGGAAGTCGGGAAATGGGCCGCCCTTCGGACTTGGCCCGCGACGAGTGCCCAACGCTTTGGGCGGAGCAGGCGACTTCGTATCCAGCGCAAGGCGGCAGAGATGAAAACGTTGACGACGTCGCCGCTGACAAGCAATATTTATTGTCAAGTGACGGTTTTATAATGCAACATGTGTTCGTAAAATAAGTTATTCCAATGGTAGTTCAGAATTTGAAGAGATACTACCTCTTTTGTCTGATTTTACTCTTGATCTTCGTAATTTGTTACCTAGCAAGTACACTAACCTTATAAATTAATTACTACTGATTTCGAATTAACAATTTTGATTTGTTTTGATAATTATCTTCATATAAAGGAGTCGTGAAATTAAACATCGCTTATATCTCTGAAGCAAATAACTTCTTCATTAAATGATGTTGATAAATGTCATGAAAAGTGAAAAATGTTTGACATAACTGTGTGTGATGCGTTTTTTTCGGAACCGTGAATACTGTGGTTGGTAAGGTAGTAGATGCCACTAGCAGGGTGAAGGGGAATTTTAAATTACAAACTTCTGCAAGCTACGTCCTGCATTTGAGAAGGCGGATTGAAGTCTGCTTCTGCCAGTGCGGTGGAAGTCTCGGCCAGGCGGCGCCTGTGCGGCGGTGGCTGCCGCCTCGATATGAGAAATCCGCAGTGATAGAGCGCCTCCTCCCAGGCGTCTTGTTCTCGCCGCCGCGTGGGCGGAGCGCGGCCATTTTTCTCCGTCACGAGAGACACTCGGGCGCTCGCGTCTTTTGTTTCATGCAGTCTTGCTGGCAGGGGCTGCGTGCGTTCAGAGTTATACGTTAAACAAAGACGCGGGTAGACGAGTAGTTATCTAGTAATTCCTTTTTGAGTAATGAAATTTAAAAATATATATGAGGGAATTGTTATAAAACTGGAGTTTTGAATGATTCAATTGTAGTTTTAGTGAAACGAATGTTTTTGTATTTTTTTGTTTTTTAAGATTGTTTTTAAAGCGAATACATTGTTAGCGTTAAGATCAAACATACGAGTAGTATCTTGATCTCTGAAAGCCTTCCGGATGAAATTATTGATGGATTGCAAAAACATATAAGTTTTCTCTTTTACGAATGTCATAACACGTACCACAGTTATTTCAATGTGTATGGAATATTCTACACTGTGAATATTTTCCATGAAATGTTCGAAATATAGAAGAACTATGGTTCAAAGTTTTGAAATTCAAGTTTGATTCTTATAATATATTATTTTGACTCAAATACCAATCAACCATCTAAATTCCATTATATTTTCTTTTCTGGCCATTCAGATTTCATTGTTCAGTAGAATCTTATTCTCTATCATTCAATCTCTTTATTACAAGAGAAGAGAGCTGCTCTGAATAGAACGCAATCGTATTCGCAGGTGAAGCGGCGCAAAAACGAATCTAGTTTAAAACAAAGTGAGAACACAACGGGATTAATTATCTCAGCCACGGGGACATCTCGAATTCAGCTTGTGAATGGCTGTAGTTGTAGGAGGCTCTGCATACATTAAGGCAGGGCCTGGCAGGCACCCCTCTACTAAATTACCCGCGAGACAATGGAGAGCTATCTGCGGGGGGCGCGCGGGGCGGCCGGCTTGTGTTGCTAAACGATTCGTGCCTCCTGCGCTGGCGCTCGCGCTGGCGTGCGCTGTGGACCCGTCGCCATGGCGACCGGCTGTGACGACGCGGCGCGGCGCGACGCGACGCTCCCTTTGAGGCAACTTGCGCGTCTCGCGGCCGCGCGTCTGCCTCCGGTTGCGCTTGCCGCCTCCAGCCAGCTCCAGCCGCCCCCAGCCGCCTCTAGCCGACTCCACCCCTCCAGGCGCCCTCCAGGGCCCTCCAGCGCCTCAGCCGCCTCCAGCCCCGCCTCTAGCCGACTCCAGCCGCGCCTCCAGCCGCCTCCAGCCGCTCTAGCCGACCTCCAGCCACCTCCAGCAGCCTCCAGCCGCCTCCAGCGCCTCAGCCGCCTCCAGCGCGTCCAGCGCCTCCAGCCGCCTCAGCCGCTCCAGCCGCCTCCGCGCTAGCCACCTCCAGCGCCCTCCAGCACCTCCATCCGCCCAGCCGCTCCAGCCGCCTCTAGCCGACTCCGCCGCCTCAGCCGCTCCAGCGCCTCCAGCCGCCTCCAAGCCGCCTCACAGCCGACTCCAGCCGCCTCCAAGCCGCCTCCAGCCGCCTCCTCCAGCCGCCTCTAGCCGACCTCCAGCCGACCTCCAGCAGCTCCAGCGCCTCCAGCCCCTCCAGCAGCCTCCAGCCCCGCCAGCCACCTCCACGCCTCCAGCCGCCTCCAGCCGCCTCCAGCCCCTCAGCCGACTCCAGCCACTCAGCCGCCTCCAGCCGCTCAGCCGCCTCTAAGCGACTCCAGCCCCTCAGCCCTCCAGCCGCTCCAGCCGACCGCCTCCAGCCGCCTCCACCACCTCCAGCCGCCTCCGCCGCCTCCAGCCGCCTCCAGCCACTCTCCGCCGCTCCAGCCCCTCCAGCGCCTCCAGCCGCCTCGCCAGCCTCTGCCTCCAGCCGCCTCCAGCCGCTCCAGCCGCCCCCCCAGCCCTCCAGCCGCCTCCAGCCGCCTCCAGCGCCCCAGCGCCTCCAGCCGCTTCCAGCCGCCTCCACGCCGCTCCAGCGCCTCCAGCCGCCTCAAGCCGCTCCAGCCGCTCCCTCCAGCGCCTCCAGCGCTTCCAGCCGCCTCCAGCCGCCTCCAGCCGCCTCCAGCCGCCTCCAGCCGCCTCCAGCCGCCTCCAGCCGCTTCCAGCCGCCACACTACCTCCGTCGTATTAGCGTCTCCGTTGAGAAACCGACGCTCCTACCTCAGGCGGTCACCCTCCTACCCACACTACCCACCACCACCCACCACCCCACACCACCCACACACACACACACACACACACACCCCCGCGCGGAGCGGCCGCGCGGCCATCACTCGTGCCTTGCGGTTGTGCTATGTCTGCGCTCTATTGGCGTTGTAATTAGTGTTGCCTTCTCATTGAAAATTAATTTGTCTGTCACGACGGTATGCAGTCGGAACGTTCAAGGAGCGTAACGAAATTATTAATTTTGTGTGTCGAACACGTTTAAGGCTCAACGGTGAAAGACGAAATATAGACGAAGAAATTGTAATGTAAATCGAAAGAGAGTCGTATAAAATCGTATACATATATAAAGTCGTATAAAATCGTTAGAGTCGTATAAAATCGGACAGAGTTAAAATCTTTAGGAAAAATGTGAGACGAATATTTTACTTAAAAGTGAGACGGATCTTACGGGGAAAGTGAGGCATACAATTTATTGACAATATATTTTGTATTATCTCTTGGCGTGAAATAAATGTTCAAGTGGATGTTAAAAATAGGTTAAATCCAACCAATCGATCTAAGTATAAATTGAAAATATTGTGTTACTGTATTCTGTTATTGATAAATCATTATTGTTATATTAAAAATTATTGCGAATATTGATAAATCATATTATATATCGGTGTGACCCTTGAAAACATTTTACACTTAGTAAATCATTGCTTTAAAAGTGAAAATATCTTTATTTTGAAATCCAAATACGAAAGGTTCTGACAACTTAGGCTAAGGAATGGAGGCACCGTCCGAAATTACTTAGTATGTTCAGAAGATCTTCTGTAGATTACTGTATAGGAAGCACATCTCGTGTTGAAGAGACACGAAAATCTGGTTTTAGGGTCTAGGAAACATAGTTTCTAATGTGTTTCTGATTCTAACGTGTTCCCGCGTAACGAGCTTTCAGAGTTGCGCATGCCCCCTGTTTCCTTATATCACAGATCACAAACTTCGAATATTTTCAAGAATGTGATGCAGCACTGGAAGATAGTAGTAGTATACTCAACAGGGTTTAATTAGCGATTTTTTACAAATAGTACAAAACTTAACTTTTCTTAGTGTCTTGTATGTAAAACAGATAAGATAATTATACTTTTTATTTCATTAACTTTTATTTAGACGTGTGTAATTGTAAAAATATATTCCTCTAAGTATTAATGTCTACCACACTGTAGGAAATAGTTTAAAATCACCACTTGCCTTTTTGTAGCGATTCGCAGCACAATATTCGTTCAGAAAGGATAGATCGTTCTTTATACTGTCGTACTGAAAGAAACCGCAAATGTAGTGGTGCCATCGTGTATTTATCATGTTTATATTGCCAGTTTAGTCCTCGACGGATTTTGGTTAGCTGAAAATTGGAGATTCCATGCCTTTGTAGTAAAGTAGCGTAAGGCGTTTTTGCTAAAAAGATGCCCTCTTTGCTGTCGTTTCGGTCGCCGGCCGTATCTTTCCCGCGCTCCCCTTTACGCCGTGATGTGCACTATAAATTTCGCGATTTCCAGCCGCCAGGGGGCTTCACAATCGAGCCGAGTGGCACGTGACTACCGCTGCCGAAAAGTTCGGGAATGGATTTATCGACTCACCGGTTTAGAAGTTCGGGACACGTTGGAACGTATTACTCGAGATCGTAAATTAAACATTACCAAATGCTTGATTTAATATGAGTAAAAGTGAATTGAATAATTGTAAAAACAATTATTTCCTTTATGTATAATGTTAACGTATGACGCGTTTGAATATATTGAAGTTTTTATCTTTTTAAAATAAAATAGAGAATAGTCCTATCTGCCTAAATATAATTTAATAAAGACTGATTAATAGCGTGTATCTGAGAAAGTATAATCAATTTATTGAATTATCTCAGAAAAGTAGCGAACTCCAGATGCTATTTCTACGGACATAAACTTTGTAGAGAGGCAATTTTACCGTATCAAACAAGATTATTTCATGTTTCGTTCAACACTTCAAGCGTACCCAAAGATTGGAAGCTAGCTACTGTTGTTTCAGTTTTAAAAAATGGCTACAGAACTATTTTAGCCAATTATAGTTTAAGTTAGTTGTATGAAAGCTAATGGAGCATTTGATAATTAGCTATATTAGACAAGAATGGGAACAAAAATACTGGCTATTTTAGGGACAGAATATTAGGAATAGTTTCTTATGCGAGGGTCACACAGTATCATTGTTTCAGAATATAGCAGATGAAGTGGATTATAGTGGGAGGATGTATGTCATAATAATAGATTTTGCAAAGGTATTTGTTGTTGTCCCACACGATAAACTGATTCAGAAGTTACTGCATTCAGGTATTGACACTAGAGTCATAGCGTAAATATATGAGCTTCTTCGAGATATGAAACAGAAAGTCCGAGTTGGACAACTATTTTAAACTCTGACAAAGCTAACTTCAGGGACTCCTCAACGCAGCGTTATTGGACCTCTCTTGATTTTCGCGTTTCTGAATGACCTGCCAGACAATTTATTTTCAAAGATAACACTATCTGCAGATGATTGTATAACATATCGCGTTATTCAATCAACGAAAATATATTGCAAGATCTGTATAGACTACATTTCTGGGCAGAGAATAATAACATGACAATAATTAGTTGGAAAGCAAAACCATCACGTTTGGTAGGGGCCAAAAATATAGTGACTCTATACCATTTAGGCAACGAAAATATTCCAAGAGTATTGCCTTGTAAGTTCCTGGGAATATTTTTTTATACAAATTGAGTTGGAAAAATCAGGTAAACTTTGTCAGGGAAAGCTTGGAGGTCTTTGCATTGTACTATACGAATACTAAAAGAGAGTACTGTGCAAGCGAGAGAATTAGCTTACTTATCTCAAGTTCGTTCATTAATGGAATACGGGGCGATTTTTTGGGGATACTTACAGAAGTTCACAAAAGGAATATTTGAATAGAATACAGAGAAGAGCGTTTAAAATTCTTTCCGAAGCAATAGGAAGAAAGTAGAATGGAATTCTCTAGAAATCAGGAGTGTTAAGGTAAGACTTGGTGCCCTACTCAAAGCGTATGCCGGTTATCCAGCTTGGAAAGATATCACAATCACACAAATGGGGATCACATTCACAAAAATCAGTCCAAGCCGCAGAGAAAGTTAGAAACTTTTCCTTCCCAAATATCACAAGAACGGACAGGAATAAGTTGCCTCCGACAGCCGTAGAATCCTTTCCTCTAGGTGTACGAAGATTTAAAGTTATATTAAATAATACTATTTGTAAACTTCATTAATTATTGTAGAAAGTTAGGCTTATTAAAATGTATTATTATCTGTTTATTTTTAATATGAATTATATTATTATATATTTAAAAAGTATATTTAGTAGTAAAAATATATGTGCAGAACAGCCGTAAAATGTAGAGTTAGTGCTATTATTTTTATTATTGCCTTTATTAACATATTATCATATTATTATTATCATATTGTTATTATTATCATATTATCATCATATTATTATGATCATATTATTATTATTATTATTATTATTATTATTATTATCATATTCATATTATTATTATTTTAAAATAATTTCAAATTACATTGTATTAATATCTCTAATTGTAGTATGTAAATTGTAGTTCTGAACATTCCTTTGTTAAACCACATACCACTGCACGCAATACTTTTCTCACCACACAATTTTGGCTTACGAAGTCACTTGAACAGAAGGTAGTCATTTTAGAGCCATTTATCTCTCATTTAATTACTTTAGTTATCGATTTCTTTGTTTCCGAGACACGCTTCTGTGGTTTTTATCTCAACGTCAATTACGAAATTTGTTGCAGATTTGCTTCCGATAGCATTTAGCTTGATTGTAATCAATTCATTTGATGGCGCGCCCATTCGTTAATTTGCACGGCCCAAGCGATACTACGCACCCGGAATAGATACGTCTCTCACCAGTCACCAACGCCACTGTCGTGTGCCACCCCCGCTTTCGTCACCCTCACCTTCCCAAGCGCCTCTGCGTGGGCGTCCTCCTCGCCCCGCTCACCCGCCGACGAGCGGTCATTAACGCATCGGGGTGTGGCCGTTATTGGCCGTCAGCCCCCCCCCCCCGCCGACACTTCGGCGTCCTACATGCCGCAATATCCGGAGCAGAGGCGCCAGTGGGGCCCCAGGAGAACGGAGCGGTTCTAAACCTGTGAGCGTGTTCGCAAGCGTGTAAAGGTGATGATAGAAGTAAGACTTACCTGACCTGTATATGATAATCACAATGCATAGAAGTGAACAATACTGAGGTCAGTCAAATGAAGTATTCGAAAAATTTTTCGTGGGATTTCACCATCCCACTGCTGGTTACCCCCTACGCCTGAGGGGACGCATCTTCTGTTGCGTCTTCTGCAATCGTTCTTCGTCGTTCTTCTGCAATCGTGCAGTAAAACCTTGTTTTTTGCCACGAAAATAAATTGTCCGTTCAGCTTGAAACCCTTTAAAAGTAAAATCACAATATTTCAAATATGACACTATTCGTGTGTGCCTACGACAAGCTTGACGTAAACCACCATGGAGCACAATTTTTGGCATCGACGAAAATGAGATAATGTTAATCCAAATAATATATTTAAAGATAATGTAATATAAGGTAAAATGAAAAGGAATACCTCAATAAATTATTATTATTATTATTTATTATATTATTATTATTATTATTATTATTATTATTATTATTATTGGGAGTACTATTATTTTTACTTTTTCCAACATTTCATTCATTATTTTTTCAAAACTGTCAACTAGCAATTCACCTGCAATTCACTAGAACCACACGTGTAGAAAGCGATTACAGTATACTGCCACTGCGCCCAGTGTGTTAATGTGTGTTTGGTTGGAGTTCATTGAACTTGGTATCTCTTTCAAGGAGGAATATGAAGAACTTTCGTAACTCCCATCAGAAACCGCTGAAGTTTTGGATGCAATTTTAACTTCTTGATACACTTCGTACCATCTTTTGACAGTGCTTAGAGAGATTGCATATAAGCAGTGATAGTGTTTAGGAAGATTCTCTGAAGAAAGATGATGATTATGACACAATTAAGTAAGGATATTCAGAATTCAAAAAGCTATTGTTGTAAACTATTTTCGCTTCACTGACTTACATAACATGTTACCTCATAATTGGTAGCGTATTTTTGCTCTAAACACAAAATTTACTTGCGTTTTAAGAAAAAATATCGATATGGTTTTTTAAACTCATTATTTATGACAGATAAATGTTTCAAAAGATCGCATTGCTTGTTTACTATGTTTAATTGAATAAGGCATGTGGTGGAATGAAGTTATATTGTATAAAGGCAAATAAGTTAGTTAGACCTTGATTAATTACGTTATCTTCACCATAAGATTGCAAGTATATAGTTTGCACTCCCAAAGTTTCTTGACATTCATACGCCAAAATGTTGAACCCCGTGATTCTCTTCTTTTAAGTAATTAACTTGAAATGTAATCTGAAAGAATATAAATTTTACCTTGAAAGCATATCGATGGGATAATAACAGTAACAAACCATTTTTGTTTACAAAAAAACAAATATTTTTCCTTTCAAAAATCCTCTGCATTATTATTCAGATTCAGCTATTGAAGGGAACCATTACACACCTCGCACAGAATCTCTTGATGTACGGCCGCACCAAGGGGCAAACGCAAGCCGTCGGAGGCAGGTAACGCGAGGGTGGGTGGCAGAAGGGCTGCCGCACCGCCAGTCGCCGACGGGGGTCCCCTGCGGGGCTACACAACAGGCAACCCGACATGCGGCACTGCACTGCGGGTTGCAGCACGTCCGCACAAGCCGGGGCCGCGCCCGTGCATCATGCCCTCAATGGCCTCTCGCGCTCTATTACGGGACGAGGCGCGATTCCATGCGCCCTCGAGCGAGTTGGTTTTGAGACAATGCGTCTTCCGGGAGGGTGCTGCCGCCGCCGCTGCCGCCGCCGCCGCCAGCGCCAACGCGGGCGCGGGGTGCCACCGACGGGTGCGCATTCTGCGAGCGATGAAAGCACAGGTTATCGAGGCCGACGTAATGGAGTCGTTGAGCCTCGTGCGCTGCACAGGGAAGCGAGGTTACAAACGTGTGCGGAAACAATTATACGACAAAGCCTTCAATTATAACTATAGGGACATTATCTTTTCTTCAGTGCTTGTTTCTTTTATCTTTCAGCATTTAAATGTTGTAATGCTTGATGAATAAGTAGAGTTACAATGTCGCTCGCAATGTTATGTAGCATTCGTCTGATAATTAATTAAGTCTTATACTTAATTAATTTAATACGTCGCATGAATTTTTATTTTCAATTTTCATTTTATGAGATAATTTGTGTTTATAATATTTTTGAAATGATGAGGACTATATTTTCGACATGGAATAGATAATGTTTTGACAGTCTCCTATAATGGTTTAGGACGTTTTGTAAATAAATACACACTCGTGGGAATTAAAAAGAAGCACTCATGAAAATTGGTGTTATTAAAAATTCGAAAATAATATGTAATAACGAGCCGTAAGGTGTCGAAAAAAACTCGATTGTACATATATTCCATTTCTGTGAAAGGAAGAAAGAGAAAAGGAGAATGGACGAGAAGTATTCTTAATAATTTGCTGAACTTAATGTAATAGAAACGCAAATAATAATGGAGACAAAAATACTAAATTACAGAAAATATGTAAATGACGAACTTATACTATAATGACTGCAGAATCCTGAACAACAATTTATTTCATAAACTGTATGATAATAGTGAAACTGGCGAAGATAATGATAATACAATAAAGAAGGAGATTATAGTTCCGGCCCAATGACGAAGGTTCCATCTAAGAAAGCGTGCGCGAATCTAGGCTCGCCATGTGCGCCATGCGCAGCGAGGGCGGGTGAAGGCGGCGGCCTCTCCGGCTCTAAGCCCCCGGAGCCCGCGCTTTAGCGCGCTGTCGGGGAGCCGTGTTCCGTATTCACGCCTCGACTCGCCGACAATTTTCTTATATTAAAATTCATAATATGCCGTGTTATCCTTCATCTACTCGGCAAATTAAAGTAAACTTTGCGAAGAATAGAGCTTCCGCGCGCCCGGGGCGCACGACGTGTCGAGCGGGGCGGCGAAAGTTTGAGCACCCGGCGGAGCGTCTGCCGCCGCACCCGCGGGCGCCGCCCTCTTTGCTCCGCCTCCTCTTTCCCCTCTGCCTCCGCCTCAGCCTCCGCCTCCGCCAACGTCTCCGCCAACGCCTCCACCTCCACCTATGCCTCAGTCTCCACCTACGCCTACGCCTCCACTTACACCTACGCCTCAACTGACGCCCACGTCTACGCCTACGCCTACAACGCCTCCACCTACGCCTATTCCTCCACCTGCACCTGCGCTTACGCCTCCACTTACGACTATGACAATGCCTCCACCTCCGCCTACGCCTCCACCTACGTCAACGCCTCCGCCTCCATCTCGGTCTACGCCTTCGCCGCCTCCTCCACCTGCGCCTCCACTTACGCCTCCGCCTCCACCTACGCCACAACCTTCACCTACGCCTCTACCTACGCCCACGCCTACACTTACGCCTACGCCTCAACTTACGCCTACGTCTTCGCCTACGCCTACAACTCTTCCACCTACGCCTACGCCTCTACCTACGCCTACGCCTACGCCGCCACCGACGCCTACGCCTACGACAACGCCTCCGCCTCCGCCTCCACCTGCGCCTCCCCCTCCGCCTCCGTGTATTCCTCCCCCGTCCTCTTTCCTTTCTGCTCTCTCTGTTCATTCTATTCAGTCATCATTTATTTAATCAGTATATCTATTTCCATCACCCGACTACGTTCAGATAATGCCTCTTTATATTTGTTTTTTTGCTCATATTTGGCACCCCCAGACTGTGTGCGCAATATCAAGGACGCAGAACGTAGGTCCTAAAATGTTTTTAAAGATACGCCCTTTAAACCACTTCTTACTTTCTACAATGTTTTCCTTCGTTTTATAAATGACAAGCGGTGCTACAGAATGGCATAGATTTTTCTGTATTAGTTTTCTATTTACTTTGATCTCAGCTAGCTGCTCGGAATCGCCACATATTCTTGCCATCTGCTATCTGTCGCCGCCCAAATAACTTTTTTATATTTTCTTAATTTTTCGGCTTCCTAATAGTAGAACAGATATCTTATTTTAAGAATATTAAAAAACAGTAGTGGTTTTGAACCACTTTAACTCATAAATACAAGAGTGTTAGCAAATCGCTGTAAATGTACAAATTGCAACGGTAATGGAGATCTTTCAAATAAATTCTTTTGAAACAATCTCGAAATGAACATTACGTCATATTAAAGATTGCAATTAGCACTATCCGTTCGAAAATCTTCAAGAAAAAAATTGGAGCAATTTTTGCGAAAATGACGTTTGAGTATTCTGAACATGCGGAATTTCGAGCTAGTTTTTACAGAAAACTTTGGAGTTTTCGAGAAACTTAATATCACATTACATCAAGCACATATACTCATAAATATAATAATGAGAACAAATTTGCGCTAATATAAATATTAACGACGTGAGAGACAAGTAAAAAAATTTCAGTTTTTTGTAAAACAAAAAAATAGAGCAATATGGCGTCTATGTCATCTTCTGGAGTATATTTAAAAATATCCCTACCGAAAGTTTAAAGAAAAAACTTGAAGCCGTTTTTGATAAAATCTTGGTTTTGTAATTTTTTAAATCTGCACATATTGCATGCAATATTGAGCGAACACTGGCATTGTTAAAAAAGTACAACAAAGATGAAAGACTTCACTATGAAGAAAATTTTATTTGAAAGAAAAATGTCTATCGTTAATTTTGTAGCTGTAGAAAGACACTGGAAAAATCATACTTTTGAAATTTTCAAAAATTCAGAGTTAACAGTGAAAATTTGACCTGTTAGTGTATGTTACTCTATTCTTACAAGAAATTTAAAGAAAACATTGGAGCCGTTTATGAGACGATTTTGAAAAAGACCATGAAGCTTCTTGTAAAGAACGCCAAAATTTTAAAGAATGTTTTTTCAAAATCTCAAAGATTCGACTCGAGGCAGATCCGCAGCTTTACATTGCGTTCCCTGTACTACGTATAATACTTCGAATATACGTACTATACGGGAAATTAAAATTTGATGCAAAATCCATTACATTCATGGGCAGACTGCATTCTTGTAAACAGACTTGACGTATGGCATTGAATATTCTATATTCAAGTACACATCTAGTGATCTGATGCATATTTAATATCTTCTGAATGGTAATGACGGTAGTTAGTGGTCTCTTAAAATTTCATAAAATATTTAAGAACGAGAACTTACATGAACACGAAATCATACCTCGTGCTTACGCCACTTGAGATTTAGACTATACATTTTCATGTACATATATCTAGTCAATACTCTTGTTTTATTAACGGTTCATTTGGATAATTTACGTGTTGTTAAGAATTATTTCCCACTAGTTTCTCGCAAAATTGCATTACTTGCGGAAAGCATTTTTTTCGCGTATACTTTCATCTACATGCACTTAAACTCTTGTATTTTAAAGAGAAAGGGCATAAACATCGCGCATCGCTAATTGTTCTCGGTGGTTATGTACAACGGAAAACCTGGAGATAAGTCTTTGCAATTTATGGGTGATGAATATCATTATGAGGTAAATAGGGTGCGGTAATAACAATGAGTGCAATGCTCGTCGTAAAAACATAAAAAGATAGGCGCTAATTTGCATTCTGAAATGTAAATCATGACAGTTATCTGTGTTACTAATTGTCAAATGCTGCGGTGAAACAGAGATTTTATTTTGAGGTTATTAATGATTCTCCAAATAATTTATAATGTTCAATGGGCGCTGAAGTTTTGTTGAAGTTCGGACTTTCACAAGAAAGTTGCTGAAATCTACATTGTGAATTCAAATATAAGAGGCAACTTTTGGCAGAAGGAAATAATCTTTCAACAAAGTTCAATCACAAAGGAGAGCGTTATTAAAATGTAAGTTTGTATACTTTTACTTTTGTATTAACATTATCATTTTTCAATGATTTTGACAAAACAAAGGTTTACATCCATATTATTGTATTATAAGAATACAATCCCATTTTACCCATTTTTACCATTTTTTCTAATGTGATAAAATGGTTATTTTTCACTGCAATAGCATAAAAATAGGATCTTTTGATAAAATTAACTAACATTTGAATATGTTTACTTAATCTAATTAGAAATTGTTGCTGTCCTGTAAGTAGGACCGTTGTAAATAAGGATATTCTTAGGCTTGTCAAGTTTGCATATCTTAAAATATTAGTTTTTACATAAAACGTACTGTCCAAGGTTAATTTATTTTTATTGAAGTGATGTGCAATATTAAATTATTTGGTACGAACGAAAATTACGATGGCACATTCCGGTACAAAGCACAAACTGTTTACAATGGTTGCAATTTGTTGGAGAGGGTGGTGACGATCCCACTACGATTTTAAAATGGCTATATCTTAATTATTTTTTAACAAACGAAAATTCTGGTGGAACAATCTGGTGAATTTAGAATGGTTTCAAATTTTCACTGAGGTGGCGGTGCCAGCGGGAAGGTATAATGACTATCACCGCCACATTATAATGGACGAATCTTAATTTCTTTGGTTCAAACAAATATTCTGGTGAAACAGTTCGGTACAACTGTTTACGCAGCTATTTACTATGATCCCAAATTTTCTTATGAAGGTGGCGGAGTCAATGTTGAAGTTGGACCACCACAATTGAAAGTGCTCGAACTTGTAAGTGGTTTGGCACAAAAGAATGTTATTGTAGAAAAAATTGTACAAACGCGGTACAGACGAATAGTAATAGTTTTAGGTGATTTCATTGGTGGCGGTGCCAACATCACATGCATACGGTTATTCTGTCGCTCGTCTCGTATAGCACGTCAACGTTTATTGCGCTGGCTTTCTGTAAATAAACTCAAAACGTGTTTATATTAATAGAGACCAATCTCTGATATCTATGTCTCGGCAAGACAATAATAGCTCCCGTTTGTATTTCCTAATTAAAATAATGGGCAAGAAATTTGTTAGAAATGTTTTCAAGAATGTCACCGCCATTGATATATGGTTTTATCACTGTTATATTTATTGGACACTACATTTTCTTGCGAATTTCTCTTACATTAAATAAAATATTGGGAAATAAATGTAGGGTCATATTTGAGAAACTACGGTTTTTGATACTTGATTCATCATTTGAATGATATAATGCGTTGTTTTCTCATTGCATTGAGTTGTAAGAAAGGGTACCTTGAATAAGGATAAAACTGAAAATTCAGAAATAATTATTTATTAAATTAGCTAAAAATATTCAATTATAATTTAGTTAAAAGACAAAACTGTTAAAATCAGTATACACTGCATTTTTTGCTCCACCTAATTTCGTTCATTTTTCATCAAATATCAAAGTGCACTGTCCTATAAATACGATGTGATAAGTCACAGTGATAAAAATGAGTGTCACAGTGATAAAAATGAGTTAAGTTAAAAACCCTCTTAATTCAAATGAAATATTCGCTGAGTATAAGTACATATGTATTTTTGTGAAATGGAACAATAATAACGGTTACTCACATTCTCCATTTCTTCTACTTTATTACATCGAGTAAAAAAGGAAAGATGTGTTGTATTTCGTGTTTGACTTTAGGAATTACGAGTCTTCAAAAAGGAACATTGATTTGACAGGATTTTACATTATTACATTTTCCATTACTTTATGAAATTGCCCTCCCTTCAATTCTATATTAATTTAACAACACACCATAGATTACGAAGTGGTGACATAAAACTTCAAGAATAGTATTAGTATAAGCTTTAAATTAATAACGTTAATAAAAGCGGTAAAATTTTCTATTTATTTTTTCTTGTTAAATTTATACTCAATTTCTGAAATAGAAAGATGGTGACCCGGAGGCCACCTGCAATGCGCTTGGGGCGAGCGGGTGGCCGCGCCAGGGGCAGCCGGCAGCGAGGAGGCGCGTTGTGCAGCCTCCGTCACGCAGGCGCCGCTAATTACGCAATAAACTTTAAATCCACCCTCCGCCGCGGCGAGAGCCTTCCGCCCCACCCCCGCTCCGCCCCCGCTCCGCCGCCGAAAAGATTTAGTGCGCGATACAGCGCGTGGGGGCCCCGCTGCGGCCGCGCCGCACCACGCCGGTTGGCCCGGGCCTAAGGAGCGCCCGGCTACTTCCTCGGCAGGGCCGGGGTGGGGGAGGAGGCCAGAAATAAGATGTATGGCTCCTTACGTCGCCCGCGTTGCCAGCGCGGAGTCGTACCCGGTCGACGCCACTTTTAATCATTGCCGCCATCCCTTCCGCCTCGCCCCTCCGACCGCTCCCGCCGTCCCGGCCTGTTCTACTTTTCGCACTTCCAACACAGCGTTGTTGACGCCAGCTTGTCGTGCCGACGTTTCTAGCCTCGACCCCTTTCTTTCATACTGTTATTTTCTCATTTATTATCGTCACCAACTTTGCCATTATGGGCATGTCGATGGACAGCGCATTATTCATGAACTCACTTCACTTTGCTTAGTTCTATCATTTTTACACGTACCAGTAAATTGCCCTAACTTCCGTGTTTGAACTGGATCCATTACTTCTACATTGGTAATTTTTGGAGTGTGGAGCGTCTGTGCGGTATATATGTGGGTACACGTTTTATAGCGTCACGCACTTTCCTGTGTCACAAAGAATCATTGCATAAAGTATTAAAGTACAATCTGGTTGGCATTCTCAATAATGTAACTATATTTTAGGTATTTGTCAATCCTTCCAAAACTATTTTTTTAAACTCAAATGTTTCAATTTGAACTCATTTCTTTCCTCCGATCGTTTGAACCTATCCATACTTTATTTTAAAATGCAAGGCTATTTAGAAATTTGCATGTAATAGAATAACAAGTACACTTTTTGAACGACATTATTCACGATATCTATTTTACATCATATCGTACTACAATAAGTGCAATTTTATCGCATTAATTGATTTGTTACTTATATGAAAGGTAGGAAAAAATATAATCGAATGGAGTGTGAGTACATTACATGTAAGTTACTAAGGCAGAAATTAAACTTACAAGAAAAGAATTGTCGAAGAAAAGGAGTCGGAAGTGTCGTCGCGGTAGGAGAGAAGAAAGCCTACAACTAACTCTCCGTCGCCGCCTCAGCCGCCCTCACAGACTACATTTATCACCCGTCTTTTGTTTCTGCCGCCTCTGCGGTGGGGTGGCCGCGCCGTTCGCGGCTCCAGAATTAACCGTTCATTTCCGAAAAATTACCGCCCCGACTCCGACTCCCGTCTGCCTCGGGGTCGCGGGGGAAAATAAATGTACGGGTTAATTATCGCGAACTCGAAAGTGCATTCCCGGGAAACCGTCAGCATTGTAAGACTTAAGTGAATTACAGCTGCCCCTCCCTTATTTTTACTACGGTCCCAGTGACCCGTAACCTTAGGATCAGGTTGTTGTGAATGCTGGATAATGAAACCTAACGCTATTACGTCGCGGGCTTGACGTGTTCTGGACGTTTGTTGCCGGTGTTTTGCTGTGCTGATAGGCGACTGAACTGTTACTGCCAGGGATTTCGTTTTAAAGCGATGAATAGAAAATATTGACCAATCAAGTTTTAATTCGTTTAATTTTACTTAATTTAACATCATATTTATGATGAACCGTGTTGGATGTAAGTGGAACGAACCCGTACTGATAGAGTAGCTAATATTGGAGATCGCTTTCTCGACAGTTTCATATTACAATGCTTGTATTAGTTGTTCATTCTTCTCTTTTGCACTTCGGTAGAGAGGTTTATAAGAATAGTTTTTTCATACTAAACGAGAAATCAGTTTCGTACTTTCAAATAGAATTACATTTATATCTCAAAATAAATGTTTCAGACCTTTGAGGCAAGTAGGGGGATCGAATATGATCACTTTCTGCCTATGAACATGAGAAACATTTCATGTGTCGCAGTTACACATACGAAATTTGCCCCTGGTTCGTATTTAACTGCTGTTTGGATAGTTCCAGTATGGTGCTATTAAAGAAACTTCAGTAACTGCGAAACACCAGTGCATGATGAGTTTCCTACCAATAAGGGGCAACTGATACATATGTAATATTATTATATGAAATTTTGCACCACACGGTCATTTTCAAAAAGTTATTTTATTCGAGAACATCTAGAAATTATTGTACACTACACAGTATTGAGTCAAGAATGTTTAACTTTTATGAACACCAGCCTATAAACGTACTGAAAGTACGTTTTGTATAAGTACTGAAATTACCTCAATTAGAAATCAAAATACGCACGAACTCCTAAACGGAAAATAATTAGTATGTATCGGCCTAGTCCAATAACTCTCCCAGCTGGTCCTGGACACATCCAATGCCTTTGTCTCGTAAAGAAAATTTCTATTCTGGAACACTTCTTAAATTTTGAGATTCTCTGTACATTGTCTGGATTCAAAATCTAGATGAAATAGCAGACCTAACGATTTGGAGTGTCAACAATTATACGCGTCCGAATATGATTGGTTTTTAGGTAGTCGATAAAACGACCTGTTGTCGGTCGGGGGGGAGGGTATTTGATTTTGCCCAATATGGAGCTGAAAATCGCTGGACTGTATCTCGCGGTCAGTTTTAGCTTTTCGATATAGAAGCTAATCTGGAAGATTTTAAATAAGGCACAAAGGAAAAGGTGGACAGCAGTGTGGCGGCGGCGGCGGTGGTTTCTAGCCTCGACCCCCTTTATTCCATACTGTTATTTTCTTATTTATTATGGTCACCAACTTTGCCATTATGGGCATGTCGATGGACAGCGCATTCTTTGTGAACTTAAGGCGGCGGCGGCGGCGGCGGCCCCCTTAATGCTCTTCCTGCCCATCAGTCCTTCTCCCTTCCCTGTGCTGGTTTGGTCCCCAATTCACATGCGGTCCGCCCTGCGGAGGGCGGTGCAAAGATTCCGCGCGGCAGCTGGCGGGCCGGAGGGGGCGCGCGCGGGTGCGAGGCCCCGAGGTGCGAACGCGCGGCGCTAATTGGCCGCGCGAGGGACGCGCGTCGCCCGCGGCGGCAAGGGCAACGCGCGAGAGCCCCGTCACTCCGCGTGTCAATCAAGCGCGCGCCCGCTCCGCCGACGCGGGCTCTGTGGATGCTCACTGGCAGGCGCTGCGCTCAATGATTCACGGGGAGCGATCAACTATGCACGACCGTTGCTTTAGGAAAGCTCACGTTGCCGCAGATTTAATTGGTTCTTGGATTTCGAACACTGGCGCTGCTCCACTTTCTTCCCGACTCTTTGCCTTTTCGTCTTCATTCTCTCGCGTTCCCCCACTGGTTTTTTTCCTGTCCTCACCATAAAACATGATTCCTGATTTTGGGACACTTTTTATCAATTGTTCCCTTATTTTATTCACTCATGTTATGTTTTATCTTTTAATTCTTTTTCATGTTGCATCTAGCATAGGTATGCGTTCTACTGCAAATACTCGGCTATTTTGGAGTACGTCTCCCTCCATAGTTTTCTTTGTATTATTCTTTGATAATAAGCGTCAGATAAATTTGTTGCCTTTTTCAAAGTATATTGCTCTCCTCTTGCTTCTAATTTACCCCTAACATCATTTCATTTTGTTCTCCGAGAGCGCATGCGCAGGCCTGTCTCCGGCTCATATCTCCGCTCCTCCTTGGCTGCCCGTCAGTTTCCTCTGCTGCGTGCGTCTCGCCGCCGCCCCCGCCCCCCCCCTCCCTCGCTCCGTACCCTCGCCGCCGCCGCCTACGCTTCCGGGGCACCTCCACGGGTAATCTTCTTAGCGTTGTTATAACCCGGTTGAGAATTTAATCCCGGCCGGCGCGGCGCGGCGCGGCGCGCAGGGGTGGCCGGCGCCAGTAGACAATGGCCGAGCAGGTGGCTGCGTTCTCTCGCTCCGACTCGAGGTCCTCGGGCGCCTGCCGGCTTTTTAGGGGCGCTGCTTCTGGGAGCACTCACGAGGCGACTCCCGCTGAAAGAGGTTTACGAGCGCGTTCACTGCTCGCCCGGGACGCGTTCATTTTTACACGTAGCCAAATTACGCCGCAAGATCGCTGCAATGCGTGTGTGTCCGGCTATGATTTTAAGAAGTAAAATATCATAAGAATGTCATCAACTCCTATTTGGAATCATTGAAGTTGTGGATGTAGTTTTAACTTGTTGATACACTTTCTACCATCTTTTGACGGTGCGTTAGTGAGATAGCTTATAGCTAGTGTTGGTGTTTTGGATGATTCTCTGAAAGATGATTATTATGACACAACTAAGTGAGAGCGTTCAAAATTCAGAAAGTTGAGGTAAACAGCTAATTTCACTTTTCAATTGCTTACGCATCTGTCTACCTCGTAATTAGGTATCTTGATTTGTTGCACTAAAACTCAAAACTTACTTACTTGCCTTGTAAAAAATAAATTGCAACTAAATGTAGATTGCTTTCTACATCTGGGAGCAAATTCGTGCTTCAGAAATGTGTTTCTAAATTAGGATGTATCGTGACGAGCTAGTCAATATATTCAATTTTCCGTCCACAATACCCCTGTAGAGGCGGGAAATTTTTTGAGTGAATTGGGGACGTTGGCGCTGCTGACTTACGGCTTAAGTGGCTGAGAGAAACTTAATGTTTGCTTAAATCTAATTAATAAGTTATTGTTTAGCACTTTGGCATACCTAACAAACAAATTTGTTTCCCCTGAATACTAATTAATGTACTTAATGTATCATTTATATTTGTTTAATTATGCACATTGAAGGTAGTCAATTACAATGACAATATTAAATTTGTCACTAATATGTTTAAGTCTATATATTGGGTTGAATAAAATAAAAATATATTTGAAGATGCAATTTATCTTGTAAATACCAACGCAACGCTTGCATTCGAGATACTAAATATTTTAAAAAAAGTTTTTTAGTGAACATGATTACAACTTACTATTCAGTTAAGATCGGTTTTATATTACATTTCTTTTTTACAAAGACTTTTGTTAAATCTGGATATTTTAGAGTAAACTGTCTGTTTTATTGCAGTTACATAAATTTGTGTGTACTTAAAACAAATTCTAATTTTAAGCGTGTGCTTTTCAGTTTCCGAAAATAATTAATATTGGAAATACCTCTCTCTCTCTCGATTTTCTCTCTGCAATAATAATACTAATTTCCCTTTGTATTTTCTATTGCAATTTCAAATATGGCTTGCGAAAATGTTTTTGACATGATTTGTTTCGACTGTCAGTATGCATGCGCCCAGGCTGATTTTATTATTTCAACGTGGAGAATTAAAAGGCATAAAAGAAGCAGAACCGAGATATTTGCTGAACGCGATGTACATTGTTTTGCGGTGTGGTATTTTTCTCACGAACTTTGCTGTTCCACGGAATCTACAATTTCCTTGTAATTGATTATTGCATTACAAATGTGTACGTAAGCTTCCGCGGCTCGAATTCATGAATTCTCGGCTGTCCGGGAGACGCCGCGTC
>BOPP01000014.1:8148221-8163083 GCA_017312745.1 Gryllus bimaculatus | reverse complement strand
CGTCTGGCCGGCGACTGGCTAGCGCAAGCGGCGTGACGTGATAAGCGACGGCGATGCGACGCAGGGGTTGCAGAGCAGAGCAGAGCAGAGCGGGGCGGGGCGAGAATGGAGAGAATTCGTAAAGAGGAACGGGGAGGCCGGAGATGCTGGAGAGGGTCCGAGAGCGGTTGCACGAGGCGGAGAGTGGCGAAATGAAGTTCTGGAGCGGAACGGGAATTGAGGATAGCGGAACGAAGGAAAGACCGGCAGAGAGGGACAGAGAAGAGCAGGGCGTGTCGGAGCAAATCCTGTTGGGACGGAGACAGCGGAGATTGTTGCAGATTGGGGATGAGGCGGGGTAAAACAAGGTGGATAGGAGCGACTGTGGGGTAGTGTGGCCTGACAGGGCGATCGACGCTAGGGAACAGCGTCAATGAACAGCGGAGACATATACAGACTCGACGCAAAATGCTTTTGCATCGATTATGCTAGTTGGGAGGGTTGGGATTGGTGACGAGCGCCGAAAGACTATTGCAGAGAATAAATGTATTGAAAAATGAGAGTATGTCATTCTTGGACGTAGTCAAGCACAGCAAGATATGTAGGTAGGAAATAGCAATATGAATTTGAAGAATCACATAGAAGAATATACAAAGGATGAGGAGAAGACTAAGTCCAGAAACCGTAAGAATTAACAGTGCTAAAAGAAATGGACACAAAGATATAGGAAAGTCTACTGAAACCTTCAAATATTGAATTAACGAGATGAATGATAGAAAATACCTAACTAAGAAAAAGAACGAAAAATGCTCGGAGAAGTGTAGAATAGTATAAAATGTCACATTTAACTACATGTTCACATTTAAAATAATCACATTTAACTTGTTTTGCATCAGTTGATTGCGATATAAAACCGACGCTAAAGAAGGATACACTAAGGAAAGAATAAATACTACATAATTAGAATAAACACGGTAAAAGGAAATGACAGGAAACCACTTTAATGCATAAAAATAAACTATAAGAACCAATAATGTGCAAAAAGGGAAAATAGAACGAAGAGCGAGAAACATCACTCAGCGTCAATGCATTCACTTATTATTATAACTTAAATCTATAATACTGGAATTTTTCAAATTAAAGGATATTAGCGTTCAGTTTAAGATGGGCAGCAAACAAATGTTTAAGTTCTGAGAATTACGTATTAAAGATCCGGATTTTAATTTCGTATTCGTTCTTTCAGCAACACGTTCTATTCCTTTGTTGCAACTGTTTCATTTTAAACCTGGATACCTAGCCTACTTGCCCGAAAATATTTTACCTGGTATTCGTAAATGCATTTATCAGGTTACTTTTAGCGGAATGGAACGTCAGTTCAAGAGCCACAACGAGCGAGGAATTTTATCAGTCATGTACTGGAGTCTATGAAAACGCCCAGTGGCACAACCATTTTCATATTCCGTGAAACTATTCCACATATTTTATTCGGAGAAACGTACCAACTCATTAATTCGTATGATCATTTGAGTTCACTCTTGAAACATTAGAGCACACCTGTAACGGTAATACATGCCTGTATTAAATGTTCATATTATTTCCTCAACATGCCTTCTTAAATGTTACATGCAAAATATTTATTTAATGACGTTTTTAAAAGTCGTGTAATGTGTATACGAGTTATAATTTTCATTCTGGTGGCTAAGTTAGTGTTTAAATTCATGTATACATCTATTTCTCTTTAAACGAATTGGGAAGCCTCGTGTATTGAAAAAAGTTTTCTTCTGGTTTATTCAGTTTGCCTATACATTTTCTCTCCACAATTATCGGAAAGCATCTGCATTTCAAACAACTATCACTTAAATTCAAGTTGCGACGATATATTGGCTCAGCTAATTTCGAGGAGGGCCTGCCCCGTATTCCCGGATGCGAACTCGGTTGCCATGCGCGGGCGTCGGCGAGCGGGTGGTAGTGGACTTCAGGCTCTTTCGGGCTGGTTGCGCGGGAATTTGTGCACACGGGCTGCTGATGCCTGTAAAGAGGGTGCAGAGGGTCTGGAGCAGGGAGGGGGCACGGAGTGAGGACGAGGAAAATGACACGGAGAGATGATGCGAGGGGAATGAGGAGTGATTGGGGGGAGGGGGGCAGATACGAGGAGGCGGAAAGAAGGCGAGGGTGGGGAGACGGGGGTCGAAGTAAGGGTTGGGAATGGAGTCGCACCGGAGTGATGTCCGGTGCGGGGTGGTGGCCTGCGTTGTAGGAGCTGGAGAGAAGTCCGGGCGGGAGCATGGGAAAGGGCACAAAGCGGAGGCGGAGGGGCCGGAGCGAGGCTGGGATGTGGTGTGGGGGCGTGGCCGGCCAGCGCTGCCTGGGGCGGGGCGCTCATTTGGTTACCTGAACGCGCGCGCGCGCGTCCGTCCGTGCGGCGCTGTCCGCCTCTCGATATTGCTCGGCCCCTGTATTGTTTTTTAATCTCGAGCCCGCTCGCCCCTGCGCTGAGCGACGCGGCGCCTGCTCCCGTAACAAGGTGGCCGCTCCGCCCTTTGCATCTCTCTGCGCCCCCCGCCCGCTCCCGCCATCCCCCCGACAAACCCACACACCTCGCTCCGCTAGCACTATCGAGGACGGAGAGATGGTAGAGTTCCTAACACATTTTCGGTTAGTTTGAAAGGCTCCTGGATTTCGAGCAAAACGGAGATAGTGCGCATGAATATAACTCGCTCAGTGAATTTTACTGTCAGTTTAACAGAACTAGAAATCAGTTATAAAATTTTGTTTAATGTTAAGCACGATGGAGGAATTTAGTTGATATTTTGTATAAATAGACTAGAATTGGACTAGTGTGAAAAATTAAATAATCGTGTATTGCATACTGCTGCAATAACAACTACGGTGTAACTTAATGAACCGTACGGCACAAATGAATCCAGCTCGTATGTTTAATCAGTAATCCTTAATAAATAACTGAATAATTTCAACCAACTGCATAAATGAATGTTTGTTAATGGGAAATATGATTACAGAAATGTAGACACCTTTCCTGGGAAATTAGTTATGATTTACTGGAAAATTGTGATATTTAATTGATTGTCTTTATATTTTATCTTGCCCAAATTTCCACAGATTAAAAACCTTCTTAAGAGGCTATTAATTACAAATACGTGTCAATGTCTTTAAGTTGTTCTGTTCTAAACGCCCCAGCATCTTTTCACACGTTCGATCTGCTTCAAACTATGTTATATATAGAGAGGAGATTTAGAAATGTGGGCGCCAGAACCTTAAAAGAAAACTGGTTATTTCGCACTGCAAGCTCAGAATTATTATTCAATGGTCATCTCCAACTATTAGAGCTACAGCGCTGAACTTTGCACACGAAATATAATGTTATTAACTTCAATTTGAGTTTATAAGTGGAGTTTTCTCACCACGGAATAGAAAGACTGAGATGGCAATATTGTACAGTTACTGGAAGAAATTGATCTAAAGGGATACTTTGCGATTTTCGAAAACTACCTTTCTAATCTTAAAATATATAATGAATTTCCCTTAATTTCGTTGCTCGGCCTCCGAAGATTCAGAAAATCCGCTTTACACATGTCGAATCGGGACAATTTCGTCGATCCATGGTCGACGAAACTTTAACATTTTTTACACAAAAGTTAAACTGAATATTTCACAAACTATCAACATAATCAGTTTTTATAGACACGCAGATAGATATAGAGATATATATATATAGATAAGTTTCAGAAAAGTTCTATATATATATAATATAGATAGAGAGGGCGCCAGGATATAAGAAAGCTTTGTATTTTGCATCTTGCAAGCTCAGAAATTATCATCATGGTTCTTCTCCTAATATAAGATACAGGCTGAAATTGCACGCATAATGTTATTAGCTTAATCTGTCTTAAATGGAGTTTCTCGGAAACAGTCACGAGCGTTATGAGCTGCAATATTGTTACAGTTACTGGGAAGAAATATAGATAAAGGCGATATTTTAGAGATATATATACTAACTTTCTATCGAAAATGAATATACCCCAAGTGAATTTCCTAAATTCTGTGCTTGGTCCGAGGATTTCAGAAAAATCCGTTACATGTCGAAAATCGGACAATTTCGTCGATCGACGAAAACTTTACATTTTTTTACACAAAAGTTAAACTTTGAATATTTCACAAACTTCAAACTTCAGTTTTATTAGACACGCACGTGTTTGTAAAATTTTTTGTAGTTTCAGAAAAAGTCTCTTTTCTCATATCCGGATTAGAAATGTGGGCGCCAGGAACCTTAAAAGAAAGTTTGTATTTTAGACATCTTGCAGCTCAGAAATTATATTTCATGGCTCTATCTCCTAAACTATAAGAAGCTAAGACGCTGAAATTTGCACACAAAATAATATACTTATTAGCCTTTCATCTCAGGTCTTAAAGGAACGTCTTCTCCGCGAAAATCAGCACGACGTCATGAGATGGCAATATTTTACAGTTATGGAAGAAATTGACTTCAAAGGCGATACTTTTGCAATTTTCTTAAACTACTTTCTAATCGAAAAATGAAATATCACAGTGATTTCCTTACTTTCGTGCTTGGTCCGGATTTCAGAAAAATCCGATATATGTGATATAGGGACAATTTCGTCGATCGAACGAAAACTTTACATTTTATTTACAAAAGTTACTTGATATTTTACAACTCCTATAACATAAATCAATTTTATAGACACGCAGATAGATATTTAATTTGTAGTTTCAAGATATATCATATCAGAGATATAGAAATGTGGGGCGCCATGAACTTAAAAGAAAAGCTTTGTATTTTGCATCTTGCAAAGCTAGAAAATTATTATTCAAATGGCTCTTCTCCTAAAACGATTAGAGTAACAAGCGCTTTGAAATTTGCACAAGATGTTAATTTTTAGAAAAACAAAACTTTTACCCAATCTGAGTCTTAAATAGAGTTTTCCTCCGGAAATCAGAACGACGAGATGCAATAGATAGATATTACTGGGAAGAAATTGACTCTAGAGAAGATATATAATATAGCATTTTTTAAAACTACTTTCTAATCGAAAAATGAATATCAAGATAGAAATTTCCATAATATACGTGCTTGTCCGAGGATTTCAGACACTAGCTATATGTCGAAATCGGAACACTAAATATCGTGATCGACGAAACTTACTTTTTATCACTACACAAAGTTAAACATAGATATTTCACAAACATCAACTAATACAGTTTTTATAGACACGCGTGTGTATTATATTGTAGTTTCAGAACAATCTTTTCTCTTCCGGATTAATAGATAGGGCGCCAGGACACCTTAAAAGAAAGCTTTGTATTTCGCATCTTGCAAGCTCAGAAATATATTTCAAATGGCTCTATCCTATATAGAGCTAAGCGCTGAAATTTGCAACATCGAAATTAATGTTATTAGACCTTCAATTGGTCTTAAATAGATTCTCGGAATCAGCACGAGCATAAGAGAATGGCAATATTGTACGTTACTACAAGGGCGATTGACCCTCTAAAGGCGATACTTTTGGCAATTTCTTACAAAACAATTTCTAATCGAAAAATGATTCACAGTGAATTTCCTTAATTTCGTGCTTGGTCCGAGGATTTCAGAAAAATCCGTTACATGAATAGATGGACAATTTTCGTCGAATAGAGAAAACTTTACATTTTTTTTACACAAAAGATATATATAGATATTTTTATCAAACTATATACATAATCAATTTATAGACACAAGATCACGTGTTTGTAATTTTTTTGTAGATTCAGACAAAGTCTTTTCTCATATCGAATAGAATGTGGGCGCCAGAACCTTAAAAAAGAAAAGCTTACTGTTTTTTTCGCATCTGCCAAGCTCAGAATATAACTATAATCAAATGGCTCTATCTCCTAACTATAAGAGCTACATGCGCTGAATTTGCACACAAAATCAATATTTATTAGACCTCTTCATCGGAGATTAATGGCACAAGTTTCTCCGGAAATCAGAACGAGCATGAGATGGCAAATATTGTCAGTTATGGGAAGAAATTGACTCTAAAGGCGATACTTTTTGCAATTTTCTTAAAAACTAACTTTCTAATCGAAAAATGAAATTCACCAGTGAATTTCCTTAAATTTTCGTGCTTTGGTCCGAGGATTTCAGAAAAATCCGTTTCATGTGAAATGGACACTTTCGTTCGCTCCATGGATCGCGAACTTTACATTTTTTTACAACAAAAAAGTTAAACTTGAATATTTCACAAACTTATAAATAAATCAATTTTATGACACGCACGTGTTTGTAAATTTATAGATAGATATATAGAGATCTCTTTATATATATAGAGATTAGAATGTGGGCGCCAGACTTAAAAGAAAAGCTTTGTATTTTTCGCATCTGCAAGCCTCCGAAAATTATTTCAAATGGCTTATACTCCTCATATTAGAGCTAACAGCGCTGAAATTTGCCACGAAATTAAATGTTATAGACTTCATTGAGTCTAAATGGAGTTTCTCGCGAATTCAGAGGCATGAGATGGCAATTATTGTAAAGATATAGAGAGAAGAAATGACATATAAAGGCGATACTTTTGCGCCATTTTCTGAAAAACTACTTTCCTAAATCACCTTCCAAAATGAACTTCACAGTGAATTTCCTTAAAATTTGTGCTTGGACTTCGAGGATTTCAGAAAAATACGTTACATGTCGAAAATCGGACAATTTCGTCGATCCATGGATGACAGAAACTTTACATTTTTTTCACACAAAGTTAACTGATATTTCACAAACTACCTATAACATAATCATTTTATAGACCACGCAGTGATTATGTAATTTTTGTAGTTTCAGAACAAATCTTTTTCTCGTATCCGGATTAGAAATGTGGGCGCCAGGACCCTTAAAAGAAAAGCTTTGTATTTTGCATCTTGCAGCCTCAGAAAATTTTATTCAAATGGCTCCTATCTCCTAAATTTAGAGCTACCAAGCGTCTGAAATTTGCACACCAAAATAATTTATTAAGACCTTCAATCTGAGTCTTAAATGGAGTTTCTCCGGAAATCAGAACGAGCATTGAGATGCATATTGTACAGTTACTGGGAAGAAATTGACTCTAAAGGCGATAACTTTTGCGATTTCTTAAAAACACTAACTTTCTAATCGAAAAATGAATATACCAGTGAATTTCCATAAAATTTCGTGCTTGGTCTGAGGATTTCAGAAAAATCCGTTACATGTCGAAATCGGAAATATATAGATAGATAGACGAAATTTACATTTTTTTACACAAAAGTTAAACTTGAATATTTCACAAACTTATAACATAATCAAATTTTTTGGACCCGCACGTGTTTGTAAATTTTTGTAGTTTTCAGAAAAAGTTTCTTTTCTCATATCCGATTAGAATGTGGGCGCAAGGCACACTTAAAAAGAAAAGCTTTGTAATATAGATCTTGAGCTCAGAAATTAATATTTTCAATGGCGCTCTTTCTACACATTAAAAGACTAGCGTGGAACACTTTCGCCAACACCATCTTTTATTAGACCTTTCATACTCGAGTCTTAAATGAGTTTCTAGAGATAGAAGAGCATAGAGATAAGAAAGCAAACATATTTTACAGTTACTGGGAAGAAAATTGACTCTAAGGCGATACTTTTGGCAATTTTCTTAAACTAACTTTCTAATCGAAAAATGAATATCACCCAGTGAATTTCCCTTAAATTTTCGTGCTTGTCCGAGATTTCAGAAAAATCCGTTACTGTCGAAATCGGGACATTTCGTGATCGACGAAATTTACATTTTTTTTTAACAAAAGTTTAAACTTGAATAATTTTCCAAACTATATAACATAAATCAATTTTATAGACACGCCAGTGTTTTCTAAATTTTTGTAGTTTCAGAAAAAGTCTCTTTTCTCTATCCGGATTAGAACTGTGGGCGCCAGGAACTTAAAAGAAAAGCTTTGTATTTTCGCATCATATAGAGAATAGAAATTATTATTCAAATGGTCTATCTCCTAAAACGATTAGAGCTATACAGGCGCTGAATTTGCACCGAAATATAATGTTATTAGACTCAAATCTGAGTCTTTAAATAGAGATATATATAGAGATAGAGAGAAGGATAGAGATATATAGATACAGTTAACTGGAAGACCATTGACCATACTAAGGCGATACTTTGCCAATTTTCTTAAAAATAACTTTCTAATCGAAAAATAGAATATCAAGTGAAATTTCCATAAAATTTCGTGCTTGTCCCGCGGATTTCAGAAAAAATCCGTTACAATGTCGAAAATCGGAACAATTTCGTCGATCGACGAAACTTTTTACATTTTTTTTACACAAAAAGTTAAACTTGAATATTTCACAACCATCAAACATAATCAGTTTATAGACACGCAGTGTTTGTAATTTTTTTGTAGTTTCAGAAAAGTCTCTTTTCTCATATCCGGATTAGAAAATGTGGCGCCGGAAACTTAAAGAAAGATTTGTATTTTCGCAATCTTGCAAGCTCAAGAAAATTATATTTCAAAATGGCTCTATCTCTAAACTATTAGAGCTACAGCGCTGAAATTGCACACGAAATATAATGTTATTAGACCCTTCAATCTGAGTCTTAATGAGTTTTCTCCGGAAAGTCAGAACACGAGCATGAGATGGCAATATTGTCCAGTTATGGAAGAAATTGACTCTAAAGGCGAACTTTTGCAATTTTCCTTTAAAACTAAACTTTCTTAATCGAAAATGAATCTCACCAGTGAATTTTTCCTTATTTTCGTGCTTGGTCGAGATTTCAGAAAAAATCCGTTACATGTGTAAAATCGGACAATTTCGTCGATCGACGAACTTTACATTTTTTACACAAAGTAACTTGAATATTTTTTACAAACTATATAACATAATCAATTTATAGACAGCACGTGTTTTGTAATTTTTTTTGTAGATTCAGAAAAAGTCTCTTTTTCTCATATTCGAATAAGAAATGTGGGCGCCAGGAACTTTAAGAAGCTTTGTATTTCGCATCTTGCAAGCTCAGAAAATTAATATTTCAATGGCTCTATCTCCTAAACTATAAGAGCTAACAAAGCGCTGAATTTGCACACAAAATAATATATTAAGACCTTTCATTGAGTCTTAAATGAGTTTCTCGGAAATCAGAACGAGCATGAGATGGCAATATTGTACAGTTTGGGAAGAAATTGACTCTAAAGGCGAATAACTTTTGCAATTTTCTTAAAATACTTTCTAATCGAAAATGAATAATCACAGTGAATTTCCCTTAAATTTTCAGTGCTTGGTCGAGATTTCAAGAAATTCCGTTCATGTCGGAAAATCGGCATTTTGTCGATCCATGATCACGACCTTTACATTTTTACAAAAGTTAAACTTGAATATTTCACAAACTATATAATAATCATTTTAAATAGCACGCACGTGTTTGTAATTTTTGTAGTTTCAGAAAAAAGTCTCTTTTCTCATATCCGGATTTAGAAATGTGGGCGCCAGAACCTTAAAAGAAGCTTTGTATTTTCAGGGCATCTTGCAAGCTCAGACAAATTATTATTCAATGGCTCTATCTCTAAACTATTAGAGCTCACAGGCGCTGAAATTTTGCACACGAAATATAATGTTATTAGACCTTCATCTGAGTCTAAAAATGGAGTTTCCCCGGAATCAGAACGAGCAAGAGATGGCATATTGTAACAGTTACCTGGAAGAAATTGACTCTAAAGGCCGATACTTTGCGATTTTTCTGAAACTAACTTTCCTTAATCGAAATGAATATCCAGTGAATTTCCATAAAGTTTCGTGCTTGGTCCGAGATTTCAGAAAAATCCGTTACATGTGAAATTCGGACATTTCTTCGATCCATGGATCACGAAATTTACATTTTTTACACAAAAGTTAAACTTGAAAACGATTTCACAAACTTTAAACATAAGTCAATTTTTAGGACCGCCGTGTTTCTAAATTTTTGTAGTTTCAGAAAAAGTCTCTTTTCTCATATCCGGATTAGAATGTGGCGCCAGGAACCTTAAAAGAAAGCTTTGTATTTCGCAAATCTTGCAAGCTCATGAATTTTATTCATTGCAAAGAACGAAGAAGGGAAAGAGAAGAGAAGGGAGTGGTAGGAGGAAGATAAATGTTGGGAGAAGGAAAGAGAGATTGTTGAAGATTGGGGATGAGGAGGGGGTAAAAAAAGGTGGATAGGAGACGAATGTGGGGGTAGTGTGGCTGACAGGGAGAATCGAAGACTAGGGAACAGAGTCCAATGAACAGCGGAGAGCAATATCAGACTCGAGCGCAAAATGCTTTTGCATCGATTATGCTAGTTTTTTGGGGAAGGGTTGGGATTTGGTGACGAGCGGCCGGAAAGACTATTGCAGAAATAAATGTATTGAAAAATGAGAGTATGTCATTCTTGACGTAGTCAAAGACAGCAAGATATGTAGGTTAGGAAATAGCAATATGAATTTGAAGAACACATAGAAGAATATACAAAGGATGAGGAGAAGACTAAGTCCAGAAACCGTAAGAAAATTAACAAGTGCTAAAAGGAATGGACACAAAGATTATTAGGAAAAGTCTACTGAAACCTTCAAATATTGAAATTACACGAGATAATGATAGAAAAACCTAGCTAAGAAAAAGAACGAAAATGCTCGGAGAAGTGTAGAATAGTATAAAAGTCACATTTAACTACAATGTTCACATTTAAAATAAATCAACATTTAACTTGTTTTGCATCAAGTTGATTTGCGATATAAAACCGACGCTAACAAGAAAGGTATACACTAAGGAAAGAATAAAATACTATCATAATTAAGTATAAACACGGGTAAAAGGAAATGACAGGAAACCAACTTTAATGCATAAAAAATAAACTAATAAGTACCATAATGTGCAAAGGGAAATAGAAACGAAGAGCGAGAAACATGCACTCAGCGTCAATGCATTCACTTATTATTATAACTTTAAATCTATACTACTGGAATTTTTTCAAATTAAAGGATATTAGGCGTTCAGTTTTAAGATGGGCTAGCAAAAAACCAAATGTTTAAGTTCTGAGAATTACGTGATTAAAAGATCCGGATTTTAAATTTCGTATTCGTCTTTCACAACAGTTTCTTCCTTTGTTGCAACTGTTTCTATTTTAAACCCTGGATACTCTAGCCCTACTTGCCCGAAAAATTTTACCCTGGTATTCGTAAATTGCAATTATCAGGTTACTTTTAGCGGAATGGAACGTCAGTTCAAGAGGCCACAACGAGCGAAGGAATTTATCAAGTCATGTACTGGAGTCCTATGAAAACGCCCAGTGGCACAAACCATTTTCATATTCCGTGAAACTAATTCCACATATTTTATTCGGAGAAACGTACCAACTCATTAATCGTATGATCATTTGAGTTCACTCTTGGAAAACATTAGCGCACACCTGTAACGGTAATAACATGCCTGGTATTAAATGTTCATATTATTTCCTCCACATGCCTTCTTAAATGTTACATGCAAAATATTTTATTTAACTGACGTTTTTTAAAAGTCGTGTAATTGTATCGAAGTTATAATTTTCATTCTGGTGGCTAAGTTGTGTTTAAATTCATGTATAATCTATTTTCTCTTTAAAGCGAATTGGGAAGCCTCGTGTGATTGAAAAAAGTTTTCTTTTGGTTTATTTCAGTTTGCCTATACATTTTCTCTCCAAAATTATCGGAAAGCATCTGCATTTCAAACAACTATCACTTAAATTCCAAGTGCGACGATATATTGGCTCAGCTAAATTTCGAGGAAGGGCCTGCCCGCCGTAATTCCCGAATGCGAACTCGTTGCCTGCGCGGCGTCGGCGAGCGGTGGTAGTGGACTTCAGGCTCTTTCGGGGCTGGGTTGCGCGGGAATTTGGTGCAACACCGGGCTGCTGATGCGCCTGTAAAGAGATGTAAGGGTCTGGAGCAGGGCGGGGCTCGGAGCGAAGGAGAGGAAAATGACAAGGAGAGATGATGAAGGGGAATTGAGGAGTGGTTTGGGGGGAGGGGGGCAGATACGAGGTTTTTGGCGGAAAGAAGGCTAGGGTGGGGAGATGTGGTCGAAGTAAGGGGGTGGGAATGGAGTCGCACTGAAGTGGATGTCCGGTGCGGGGTGGTGGCCTGCGTTGTAGGAGCTGAGAGAAAGTCCGGGCAGGAGCAAGGGAAAGGGCAAAAAGCGGAAGGGCGGAGGGGCCGGAAGCGAGGCTGGGAATGTGGTGTGGGGGCGTGGCCGGCCAGCGCTGCCCGGGGCAAGGGCGCTTCATTTGGTTATACCTGAACGCGCGCGCGCGCGTCCGTCGTGCGGCGCTGTCCGCCTCATCGATATTGCTCGCGCCCTGTATTGGTTTTTTAATCTCGAGCCCGCTTCGCCCCTGCCTGAGCGAACGCGGCGCCTGCTCCCCGTATAGGTGGCCGCCTCCGCCCCTTTGCATCTCTCTCCGGCCCCCGCCCCATCCCCTGACAAACCCACACACCTCGCTCCGCTAGCACTATCCGAGCGACGGCAGAGATGGTAGGTTCCTAACACAATTTTCGGTTGTTTGAAAGGCTCCTGGATTTCAAGAAAACGGAGATAGTGCGCATGAATATAAGTGAGTTTTAGTAAAGTGAGTCAGTGAAATTTTACTGTCAGTTTAACAGAACTAGAAATCAGTTATAAAAATTTTTATTCAACGTAAGGCACGATGGGTGAATTTAGTTGACGATATTATGTATAAAAGACGAGAATGCACTGTGTGAACAGAATTCAATAATCCTGCTGTATTGCATACAGCTGCAATAAAACAACTTAAGTTACGGTGTAACTTAATGAACCGTTTAGGAAACGAATGAATCGCAGCTCAATATGTTTTAATCAGTATCGGCATAATAAATAACTGAATAATTTCACCACCCGCATAAATGAATGTTTTGTTAATGGAAGAATATGATTACAGAAATGTAGGACCCCTTTCCTGGGAAATTATAGTTTTGATTTAGTGGGAAATTGTGAATAATTTAATTGATTCTCTTTTATATTTTTATCTTGCACAAATTTCAAACAAAGATTAAAAACCTTCTAAGAGGGCTATTAATCACAATACGTGTCCAACGTCCTTTAGGTTGTTCTGTTCAAGAAACGCCCAGCATCTTTTCACTTACGTTTAGTTAAATGCTCCTTCAAACTAATGTTATATTATATTATTCTAACCTCTCCCACCCTACACCCCACACAACTTACCACCTTCACTAGTAGGGCACGCATGAACCGTAAGGCAGGTTGTCAAGATTTTGCTCGTGAAGCGAGCTTTTTAAAAAATCAGGGAGCAGGATCTTCAGGTGCGAGAAAGGTTTGAACCCTTGACACAATAAAATCACACAGGCTTGGCAACACAAACGAGCGTAATAATTTACCATATAACTTTTAGTGGCATAAAGTTAATGAACAAAAACAAGAAATATAGAATCGACTTTTACAAGAATAATCAAAACACAAATAGAACTTTACAACACCAGACTCACTAGTGAATGAACACATAATTTACTTCAAAATTGATACTCCTGAATAATTACCACTAAACTACATCTGGGAATCTCCCGTTTTTTCTTGGAAAAATTAATTTATCTAAAATTTGAGGCTATTCTAATTACAATTGCCACGTGAAATCAAAAATTCAATTTACAATCTCTCGCTTTCAAAGATATTACATGTAAGACACAAAATGGTGTGCAAGTACACTACTGTAATTTTACAATTTTACTGTGTCTGAAAAATGCGAAATAATAAAATGTCCTAAGTAGAATGTTTTAGGCAGGCAATAGCGCATCACAAACGTCTCCTACTATAATACTTGTAATTTGTTTGGGCCACCCGTGTCCCTCAAATTCTTAACACTTTCCTAATACTAGTTTTCCCTGCCGACGTGAAACTTGAGCCTATTTTCTGCGATTCCTAACTGTTACCCCTCGTAAGACTTTTCCAAATTTTGGCGCTTGATGTTGTGCGCCTGGTCGCTGCGGTGAACGCCGCTCGGTCCAACCTCTGCGTTGTAAGAGAGACGGGATTTTCGCCTCTGCCGTCTTGCGTTGCCTTCTGCGTCCTCATTCCGTTCTCTTCGTTTCGATCAGTCTTCTTCCCTGTGGCGCCCTCTGCTCCTCGCCTCTTCCTTCTTCCTCGTCTGCTAGCCGGCGCCTCTGACCTACGCCGCACGGTGGCGAAAAATGTCCCTTTGCACTTTACGAATACTTCCGTGCAAGTTCCTCGCTCGTTGCTCTTTTACTTTGACAAGCTAAGAACTTTTAATGTTTCCCTCACAACGGGTAATTTTACTTCCCGTGTTGTTAATTGAAGAAACACTACTTAATCTGACTATCCTTCGCGGACCAACTAGCTAGAACGTCTGTTCGACGCCGAATACTCCTACCGTAGTAGTCGTTGCAGCGGCAAACAATATCTAAACTATTGTTTAACGAAAAGTGTTGACTCGGCGAACGGTGATCAAAGAGCAGTTGCTTACTCGCACGCGTGGTGACAAGAAAAAGAGCAGCTTCCGCTTGCGGGTTCGCGTATTTATGGCGCGGCGCCTGGGGAAATTTGTGTGGGGCGGCTAACTTCCCCTCCTCTTAACCCCTCACAAGGAAACATTACTTGCGCAAGTTCGCAAATGTCGTTAGTAACGGGCAACGGATACCAGGCCGCGCGTTTAAGTACCTCTGCTTACGGCGTCCCTTGTTATCCTCGCTGCCCGTCGTAAGTGTCACATAAGAGACGGTGGTGGTTATGGGGTTGCGCAATCCCATAACGCCACTATATATATATATATATATATATATATATATATATATATATATATATATAATATATATTATATATAC
>BOPP01000014.1:8062900-8125294 GCA_017312745.1 Gryllus bimaculatus | reverse complement strand
TCTCTCGCTCTCTCTCTCGCTCTCTCTCTCGCTCTCTCTCGCTCTCTCTCTCGCTCTCTCTCTCGCTCGCTCTCTCTCGCTCGCTCTCTCTCTCGCTCTCGCTCTCTCTCGCTCGCTCTCGCTCTCTCTCGCTCTCTCGCTCTCTCTCGCTCTCTCTCTCGCTCTCTCTCGCTCTCTCGCTCTCTCTCGCTCTCTCTCTCGCTCTCTCTCTCTCGATCTCTCTCGCTCTCTCTCTCGCTCTCTTGGTCTCCGTCTTCCTCTGTCTCTTCCTGTATCTGTCTTTCGCGGGAAAAATTTCACAGTCGCAGGGGCAGAATACGCAATGAAGAAGTCTTAATAATCATACTTCAGTGTGCAACGGGTTGCGTCAAGCATCGTCGCCCTGTTCAGAGCGATTGAGGCAGCGTAAAATCATCAACACGCATCTATGTGCGCAGGCATTCCCATCGTACTAAGCCTATATTCTTCCTGGAGGTGTAAGCAATAAGATGACTAAGTTTTATCGTAATGGGATGAACGGAATGAAAGCCCATTAAGTATGAACCAACAAATAAACAATCATTGTATTTTATTTATTAGACTTTTTTCATATTTCAGTCTTTTGAGCATGTTTGTACTAATAAAGTAACGTTTTAGGTTGTTCGCGGCATTAATTAGAATACAGATAACAAAAATACAGGGAAATAGTTAAGTATTTAAAAATATAACACCGGTTTGTAAATTATTCTGCACGCGATTTCATTTATTTCCACTTCCCGGCCACCATTTTCTACAGCTGATTACTTGACTACCTTAATCCAAACATTTTAAAATCCTAAAATGTTCAACCTCCAGTTGCCGACAAGAGGGATTTAACAGATATCGGATCCCACAGCACAACCAACGAACGGGTGTACTCGGTTCCGGAGCTAGATAAATTTGGGCCCGGAACAGTGCTGAAACGTAGCCAGCCCCCCCCCTCCCCAATAAAAATGTTTACGTTGTATCAAGAAATTATTTTAGTTATTTCATTTCAGCAAATAGCAAAACCCACAACCTTTATAAAAGACAAAGATTTTAGAAATATATTTTAAATAATGTTTTTAAGTAAAATTATGTAGTGTTCAAATAATATGATTTCCTCGGTGAGCTTAAAACGTTGATATTTTTTTATGTTTAATAAAATCACTTGTTATTAAATACACGAAATAATAAATACCAATTTCAGTTGAATTTATTAAATGTTACCCTGATTTGATTAATTTCAAAGAGTTCTACCTTAGACCTAATGACTACTATTTAAGAAAAACACTGAATTGAAAATTTTATGAAATATCAGTGTACTGTACCCTTTCGTATATACTTACGATAGCGATTTTCTCAAGTTCTAATTTCTTTGTCAATTTTTTACTATTTTCCTCCATTTCCCATTATCGGGAATGTCATCGCCCGATCTGCCCGCACCTATCGCCGGCACTGGGGGAGGGGGGGTACTCGACTACCCGACTCTCCTCCGCTGGCAACCTGCCCCGCCACATCCCATTCCCTCCATCTCGGGGCGTCGCCGCGTTACGGCAAGTGGTGTACGACCCGCTCCCCTCCCCCCGCGCCGACTCCCGACATCGCACAATAACAGTTTATACACCGCATGAAGGGCACTCGGCACAACTTCGCCGAGGCGCGAGGACCACAAGCTTTTACCACCTTCCTCTTCGAAATATGGGCGCAACAAAACACGCATATACTACACCTCGCAGAATTCCTTCCTTTTTTTATCAAAATATAGATACGTGAAATATTTTATTTCAGTATTTTCGGTGTGGTCCAAGTCCGCGAGTTCGGGAACATCAGAAGAACGTAAAGTAAAAGTTTTAGAAAGCGATTCAAACTTCTGGGGAGGAGTATAATCGAGACCGACTCGACTGTGCTTATGTGTGCTTTCACATTTAGCGGACTCTTTTCAGGGAGTAACAAAGCTTTCTGAGAAAGGAAAAAAATGATGACTGGAATATAAAGTCTGCACTTGATGCTCGTTGTTTAAGTTGTGAAAGTTGAGAACACCATCGTAAATCTCTGATAAAATGATCATTTACTTCTTCTTGGATTCTAGTATACGTGTATATCTAGTGTTTTTCACTGTTACTGTTGAAAAATAAATGTTTATTTTTGTTAAACATTGTGTAACAATTTACCAGCATAGAGTAAGATGATGTACGTAGTGTGCTAGATGCTATAGATAGACTTCCTAATCGAAATCTTTCGTGATTGTCAACTTAAATAAATAATACTTTCCAGCAATAACATAATATTTTATTCATGTTTTAATTTAACAAACCTCTGGATTTGCCTTCGTCGTCATGCCGGGAGCATAGTTTGTCCCTGCTGCGTCACTGACCCACTGCTGGGAGATACCTGGAAGGGGAAATCCCCCGCAAGCGACGTGTAAGTCAACGCCGGATCTCGCCAACCAGTGTGGGAAGAACATCACCACCTCCCGTCATAAAAACGTGCAATACACTTACGGAACTAATGACCATAGCAGTTCACGCGCCCGGACACGAAATAATCAATCATCAATGGTACTTATCGTACACCTTCAATACTGAAAATAGCATTATTTCATAACGCAGTCTATCTTCAAAGTTAGATCTTTACACAATTTTATGTAATTTCTTAGAAACAGTAGTGTCCGTATAATTTTGAATGACCAATGATAATTTTCCATAAATACGTAAACAAGACGTTCTCAAAATTGCACTATATTGTTTCTTTAGATTTGTTGTTTTTCTCGAATAGTGCGAAGTACGTTTATAAAAATGTCTCAGATTTTCGATCTCCCTGAATTGTCGCAAATTGTAAAGTTAATGCGAAAGAGTTAAGTTAAAGAGAAAGTATGAGTTTCATAGCATGTACTTCTTATCGTGGAATAGATCAATCAAGCCCTATATAGTAAGCATGTTTAAGAACTGGCATTTATCAAGATGTACTACTCTGTTCTGTCATGTGACGGAGTATTTTGTCACTCATTCACACCTGTTAAATTGGGGGACGTGGTCGGGCAGGAGCACGTAAAAATGAATTGCATTAATTTCATAAATGTTGACTAAGATGCACTCGAGGTGTGGTGCACCCAGCTATTTTTGCCACAACCGGAGAATGTTCGCATGGAATGTTTTTGAGTGGCTAGAAAGCAAGAAACTGCATCTTCTGAACAGACACTTTGAAATATTAATAACTGCCACTCGACTCTTTTGACGGGCTGATCAATACATTTAGCAGAGAGATGATGCCTTCGGCGACGTTCACTTGTTCCAATAAAAACAACTCTTCTACCGGTCCGAACAAAGCAGAACGGACCAACAAAACAGATATTAATAAATAATTGTACAATTAACATACAATAAATACACGAAAGACGAAAACAACTAAACCATACAAAATAAGCAGTCCTCTTATGCTGATGGCTGCGTGCAACTTACGCACTTGCTAATGCAGTGAGATGTTTTTCGACTGCATTTACCGAGCGATGTGCGATATAGGCGATCTCCTGTCGCTCGAAGGTGTAGCCTTCGCTGTCGACTGCAGCGGTCGACTTGTCTCGCGCAGTAGGAGGAAAGCGTAGAAAATGTCAGGGCATCCGGGTCATCTGTCTAAGGAGTAGAGATAGTGTAAACAGCGTTCGCTTCGTTTCAAAACGTGAACTGGCAGAGATCATAAGTTTTTATTTCATATTTTAACTTTTACAAAATTGCGATTATGGACATTTTTCGTTGTCATTTCATTGTCGTGTTGTTTTGTAACAATACGAACATGGGTGGAAAATGTGAAATAAACACATGAAAGGGCAAGGTAATGAATGAGTGCCTGGACAATTAACGGCACGCCTAAACTGTGTTTCTCATATTTATCAAGGCACTTGAAATGATAGTACTGGTTGTGGGTCCCAAAGCATTATATCACACACGAGTTCCCAACTTCCCAAAAGCATATATAGCCATCCTACGAATAAAGGTCCGATTAGGCAGATGCTCGCTTACCGCACTTGCCACATGGGTCCACATGCTCAAAGGTGAAGGTTGCCATGGGCGTTGCTCATCACCGATTGCTAAGCGACCTCGCAAAAACTCTCCTGCCCACCTCGCGACAGTCCGTTATGGAAGGGCATTATTCCCAACAGCTTCCGCCATTTCCCTGTGACGTCGTCGGACATTGCTCTCGCGTAGAACGGCCATCTTGAGCGCTGCTCGAAACGGATTACATTCACCTCGCACGGAGGTAGTCAGACACCTTCCGGTTGCTCTCGATGCTAACAGACACTCACAAACCCATCTATTGTTGTGAACGCATATTATAATAGCATTTCTTTTATGCGACAAATAAAGTTGAGTGATTCGATAATATTTCTTTTCGAAAACTTGTTGCCATGACTTTTTCCCCCAACTCTCGTATATACAGATGGAATGTTCTCGAAGAATCGGAAAAAATGATCAGCTTCCCACCAGCAGGCCAAGACGCACTGAATGACACTTCAGTTGTTCCAAGAAGGGACCGGCAGAGCCCAACCGTGAGTAACAAATGGACGGGAGGACATACGTAGGTTGTTCGATTATATTACATAAGGATAGGATACGGTTCGTACGTTGCCTTAGCTGGTAAACCGTCGTTCGGATGTCCGATGATGGCAATGTTTCTTCAATATTTGAGTAACTTACACGAGAGTAATTTATATGTGGTTATCCCAAATACGAGAAAGTATGCGTATGAAACCTCTCTCACCATTCCCGCTCCCAGCGGCTGCGGGGCCGAGGCACTCACCTCAGGGACAGATGTATCTCGTTAGCGGCGGCAGGCAGTTCCAGCGCCGATCAAATATACGAGTACATTTCCTGGGGGAGGGGGAGGGGGGGAGGGCGATCGCTGACGCTGCAGCTGCGGGGCGCACGTGTGGCTCCCGAGCGACGCGCATTGTGGACGACAGCCTGTGATATTTATTTATTCACAATAATTACGCATTTATTTGCTTACCTAGAACGTGAATATGGAGATTCGGCAGGTCAGCAGTCGGAGCTGCTGCCCGTCGACGTACATTATAAATATATCCGTACATTAAAAACTAGAATGGCTCACACTTTCTCGTTCTAGTTTCCCAATACCGTTTGGTCTGGGCTAGCTTTTCGGTGTTTCCCCCACCCTCTTCCTAGTTGTGACCTATTGCCACGTAAAATGAATTTTGTCACATTTTCTCAATTTTCATTTCTCTAGTAGTTGAATTGAAATATGGCTTTAAGAATTGCATAAAAGTGGTCAACCTGTTTTACATGGAAATTTTCATTTCACAATTTGTAGCTTTTAAAAGAATTAAAAAAACGTGTTTGAGCGTTTCTGGAAATGGGCAATATTCAATTCATTTTCACAACAAAAAAAAGGTTTTAGTTTTTGAGAAACGTTCTAAGAAATAATTTGAGATTGTTCTCCCAATACAATTATGTACTAAAGACGGAAGAGACAGCATAGTATCAATGGATGCGAGTCTGATACACGCATCTGATATACAAGCCTCAGCTCCAATAATTGCATACACCAGGCGCCGTAACATATGGACTTGGCGGAAGCAGTTAAGTTTTTTTTCACTAGGGTTCTTGTAGAGGATGTTGTTAAACATCTTAATTAGTACAATTTTTTCTTCAATTTTCTTGACAAACTTGTCAAGTTCGAATTTTCTGGAATTATAATAGAGAACGTAGTTTCAAAACCAACATTTTGGAATGTCGTAATACGTTTTGTAAAACGCTATTTCATTATTAAATTCTACTATACATGAAACGTTGTACTACATCCTAATGTATGTAAGATGAGTATGTATGCCACAGTTATGGTGCCAGATAGGTGCTGTATGACGAAACGGAAAAGTATGTACATCGATTTATTCATAGTTTCCTTTGACAGGTGATGAGCGATGTCATCCAATCGTGAGTTTAAACGTCATCAAATAGACGTTCAAGCTCCCACTCGGATGACACATTAACAGCAGATTTACGTTAAAGGACTGTGTTTAAATCGAAGTATAATAAAGTTTTGTTAAAATTAAGACAAAAAATGGTTGTATAAGGACAGTAACCTGCAGGGCGTTCTTGCAGTACACGGGTACTAATGTGCAGTTGCAATAGTGATTCGTGCGTGAAAATTTGTGCTGGATGATGTCGCAACTCCAAGAAATTAGCCCGAAAATGGCGTCTGAGCACCAGGATGCAGTAAGTATTGAAAGCATCCAGTGTTTTATTGATAAATTAATAGCTACTTTTTATCGCATCCCCCTTCCCGATGTTTCAGGAGACGCCACTGGCGAGTAATGTACTCGTAAATACTGTTAATATGAGTATTAATGATGTGTATATATATATATATGTATATGTGTGTGTATATATATATGTATATATATATATATATATATATATATATATATATATATATATATATATATATATGTATATATATTTCATTTCGCGGATCTTCAAATTTATATAATAAAATATTTACATTTTTTGAATTTTGAGAAAAATGTAATCCCTTCACAATATTTGAGTAATTGTGAGTGTGCATGAGTGCCCCTGTGCGGATCTGTCACTCGGACCCGTACACCAATCGAAACGTATGAGGTGTCTTTCGACGCGTCTTGGTCTCCTGGTGGGGAACTGATTATTTGTTTTCGGATCCAGTCTGAAGATTCTAAGACATTTCCAAAAATGTGTTTTTGCGCGTTTTAGCGCTGCTATCTCAGTGAGTATGCTGGGAATGAAACCAACGCTACCCAAATAGATCTATGCAGGTTACGTTGACTGCGGCAAGTGAATGGCTGTGCGTCAGATTTCATTTAATTTGCATTATTTTATAAAATACATTTTTGTAAAATCCTACGAATAGTATTGCCTTGGAACTTATTGAACTTGAACTTCAGGTAAAAAACTGTGAGTAATGCTACAGGAGCACATTTACATTGTTACGTTCGACTTCTCACATGGACATTCTTAAGAGTGGAAATACCGATTTTCAAAAGAATGTAACATCTTATTCTAATTAAAATGTAACTAACACCTTATTCACAGAAACATACAAAACAGTCGCCTTTTATTGTGTATATAGATTCGCTTACAAAACGATAAATAGAGCAATTGCAATAGTAGAAGTGAACACAATTAGACTTACTTTGTAAAGTTTTAGTCTCTTCAAAAATTAGTGGACGAAAATATGGAATACGGGGAAGAATAAAATGTAATTGTAAAAGATTTTGCGACATAATTTTTGGAACTAATTGAGAATTATGTTTTTAAATAACAGCGCTAAAGAGCAGCTTACAGATGATTTTTTAATGTGCAGTTTTGTGCACATTAGCAAAAAATGTAGCCGTTCTAAATTCTAACCATTCAGCATTCGTAACTGCGAGTAATTTTAGTTTTAAAATTTTGAAATTACAATATTATCAGTTCATATCCCCTATGGCGTAACACACAAGGCCATTGGGAGTTCGAAATGTTTGAACAGAAATAAAACATTATTAGCTACCACGATCCATTCGTATGTCCATTTCTAGTAAGAACATACTCGAACAAAGCCATGGATGACATGCATTTTCAACATGTGAAAATACTTTTAAAACAGTTAACAGCGTCGGCGACGCAACATTCAAGTCCCTACAGAGTATTTGAGTAACAGCGAGTATGCATGTGTGCGGATCAGTCAGGTTAGACCACTTCCCATGCACCAGTCGAGACATAGGAGTTTGTCATTCCATGCGCCTTGGTTTCCTGGTTGGGAACTGATCATCTGTTATCGAATCCGACCTGAAGATTCTAAGAAATTTTCAAAAACGTGTTTTGTTTGGCAAACTTATTAAATTTGAAGAATTTCAAGTGAATAGGGAGAAAACCAAACTGTGAGTAATGCTACAAAATGAAAGCACATTAGCTTATTAGGTTCGACTTTTCACACTTATTTTCTTAGGCGTGCAAATACCTGTTTTCAAATGAATGTGACTAACAACTTGTTTTTAATCAACTTAACACCTTACTCATATAAACAAACAAAAAGTTGACAATCACTTACAAAAAGATTACTTGAGAAAATGCAGAAGTAAACAAATTAGACCGAGTTTTAATCTTTTCAAAAATTGGGGACAAAAATGTTAGTGGAAAGCAAATCCGGGGAAGAATCAAATGTACTTGTAGATTTTGGGACAGAATTTTCAGATCTAATTGAAAATGATCTTATTAGAGAAAAACGCTAAAGATGAGCTTACGAGTGATATTTCACGTGCATGTTTGTGTATATTAGCAAAGAACCGTACAAAAGTGTACTGACTATTCGCACCACCCACATCTGCCATACCCTAAACTGAATGTAATAAGTCTGAAAGCATATTTTGTTGTACTGTACCATGTTGTTTAGAATTGCAAGGAACATACGTATATTATGATTATATAAATCCTTTCCATTACAAATTTCGTATCGTTTTTAATATTTCGAATGCCGAAAAATTAAACTTCAAAAAAAATTAAGTCTGTACACTCTTTCCGTCGGAACCAGGTTTCACTTTCTCGACTTTTAACAACTACGTGCTTAATTATTGTAATGCTTTAGCCAAAAGTATCGGCAGAAAAACTCGTAACTAAAATACAGTAATTTGTTACTGCTCATATGTTGTGTAGTCAGAATGTACGTTGTGTGGGGCCTTGATACTGAAAAATTGCTTTAGGGGAAAAGCGTCGATATGTCCGTGAACAACACTACTGTTTAAATGGATGACGGAAATGGCAGATCTATTGATGACTTCTGACGGCTCTTAAGACAAGCATTATTTCTTTGATAGAGTAGGTATGACCTCCAATAATATTACTGGATTAGTAAAATGTGTAAATAATCCTGAACATAACTTCAGAGATTCGAAATTATTTTTTTTAATATATAAAAACGTGTAATCTTGTAAAGATATTTTAATTGTACATTGATGAAAGCTTTGTTGAATACACAATAAGTTTATTAAAATCTGAATACGTTTACATAATTTCAATGAATAATTGTTCACGATTTAAAGTCTCAATACAGTAAGCGCAGCTTATCTTTTATTTTAAAAAACTCATATTTATTCACATTTGATTAATATAGAACTTCTCACCCATGTTCACAAGTCAAAGCATTCTAACCAGTTTAAGAGTAGCCTAACTAAAATCATTTCTTCTTTATCATCTTTTCCCATCAATTGTACTATGAATTTTAAATATTCATTCAAAAGTTCATTTTATGAATATAGACAAAGAGCCAGAAATAAATTACATAGGCCTGCTCATGTTAAATTAGGTACCTACCCAAGTAATATAATTTCGGGAGCCAATTTAAATTTTTTTTTAAAAGTTGTTAAGAAAGCAAATTTTTTATGAAAGTAAAATTGAGATTATTTTCAATACTCCTGCGATGTTACAAGTACTATATTCAACATTATTTAAAAGTTCATTTGGCTAATATCATATTAAACCAACCATCTTCACTTCCATTAGGGTAAGGTTTGTAAAGTAAACAGCTGGTCTCTTAGGTACAGATCTAGATCTTCAGTTTGGCGGGAGAGGGTCAGTCTAATGGTAGTTAGCATATTAGGCTACAAAGAGTTAAACAGCAGTTTTTGAGACAGAAAAATAATTTTTCGATCTTCATTTTAGACCTGGCATTACACGACCCTAATTATGGTTCTATGAGTTCAGGCATAATAAAGGAAAAGATTGGAATATTGAAAGTACACATGATTCTGTTTTTCGTAATTTTATCTCAATGTAGAACAGTGCCCTTTTTTTGAGACTGGATTCTTTTAAGTGCTGATTAAAAAATATACATTTTTTGACAAGTTTTTATCTTTACTGCAAATGTAAGAAGTAACTGTATTTAAGTCATGGCTGCAGTGTTGGAGTAAGTTTCGAAACACTTTAAAAATACTACTAAAAATTCAAAATTTGAGTCATGAGTAATAAGAAATAAAATAATTAGATTTTCAAAAATGGTGAATAACCTAGATAAAATTTAATTTTGAATAATTACTCTTTAACAGAATAATTAACAGGCATATTAACTTGCTTTACTGCAGAAATCATCTAAAAATCTGTTATAACAATGTTAAAGAAACACATTGCAGGAGGAAAATAATTAGTATGTATAAAGTGTTTAATGTGGGATTTGGGGCACATTGTTGATGGATGACTGCAGAAATTCATATCTCTCTAACACAACGCTAATGTTATTGGATATGGAGTACTACATTTGAAACTATAAGTAAAACTCAATAACATTTAATTTTTTTTAAATAAAAGGGAGATAAAATGCTGACACAGAAAAGTGCACCCTAAATAAAAAATAGTGAGTTTCTTCAGCATTATTTTACACATGGAAGTAAATAAGAGTTGAGAGAAAATAAATAAATAAACGTAGAGTTTATGCACAAATGTGTTCTATGCATCATCCCCAATTCAGTATGGAAGTCCAAGCAATGGAACACTAGTGAGTAAATATGAAAAATTCAAGACAAGTTAGAAGGAAGTATACCTCACAGAGCTGTTGCAAACACAATTCCTCAATATGCTCCAAAACATCATGTTGACACTCGATCCTTTGTTTAATCCATGCTTCATTAGTACAATAATTCAATATCAACTCAAGAACTAACTGGACTATAGTTTTATTAATTAAAAACATAATTTTTTTGAAAAAATAAATATAAAATGAAAACCAACCTTGCTGTAGATACTCTTTCATTATTCAAAGAGTTTTCATAATAGTCATCTTTTCTGAACATGAGTAATTATTAATGGAACTTACGGACATAATTCCTTGTAATGTGAATCTCAATTTTTAAAGATCTTTATTTTAATCCAGTAGCTAATTTAGAAGACTACAATGAAATTACCAGACCAAATTCTCGAGCGATTTTCTGGGATGCATATATAAACAGACAAAACATGCATACATTGGCCCTCCTTTCGCATATTTTTGTTTTCCATTAACAACATATTACTCAGTTCAATGAAGAATTTTAAATTACCACTTCTTTCTGCCCAAAATAACATACAATGTGTGAATTAAGAGTGGGAGATTATTCAGCTCATAAAATTGTTTCAGACGTTGGTGGTATCAATACATTTCCATTTCAGGGAAAGTTTTTCCATCTGCCCCCTTTGCTGGTAGCCAATAAAACATGTTATGATGATCATATCATATAAACACAAATCAATATTTCAATGGTTTCACCAAATTGAAGAATGTTTTGTATAACATTTGAATAAAATCTACATGACATAGAACAGTGAAATTTTTAGCAATCCTAGCATTATGTAGAAAGTCTGTGAATGTATTTGGGTAAATATACTGTCCTCTTAAAGAAGTACTTTTTCAACAAAAACTTTAAAGAAAAACTTTATAGAAAATTACAGAATTCTAGTTGCATTTAAATAAACATTTTTTCCACACACTAAAAGATGCATTTAGCAGACACACACACTGCACACATTTTCAAAATGATTTAAAAAACAGTTTTTAAAATTCTGCAAAATATTTTCAAAAAACATTCAATAGTACTTAATATTATATTTTAGTTTTAGTTTTTTTTAATACAGTACATCTATCAGGGGCGAATCCAGCCAATCCTGTGTGTGTGGGGGGGACACCATAGATTTTTCTTAAATAATATACATATCCCTCCATGAATTGGGGGGGGGGGGGAAGGGGCATGGTCCCTGTACCTCCCCCCCCAATCTGGATTCGCCAGTGGCATCTAATAACCTATAATGAAAGAATGTGAAAGGGATAAAGAAATGAAAATTTCCTTCACAAGAAAATGTACTGAAGGTGGCAAATCCTCATCTAATGGTTTTTCAACCTTTGCCTTCTGTTATTAAAACCAGGATTTCTATGAAATTTCATTTTTGTATGTTCAATAGATACAATCATTCTTTTGACACAGTTTTACGAATTAGATGTGATTCTGAAGTGATTTAAAGCATTTGATAATCTACATTTGTCCACATTTCCTAGTACATATTTTTACATATTAAAGGAAAATCCTACAAATCATAGCAATATTTGCAACATATTCTATATTGAAATCTTTTGAAATTATTTTAAAAGGTATTTTTTAATATTTAGTGCAATTTTAAAGTGGTATAGAAGTAGACCTAGACTTACAAAATATTGCGTGGCTCAAGATGGCCCCTGTTACTTCTGTTGAATGAAGTTTTATTAAGGTCAAAGCAATATTCAGACAAAAAGACATAATTTCATATTTTAAATTTTAAAAAATTGCTGAACATTGCTTGCTAAATGCTCACTTGTTAGAAAATGATGCAGAATCCTACTTTCAGCAACTCAAAAATGTGTAGTCTGTTTTAAACAAGAATTATTTTAAAATCTTGTTTTAGGGCTCATTAAAAATGTTTGTTGGGGGATTGTTCTATTTGTACAACATAAACCTACAGCACTTTCTCTATTTTCTCCTCTACAGCAAAGGAAATTTGAGTAAATTATTACGAGGGTTGTGAGGAAATTAGATTAGCTAAATAATTTCCTCCTTTCAACAAAACACTTGATATACACTCTGCTATGAACAGTTTCACTCATAACAAATTACTGTACCAGTGACATAATTACAAGAAAGTGGGGGTGCAGTCTGCTTCAAGTGAACATTTTAATTTAAAATTATATAATTTAAATAATTAACAATAATGGTATTGACAGATTTAATTATGATTTTTATATTTTTTGAAGTAATTTTCATGATTAAGGGAACAATTTTCGTAATTGTATTGAATTTTCATTAGATTTTATAACACTTTAACATCATTGACTCATTATAAATATATTTAGGATTTAGTCTCGCAAAACATTCAGGTAGGTAGGCAATAAGCTAGCTGATTAGTAATTAGTTTTTTTAAATATTTAACAATATTTTCAAATATGAGGCTTTGATTACTTCTCTATACAAAGAATCTCATCTTGAAGCGTTTCAAATCATAAAAATAATTAAACAACTGTGTAAAAATATCTATATTCTGTAAGTGACAAAGGTGACATCAACTCTGGCAACCCATTGGGCAAAATAAAAAATGAATCTAACAGAGTATTGAAGTTTGTTTTTTTAAAAGCGAGTGATGACTCCCTGACAGCCAATAACATTTGTGAAGTACTTAATTTGTACTTTTGTTAAACTGGTTAATTATAATATTTTAACTTCTAATAATATAACAATAAAAAGAAAAACTAGAATGAAATTTTTTTGTATAAAAAATTTATTAGAAAAACGAAAATTTTAATTAAAATCATTTCAAAACTATTTAACACTGTTAAAGTATTTGTTTGGCACAGGCTCCACACACTTTGTTCATACACCAGACATACCTTTTTTCTGGTTAAAAACAATTAACATACCCAAGAAGTTCATTGAGCATAATGTAATTTCAAGTATGTTTGTTGCTATTATTGGCTAGGCAACAATATATATGGTTTTGTTTCCCATGTGAATAGAGTTAAGTCAGCATTTTGCAACACCTGCTCTGAAGATAGGTACATAGCTATTAATTTCATTAATAGGAATTTTCTCTTTCTTCTGATTTCACTCTTTTTAATGGCTCTGCAATCCAACTTGGACTTAGGCCTCCAGAATGCTTTTTGCTGATTTACCGCTATCGTAAATGGATTATTATCGTATTGCGAAAGGTTTCACTAAAATATGAAAACTGTATTATAAGTAAATGTTTTCTTGAACCCTCAATTCTCTACGTGCAACATGAGTGGGGGATTTGGTCGTGTTAATGGCAGGAATATTGTATCAAATTTGTAGCTCACTATTTCAATGCAAAATAGTTTCTATTAAAAGACAGAGGATATTTTATGGTTATCAAATTTTGCGAAGAATGCTTGTTGCTATCATCTATTTGTAATTCAACTAAGAAAACTGTGCAAGAACTGGCCAAATAAGAGCTACATAACTTACATTTAACCAACTAATGTGCTATTGCATGCCCTTTCGTCAAAAATTCAACTAATATTAAAGGAGTGGAAGTAGGGATTCGAGGGCTGAACTAAATGTGTGCTCATAATACATGAACAGGAAAAACTTACAATTTAATACGAAAGCAAACATGCACAACTGGTTGCCACCTTTTAATAAAAGCTTAATAATTGCATTCATTTTTCATTGAAGAATACTTTTGGATAAAATGATAATCTGAAAATAAAATGTTCTATTTTACAGTTATGTGTTTGAATTTTTAATGCTTCAAAATGCATGTAATTATTCCTGTAATTTTATTAGAGAACAGCAGATTTTTTTTCAATAATAAATTTTCACAGATATTTATTCCTTTTAAAGCTAAATTTCCTTGCAGGTATCTGCTGGACGTATACCATTAAATGCATCAAGAACATAATTCAAGAGCCAACCTCATCTGGGAGTAAAAACCTGTAAAGAAACTTCATCGAAATCTTTACACTTGTACCACAAAAATATGTCCCTTATTTAATATTATATAACTTAACGACTTGGCAGCAGATCCTGAAACTTATTACTACTTTCGGAGGAAGCAGTACAGGTACATACGTTATCTGCACGTCAGAATCAGGGTAACATCAACGAATACCAATATTATTTTGCTTTATTAACACGAATATTTTGCATTAATCATTCCGAGTGGTCACATCACATCAATTTAAATTACCCAACGATTCACAACCTAATCATTTCGAACACAGCACGACACTGCACAACAGATCACGACCATGTCTTGCCTTCACATCATATCCCGTTCCCACCATGTTGACGTTCACGACCACTGACTTCAACCGAATGAACGTAGCATTCGCGTTCGACTTATTTCGACTCTCGCAAACATGGCGGCTGTATCGATCGATAGTATCTCATCGTAGCATCGTTCTTCAGTGTTCGGTTGGCGGTTAGCAGAGAAGTGCAAAGAACTGTGTGAAAACAGCTGTTAGTTGCAAATAATTTGTACAAAATGGCGTTAAGAAATGGTCTACAAACAACAAAAACAATCGCCGAGTGAGTTGTGGTGACTGCCAAAGACATGACTATTGATGAGCACCTCCGAATCTTGTGTATTAAGAAGAAATACGTGAAAGTATAAGTCAGTGCAACGTACTCGCATGTGCCGTGTAATCTTGAACAATGACTGGAAGTTCCGAATTGACTCACGCCAACGGTTTGGCTAGTGGCCCAGTGCAAGCTCAAGAAACACTCGAATCATTTCCTAGAGAACTGAAGGTGGTTTCTCTCTGTCTGTCATTAATAGCTCAGCGATCATCTTTTAATAAGTTGGTTAACGATGTGTATCTGTTTATGAAGGACCGTTACTTCATCGGGGAAGTTTTGGAAGCCTGCCTAGAAGGGAAATCATGGTACAACTGCACCATACTACAAGTACGTGGGCCAACTGAGCAAGAAATCAAAGATTATCAGGATTCAGGAGTTGGATCTGCAGAAGACGATCAGATATTTCCACCAGCATGTTTGTATCATTATCAGGTTGAAAAGTTCTGCAGTTACAATGATATCAATAGAGTGTTTGAGGCAAGTGCATCGCATGTGAGACGAAAGAAAAGACTAATTACCAAAGGTAAGTTGACTTTATTCCTGAAGCAATGTTTGTCGCTGAATTCCTTCGGAATATGGAGTATTCAAGATTCGATTCAAGAAAGTTTGGGTATTAACGGTGTGAAATTCAGTGACATATTTGTGGGTCAGCCTCCTAAATTCCCGAAAAAGTATGAAAAGATTGCAAAGAAAGCCAAGAAAGATAGTCCAGATCAGAATGGAGGAAATGGCATTGTTGTGAAGAAGGAAAGTGTAAAGAAAATCAAAGCGGCGAAACCCCCTCGGGTAGCGAATAGTTTCAATTCTAATGAAAGTTCTGATGCTGATGATTTTAAAAATAGTTCTTGGCAAGTGACGGACATAAATTCTTCAGGAAGTTCGCAAAAAAACGTCACGGGAAAATCTTCTAAAACTGAATCAAAACATTCAACAAAAATTGTGAAAGCCAAGAAAAAGGGAAATTCAGATGGCAACCAAAAATTGGATCAATCTGTGAAAAGGAAGTATTCTACATGGAGGGGCTTAACTTGGGAAGAACGGCAGAAAATTAAAGAAAAGAAGAAGAAAAGAGCGTTAATGGAAAAGTTGAAGAAACGCGAAGAAAAAATGAAAGAAAAAGCTAAAAGAGATGAAGAAAAGCTTCAATTGGCAACCCTTTTGAAAGGACGGACCAAAACGCGCGAAGATTTGGAATGTGATGATTTAAGACCCTTACCAGTGCCAAAAGAAGTGAAATGTGCTTATATACCAAATGAATTATTTGGTGATTTTATGGTGATTCTAGAATTCTTTCAATCTTTTCAGACTCTCGCGGAAATGAAGAAATCCTTCCCTCGTGGTGTTACGTTCAATTATTTAGAAAATGCCCTTAGGGATTGTAATATCGACGGCCCTTTATGTAATATTGTTATATATTTACTATCCACACTTTTTAACATGAAAGATGAAAACGAAATTTTGGATTCAGATGCACCAATTGATTTCGAAAACGACGAGCTAGTAGGTGATGCAGACGTCTCTGAAACAGCTCGTTTAGCTGCCGCAGAATATGGTAATCGCCTTTATCAAGGGGCCTTCGTAAGTGAAACCTTGAATCATTTGACAGTGACTGAAGTTCTCAGATTGCATTTATCGTGTGGGAGTCGAAGGGCCGAACTTGCATCACAAAACTGTGACTTTCAAGCAGATCCTGGTGATCCTACGACTGTGCTTCGGACGAAACATCCACATATCCTCCGTGCTTTGAGTTCGTGTCATGTGTGCGAAATGCCCCTTCAAGACAAAATAATTATATTAACTTGCCTTATTGACCAAATTCTAACGTGTGTGCCCGTACGAGAGGAATTGGACGAACGTGGCGAACAGCTGAAGCAGGTGAAACTCGAAATTCGCGCATACAAAGCAGCCGAAGTTAAACGCAACAAAGAAGCTCATGCTCAAAGAATTAAAGAAAAACGTGAAGCAAAAATGAAGTTGAAAGAAGGAGATACATCCCAATCAGCAGTCGCTCCTGAACCTGACGTACCTGCAAAGTCAGATGAGAAGATAACATTCGAAAAGGAATTGCGCTCGAATGAAAAGAAAACCGACTTGGAAGAAAAAATCAATAGATTACGATCGCTGTCAATGAATTTTAATTTATTTCCTATCGGAAGAGACCGAGCGCATCGTAGGTTCTGGGTATTTTCTTCTCTGCCAGGCTTGTATGTCGAAAATAATCCTTTCGAAATTGGTCCTTGTCTGCTTCAAGCTACTCCTCGAGGAATTTTGTCACCGAGTCGTGTACAGAGTTCTAAAGAAGCAAAAAGCCCCGGTCGTAAGAATGCAAGTAAAAGTCCTGTCAAGAGGGAAGGTAATGATGGTTCTCTTCGAACAAATAATGTCAAATTAGAATCCAGCGAGGTAGAGTCAGTACGTCTGGAAATGTGGCAGTGTACTTCATCAGATAGTTGTCCAGTACATGGACTATCAGCACCTCGTGTTCGTTGGTCATATTTTGAGCGTAAAGATGATGTAAGACTGTTAATCGACCGTCTGAATAAATGTGCCTTTCGTGAGAGTGAACTAAGGAAAATATTGATACGAGATGAACAATGGTTGAAAGACAAAGTAGAGCAGTGTCCCATGGATATTGTTAATTCATTGGAAACTGAAAATGAACCAAAACCCGTATCATCATCTCGTTATCGCTACCTCAATTGCCCCCCAGGGACATCCGCGAGTTGTTTGATGGAGTTAGTTCTTAGAGAACGTATTTTAGATCTAGAGAATAAAATTTCTTCTCGATGTATGGGTTCCCTAGAAGTGAATGATACAGCAGCATGGCGTGAAGCAATTGAGAAAGGGGAGTATGATAAACAGTGTGATAAATTAATGTGGGGATTTTCTAATGATCAAATTGAGAATGATGAACTGAAAGTGTTTAATAATGAAGAATTTAATCACACAAGAATTGTAAGTGATACAGTAAATTCTGTTTGTGATAGTTCTGTTGCTCAAAATTGTGTTCAGGATATAGATACTCAGGGTTCAGCATTAAGAAGAAACTCACCAGTGAAATCTTGGGATGTTTCTGGACGAGTACTGGAAGAGAAAAATGGGGAGAATAGGCGTACATCGTGTCATGATCTTAACAACAAATCTCAGGGTGAAGTTGTGAAGAAGAGTATAGAGATAATTTCTAAAGTTAAAGATGAGTTTTCAAGAAGCCGTACTATTAAAAATCTGGCAAGTGCAATTTTACAATTAGCTCAAGCAGTAGATGTGTCGTATTTGAGAAACCCGTTAGTTGACGATGATGATGAGGATCAAAAAATAATGAACTTAAAAGGTTGGGAGGTTTCGTTAATGAATTCAACAAGTTTCTCACAATTGTTTCTCCACATATCTTTATTAGATTTCAGTATACATTGGTCAAAATCAGTATTAAATACTCGTTGTGCACTTTGTAAAAGACGAGGTGATGGTGAAAATATGTTGTTGTGTGATGGTTGCAATAGAGGACATCACTTGTATTGCTTAAAGCCAAAACTTACAAAAGTGCCAGAGGGTGACTGGTTTTGCATGAAATGTAAACCAGAGCAAAAGCAAGAATCATCAGAAAAAAAGAGGAAGTCCTCTTCTGAAAATGTTACCAAAGAATATGAAAAGCGACCATCTAAATCTAGAAAAATAATGCATAATGATGTTTGTAATGCATGTGGATTGAAGTATAATTTAATTCTCTGCAGTAGTTGTCCATTGGCATTTCATATAGAGTGTGTTAGTCCCCCGCTGAAGAAAGCTCCAGAAGGTATGTGGACATGTTCTGAATGTAATGTGAATGAGGATACTACAGAAGAGAAAGAAAATGAAACATCCCGTCGCAGCTCTCGCAGGAAAAGCGGGGCTACTGATTTTTCTCTAAATAATTCTGTGCTTCAGGATTTGTTGTCTGATATAATGTGTCAGAGAGATGCTTGGCCATTTTTACAACCTGTTAGAAAAGCTGAAGCTCCTCGCTACCATATCATTATTAAGAAACCAATGGACTTGGGAACAATGAAGTACAAATTAAATAGGGCACAGTACAAAAATAGTAGTGAATTTGTTGCCGATGCTTTACTTGTCTTTGAAAATTGTCGTATGTACAATGACGAAGACACGGAAGTGTATAAATGTGGCTCCCGACTCTCCCAGTATTTTAAAAAACGGTGCAAAGAGTTGGGTTTGGATTTGAGAGATTGATATTTGATTTCATGTAGATTTGTTAAATTGCACTAGCTCACAATCCATACCCCACTAGATGACTGTTTAAAGTCTTTAGGTATATTTTCAATATTAATCGCTTATTAGATATGTTAGATTATCTCAGCGATGTAATGTACAAAACTGGTTAGTAATCATACTGTCATATGTTTTTTCTATTTTTTTCTATTTTAATTTGTATCTTGGTGATGGATTGCAATATTTTAATGTATTTGCATGAATAAACAGTATTATTTTTTATTACTGTTTTCTTTCCGTGTTATTTTAATTTTTTTAATGTAATTCTCTGATTTCCTGTGAAACAGAAACTGTACAAATTGATTAGAAATGTTCATTTTTAGTTCAGTTGTGATACTAGCAATGCTTCATGAGATTGCATTTAAGAAATGTTACTTCTGTTAGCATCCAGTATATGAAAGAGTGATTATAAAGTTTTCGTAGCTGTTATTTTCTGGATTTTTCCAAATTTTGCTAAAATGTTTGTTAAGTTTTTTTAATTTTGTTGTTTTTTACATTGAGACTTAAGTACTTAACTTATTAGGCACTTGGTATTCATATTAAATTTCTTGTTTTCAGTAAATTGATTTCATTTCAGAGTGAAGATTTTCTTAAATGTAAGGGATTGAAGAATTCTGATTTTATGTTTAATATTGATTATTTCCTTTTTCTTCATGTAATTGGAATTCACTATTAGACATCTGTCAGAACTTCTACTCTGGCAGACTACTTTGTATCCATGTAATTATTGAATTATTTTGTTTTCTCTTGGGTCAATTATTGATGTACATGCGTAAGCAGCTGTATAAATCAATATTATTTACAAATTGAATATATTTTGTGGTTTCCTTGAAATTAATTTTGCTCTACTGTTAGTCTTGAGATTCCAAATTATCCCTGAGGTAATAGGAGGTGTCTGAAATAAAGACATGTGTACAAAGCAGCAGAAGCTGCATGCTTTTAGTAACACATGCAGTTTAGCAAAAGGAATTATTTCTTTTTGAAAAAAAAAAAATATGTACATAGTTTTGTTTCTAGAGGTTGTTAAACAAATATTTTATGATCTGAATTTTGGTACAATTCTCATGTGTATCTGCATGATTTGGTTACAGAACCCTTTTCCTTTTACTTTTGAGTAGTGATTTCTGCAAAAAGATTGCATTTAGTTTTCAGTAAATTATCTCTACAAACACTTTTATTGAATTTAGTGGTGTTTCTCTAGAATTATGTTAATGTTTATTGAGGTATTTGCTTTTTTACAAATTGTTGTGAAAATCAAGCACCAAAAGTAATTTGTGTTGGAATTTTTGTTTTATGAAAACATGCAATTAATGTTAAATAAACACTTAGAAAACTTATGAATAATATTACTTTTATACCTTGTGACAACAATATTTTTAAGGAAAATTTACATTGCCACTGTGTGAAAATATAAGACATTGCTTTTCTCATTGTGTAAATGATCAGATACTTTGCTTTTAAATTGACTGAACTCTCAATGTTATTGTGTCGGAACCTTATTCATTCATTATTAATTGAGAAAAATATTTTCAAATGCTCAAGTTTTTATGTTTTCAGAGAAAATGGAGAGTGTTTTGAAGTAATTTATTATTTATGTACTATTATATCTCCGTTTGGGTTCTTCATATCCTTTTTCATATTTATAACTCACACCTATTATAAACATTAATTTTTGGTTATAAAATATCAATTCGTTAAAAGTTGATGTACTTCATTCCATGCTTGTATGTATATTTTTTTGAGCAAGTAGTAATCATTATCGTGAAATACAATTTAAACCCGTATGGAAAAGAGGAATATTATTTTTGGTAAATTTGTGAAACTTTTGAATTGGCTTTAATGGTTTTCAACTCTTATTACTACAACATTTGAAAAAAAAAATAATTTTTTTGCCCATTCCAATAATGATGTTTCTCTTTTCTTCTCTGTAGTATTGGTAAAATATGAGATGTTCAGTACAAAGTCAGTGCAATGAAATTTTTCATAGCAGGCTGTGAAGTTAGTAAAATTTTGCAGTCATTAAGGTGCAAATGTTAATACGATACCACTGAAAAGATTCTGAAAAAACTAGAATTTTAACATATTTTTATTATTTATAATTAATAGGTTGCATACTGTTACTGTTATTCAGTAATGCTTAGCTAATTGAATGTGCATTTTTCCACTTATAAATTAAAACATATTCACATTTTGTTGTTGTTTCTTAGACGCGAGAAGTGCTTGAAACTATAGGGTGATTTGAAGTGCCTTGATCTCCATAATTAGCTGACAATTTAGATGTAAAACTTTTTTATTAACTACATCTGACTAAAGACATCTACAAAAACTAGGAATGTAAAATTGCTCTCTTGTTTAGGACACTAATTTCTGTTGTTATTTTCACTTCAGATATTTACTTGCCCAAACAAAATTCTTTTAGTTAACAACTTTTGTTTATTATACTATAGAAAAGTGAGAGAGATGTGTTGAAAATCAGTGGACCATTTGTGGTTTTAGGATTGAAGTTGTCTGAATTTTTTATTCTTGTTTACATGTGTGGAAAAAAATCCCTAATATTTAAGACAATCATTAGATCTGATTGCAGGACTGTATTAGTGAATATTGCAATAAATCAGTTCTGTTTCGTAAACACTTTTCTTTTCATGTATCACCCACCACAAAAAAACTCCTTTTATCCAATTGTGTTAACGAACTTAAGAGATGTCTTGCCTAGGTCAACTGTAGCTTCAGATAATAGGTAGCCTTAAAGAAAAGTGTGTTTTACATTAATTCTTTGAATATAATAAAAAAAATTTTAAAACATTTAATATACTTTGGGGTAAGTATAACAGAACTCAAAATCGACAAGTGGTTTTACTTTAAATATATATTTAAAGTAAGGCAGTACTCAGCCCTGTTAATGTTTTGGTGCAAAAACTAATTATATGTTGTTCAGCTCTTTAAGATATGTAAAATTAACGATTGGAAGAAATACTTTGTTGTGGAAAGTATTATTCATCATTAAAGAAGTATTACAATCGTAAAATATTCCATACAATTTAAAAATAACGAAGACGAACTTGCATAATGTGCATCTTTGCATTTCATTGGAAATGGTACAATTTTTAAACTATTATTATGTGGGTAGAAAACAGTAAAAATCTAAAGGGATGTGTTTATAGTATATTTGGAATACATTACTGGAAACAATTTTGTGGTGATAAAAGAATGTATTCAGAAATACTTCGAATTCAGTCATTTTAATCTCCATTTAAATATTCTATTAAAGGTTTACTTGTATTCAATTTGACAATCAATATTTCTATTATAAATATCTATTGGAACACCAATTAATGGAATATTTTTGGTTTGCCTGTCTAAATTCTCATTTCGGGTTAGTTATCCTTTCACAAATCCTCCCTTTCCCACTAATTTGTTCAGTAACAGCAATGTGACAAATTAATTGAACTCTATTATAAAGTTAAGCTAGATCGGCTCATACGCGGAATATTCGTTCCGTCCAAATTGTGCCTTTCGTTCAGCGTACAGGGTTCGTTGCCCGATACTCGTGATGGCCGCGTTAACACAGTTTACGGTGTTGCGGAGTAGCCCGCGAAACGCGAGGTCGGGCGGCGGGAATCTCGCGGATCGCGTGGCGCGCGGGAAGGGGCCGAGGCAAGGAGACAATCGCGGCGCCGCCGCCGACCGACCGTTGGCGGAGCAGCTGGCGCGCTTTTTTGGCGCTCGCGTTCTTGCTGTGAAACGACCACGACGCGCTCGCTCGGAGGCCCACGTGGGGTCGCCGGGATAGAACAATCGAGATTGGTGGGAAGGAATGAAACGCGAAGTGGAATGGCATCCCCTCCACTCAGTGTTAGGATTTATGTCAAATAAAATTCCATGTTCATTTCTGTCTAACAAAAGTAAAATATAAATGTATGCGACATAGGAAAATAAATGCTCAACAATATTATTTTGTACTGATATGTTATAGCTTGTTCTTGCCTTTTGATGCGGAGCTTTATATAGACTGCATAACTTACCTGGATCGAAAGGATCGTGGTTACGAGGGAAATATGAAAACAGTTGAATGTTCTACATGTTCTCGTATGGAGGGAATTATGAAATGGATTTATGGCAGGGATATATGAAAAGAGACACCGAGTCAAGTTAACATGTAGTTAATTAGGAAATAAGTAATTCTGAATCAATAAAAATAAGTAAAAATTAAATTATGTATGTACAACGTGCGTTAACTGTTTTCAATGATGTCGGGTGACAAAAAACCCTCTGGCGTTTTACCGAAGCTCGATCATTAGAAACTTTATAACCCTTGGTGCATAAATAACTATTGTTTTATAGCTCACGTTTTTCGTTTTATAAATTGGTCTGTAGAAAAATCGTAAACAATAAGTAACTCGTTTTCGTCCTAATTTCAAAGTATGCGAAATACAAAACTACAGAAATGCATAGGTTCGAAATGCGGCTAATGGTTTACGTAGTTACTCTGAAAGATAGCTTCTCAGGTCTGTCAAAAATAAATTAACATCGCGTAGTGAGCAGTTTTCTTTTCTCAACTCTGTGCGGTCTTTCCTTATTCTCATTTGCGGGGGCCCCGGAAGTACAGAAAGTACAGTTTGAAATCCGAGGCAAGTAGGGTTTCCTAGGCCAGTCGTGTAAAAAGTTAAATGCGATATTTCAAGCATTGCCAGCACCGATAAAAGCTAGTAAAATCATCGGATCTCACCAATTTACTAAAAAATTTATTCGGAAGTGTCTTATGTAAAAGTGAATGCCGCCGATGTCGTTACCATTAAACAAATATATGACATAAAAGAAATATTTTAAGATTATCTGAAAGAAAGGAAAAAAGGGTCTACTCGGAATCACCCATTATTAAAAAAAAATTATCAACACTAGAAGCCTTTCCTCTTTCAACTTCAATTTTGATTTCAATTAAAATTAAGGGATTTCTTAATTTTTAAAATTTTTATTTGATTTACTTTGTCAATGAACAGTAAAAATTGTGCGTGAGGTACTATGGGGGAGAAGTACATTTATTGTTTTCATTCTTAATTAAAGCTGGAAATTGAGGCGTCTGTTATGGTATTTTATGTCTGTAATGGTAATATATATTTCATTCTGCATTTCTGTAATGTCACATGGGTTCTTCCCAGAAAGTAGAACTAGTGGTACTACAACAGATCATACTGTTTCGCAATATTACAATGTTATCGTTATGTACGACGGGACGCCCATATAAGCTTCATTAATTTCAAACAGAAATTATGCGAAAACTATCAACTTTTACAAAACCTTGCACGTGAACGCTTTTAACCCTCGTACCATGTCTGAGGTCTGGACCACATCTTCATTAATTTGTTAACATTTTCCTGAATACTTGCCGTCAATGAATGTTTCGGTGTGAAGGACGCACAAAACACGGATTCTGCCTACACATGTTAGATTTATTGTTTTTCTTTATTTAGCAACTGGATTTATCCACTTTTTCGTTATCAGGGCCCGAGTTTTTGTGTCGAAAACTTCCCTTTTTCCGGCGCACAATTACAATACTTTCTCTTCAATAAATTCAAATTGTACCAAACAGTTCCCTTCTTTGAATGACATTGTCTAGTTTTATTATTACAATTCTTCTATTGCAGGCAGATTGTTTACAAATGAAAAGGTATGGATATCATTCAACAAAAAATCATCTTTCACTTATATAGCGCAGGATTAATTATTATTCTGATATTAAAATTTTAATTTTCCAAAACAGAAACCCTCCCCCGTTACCACAATGTGATTGAAATAGAAATGGCATAATTACATCATACGCTTACAATGTGCCTTATTACATCCTTTGCACTAATTATAAATTATATAGTCTTCTAAAAACCTGACTTTACTCTGGCAAGATTGTTATACTGCGAAATATCACGTTTGTGGACGAGTAACATTTGGAACGCAGTAAACATATTTTTTTAAATATTTAATGATGATAACATTGAATAATTTGATTCAAAATAAGCATGCTCCAGCAACTATATCGAAAGCAATTAAATGCACCTGGCCTGTGTAAATGCTTCAAATTTCTGTAATGAAATTGTTGTGTTCGGTGGGACCTGGGCATATCCAAGGGACGTGTTCTCGCCGCGCCGCGCCGAGTGGTGTAGCGAGCGAAGAGTAGCTCGCAGGACCGGAAGAGGAGTAGGTTGAGGGGAGGAAGAGCGCGGCGTGGGCGGCAAGCTCCGCGGAGGGGAGGGGAAGGGAAGGGCGCTGCTGCGCAAGCGCCGACGGTGGCGGCGCCGGCGCCGGCGATCTTAACAAGAGCTTTACGAGCGCGCTGCAATGAAGCCGCCCGGCCGTATTTATGGCGCACATTTAACTAAGTTATCGCCCCAATTGCGGGGCGCCTCTCTCTCCGTCATAACCCTGGCCCGTTCTTCGCCCTGGCTCTAAGACGCCGTCGCCACCGCCGCCCCGGCTTCCCCGGCTCAACCTACTTTACTCGGCCGTCTCCTGCGCCTCCGCGTCGCTATGGCAGTGGCTGCTGCCCCTGCTCAGACTGTCTGCTGTTCTCTTCTCCCCTCTCCGCCGCGTCTGTAACCATCAAAGTTGCAAGCTCTCTCTGGGTCGCGCACCGCGTCTCCATGCGCACGCGAAGTTATTATTATTCCGAATGCGTATTCCGAAATTAGGTCTTCATTCTCCACTGGTTGGTGCTTCTGTCGTTTTTTCCTTTTCTCTCGTTGTCCACTATTACCTTTGCTTTCTTCTTTGGGCTTTCTCCTGTGGACTCATCCCTTCTTCTTCTTCTTCTTCTTCTTCTTCTTCTTCTTCTTCTTCTTCTTCTTCTTCTTCTTTTTCCTTGCTGACTATTCTCTGATTTCCTCCTTTACTGCCTCTGTCTTTGCTGACGCTACGTTTTTAAATTTACACGTATCCTCGCTGTCGTCTCAAACGTTTAGTAAATTACAGCAACTGAAGTAAATAATAAAAAGTAAATATTGTATCGTATAAATTTCCATAGAATTTTTTGGTTTCAATTCTTGATACCTCGGTTAATAAATAAATTACTTGAATTTTTGTTTGCTCGAAGATATTTGAGCGATACATGACCACGTTTTAACTCAATTGTTGGAAAAGTGCAATTTTTAATTAATAATTAACAAGTGACCCGCGATCACTTCAAAGTCGGTACGTTCTATGTGATTTTAGATAACATTTTTTTGCGAATAAACTCGAAGAAATGAAGCTCCCAAGAAGAACGGAGGAAAGTTCTTCATAATTTTAGAACTTTGAAATTTGAATGCAAGCAATCTACAAGAAAAATTAAACTTGTTGCATGACTTCTGTGACACGGGTTTAGAAGGTATCAGGGGCGTGCGGTGATTACTTTATATGCCCCAGTTGCTAACAGCCAATCAGTTTTCTCTCTCCCATTCGAATTTTTTTTGTTATCTGCTGTAACTGTGCCAATGCTGGTGTTGGCCTATCATCTTCAATTGCCTGAACCTTCTCGTGGAACAATCTCGTTGACAATAGTCTTCTCAAAATATACTCAATCCGTATACCCTCACTAGAAGACATACTACACAGAATTATTCCTTGATACTTCTTAGACAAAGCATTTTTACTACACTGCAAAGTTACTACAAATCCTCAAGAAATAAAGAGTAAACACGGCATCATGTCGTAAACACAATGGATCACCACTGCATAACGCACTGCCGTGATATGCACATTGATTCTCTATGAAAAATATGCAGTGCTACTTGTGTCATGCATTTCTAATGAAAGCAAAATATTGCAAAAAAATGTTTTTTATCAGTAAAGTTCATGTAACTTTCTACGCCCGAGGGTGGTCGAGACAAGCAACTATTTGATATTTAAATTTTCTTTTTGTAATGAATTTGAGTAGCAAAAACCATTTTTAACATGAAAATAAACGCCAGATATATCATGCTAAGATAGTACATAGTAAACATTTTTCTTTATATCGTCGTACGATTCATTCAAGCAAAAACTTTTAAAGATAAAATGTAATTTTATTTAGTAAATAAATATTCTTCTAATATAAATTCAACCCGAACATAAAAAATAATTAATATTTGTATTAGACACACGAAGTTCGAAGAAAATAGAAACGAGATCTGAAATACAGATATAAAATTAATTTCTTTAGTTTCAACTAGAAACTTATTTCCCGAAATTTAGTTATTTCTAACACATTTTTTGCTCATTTTTAAGCTAATAAATTTCTTCTGCCACCGCATAAGTTGGGAGTTCATAGTTGGTTCCGTCTCTGTGACTTGCCCTGTTATCAAGCCCGTCCTGTTTCTGGTGTCTCCACGACTTCTCCATCTTCTTGATCGATGCATTGGTTGCATGTATAGAAATAAAAGAATAATGGAAGAATTTCCGTGGCTCACTCTCACCTCACCATTCCTTACGACCTTTCCGGCCCCCAAACATCACAATACCCCGACGCCAAAAACTACATCCACCGTGGTGAGGTAGGAAGGCGTTTGTGTTGGGATAAGATTACATGATAGCTATGAGATTCCAAAAATGTTCCCTATTTTTCAGTCCGAAAAGAGAAATGGATAAAGGGAGAAGTGGCCATCCTCCACGAACGAGATATGATACTAGATACTTAAATTATATATTTTCTCTGTATATTATATCTCGTTAGCACAAAAATAAATGGTTCACGTAGGTAGCTTAAAACAGTTGAAAAATGACAGTATTTTCTACAAATAAAATTCAGGAATCTCCGTTGAAAGTCAGAGGAGGAATATATAATACATGTGAGGTACTCGTTTATCCAAGGTAGCCATAAACATTGAAGCCATAAGTTCCTAGTAGAAGTAATTGACATACTGCGTTGACAGACACCTATGATAAATACCAATCATATTCAGTTATTTTCTCTTCTTCCAACATTAGACAATAAATTGAAAAAAAAGTAATGAAAACTATAATATTTAAATTTATTGAAAAAATTAGTACGCAGCACGGGAAGTAAACCTGAAATCCATGGAGACTGGGTTCAGTATTTTTGCACTCTGCTTCAAATGAATCCAAAATACAGTGGAATTCATTTATTATAAAATTTATTGTTGGATACAAAATCGCAAATATTATTTCACTATGAATTAAGAATGTATGTTTTGTAAACTAATACTACCAATACTTTGATAATATTACACTGTAATATTTATTAATGCAATAATACGAGAAAACAATACTGCAAAGAACCACGTCCTGCAGGGGCTCTTGTAGTGCTGGTTTGTCAACATAAGTTTCTCTTTGAAAGCCTGTGAAACTGTGGACACAAATACGAGTCAGATCAATGGAGGATAAAGTACACAAGGACGTACTTTATGCACTTTGTCATGAGTCTAAGAGAAACTAATAGCTCAAGAACTCTCCCTGAATACGCAAATGCATTTGAATCTTGGTTAATTGATATTGCTCAAGAAGACGGCGTGTGCTTGAATTACTCAATTAAGACAGACGAAGGATTGTTATACCATTACGGATTACCCTTCGAATTTGTTGAAGTGGCTGATTATAATAATTCAAAAGTATTATGATTAAGGTATGTTTGGACGCAAAAATTTAGCATATCACTCTTTGTACGTTTGAGTTCCTCATTATCAGAATTCAGAAATGAGTGAGGTATAAGGAAACAGAAAGGAACACTATTCTCTCTTATTTGAGTGTTCAGTAACTTTGTATCGTCTTAACAAAGAAGTAATTTGGATGCGAAAGAAACATAAATAAATAGATAGGCCGAAAACTATTTAAAAATGTGTGTGTTTATTGTTATTTTGATAGAACTTTGTATATCGTAAATAAAACAATCGTACTTTACGCATTAATTCAGCGAACAAAACATGAGAAGCCGGTCCTGCTAAGGCAGTGCCGTAACGATCTCTGACCGAAGGATCGCGGGTTCGAGTCCCGCCCCGGGGATTGTTGTATTGTGTTCGTCCTTTCACCCCATCATCATCATCATCATATCGTGTCATCCTCACAGTTACATTACACGCAATAGTGGTCACTAATAACCGAGAAGTTAATGCGAAAATAACAAAGAAACAAACAAACAAAACAAAAAAACACACTCACGAGAAGTCCAAACTTGTCTCCGCGCGGAAAGGACACTCCTTTCCCCGCCATCACGCCTCCACGCAGGGGATAGACATTTTTAACACATTTGAAGCGCGTCAAGTTTCATCTATTAGATTGACAATGTAAAAACTAACGTAATTATGGAGAGGATTTTCCATCAGGGGTTGAATAGAAAATGTTTGTGTAAATACAAGTAAAATGGTTGTTTTTCGAAAAATATTTGATTTCTGAATCGTTTATGTAAATAAAGTTGAAATGATACTTTGGGAAGGAAAATCAAAAGGAGTTTTGTAGATAAGATCTATTTACAATAGACCTATTTGCATCACTCGATAGGAAGACAAGTTGCTGGTAGTGGGATGCTGTAAGGCCATGTGGGAAATTTCATCCATCGCCATTAGTAATGCCATAGACAATTAATTTTATCATTATACCATATTTACAAGGTAAACCAAGGTTGTGAAATGTCACTATTTTTCTTTTAAAATTGCTGTATATATGTGTAATTAATAAGAACGCAAATCAAATACATACTACATAATTTGTTCTTTGAAATTCCATATATGGTTATAGCAATGTACCGGAGTCAATTCTCGGGCTGAACGTGGATGGCAGTGGTCTGTCTCACTATTTGTAAATTATCTATCGGCGCTGAAGCAAACATAGGAGTATATTCGCCCCGTTTTTAATCACATGTAATGAATGAAAAACAAAATTTATATTCAAGGGCAAAACAACTCTCAGTTTATTGCGGATTTACTGAATCACTGAACATAGCCTCTTAGAGCATTAGCTATATTCGTATAATTGCACGAACTGCACTGCTTTGTTTCCTACTTACAAGATACATACATTAATTTTTTCATGCAATGGAAATTTAAATATGTGTGACATTGCAAGTGCGAATAAAAGAAAATAAGGAAAGGTACATTAACTGGCTAATTTGACGCATATAATTGGAATTTTAGAATTTAAAAAATGCTAAATTTTGTTAATCTACTCCTACCACTACAAGCAAAAGAATAATACAACAAAACGTGCGCATAGTGAAGCTACATTTACGCTCAGAAGCAAATGAAGGGGCCATTTTAATATTTGCTCAATGTATCAGGGAAACTGGACAAAAACCTGATCGAAATGGGTGGTCACACAGTACAGTCACATATCGCTTCTGTGGGAGTCGTTGTACAAATGCAGCTCAGCATGGCGTGGAATGGCGAAGATGATATCAAAGCTGACGCAACAGGCGCAGGAGATAGGAATGTACTGACGTAGAGAAACTGAATGCGATAAGCTTCAAAGGGAAGCATTTATGTCCTTGGCCGAAATATATCTATGTGGGCCACAACTACATTTCTCTTCTGATCTAAACGTATAATTTACTGTTTTAAAGTATTTTGAGTGGTCCAGATTCATTATAGAAATATAATTCCTTTGTTACGAATGTTTTACGATTGTTTACAATTACAGTTACGATTACGAATTGTTTTTGCATGAAATTATTGGTATTGATTGAGAAGACTGGGAATAACGGTTTTTATAAACGTTGACAAATGAAAAACACTTGTGCTAGTTAAAATTTTACTAAATGCTTCTGCTAGCTACTGCGAAACATTGGGAGTTTGAAAAACCAACGTTAATGTATGACAGTTCACGAGGATGATTAATAGAATGGTCAACTTTCTAATCTCATCTGAAGGAAATCTCCAGCTAGTACTTCTTGGATGAGACTAATTGTTTGCTCAAATGCTGGATGGCAATATGGCGTTAAATTTTGCCACAATTTATACAACGTTAAGAAACCAAAAAACACGAATGCGGGAAGTTCGCAAATTCTCCGTTCGTAGTACACACTGTACGCAGCCGAAGTAGAGTACCTCTAAGGAGACTGTTAAGAAACAGACATGCCGATATTTTCGTCGGGTCTGAGAAGGCGGGATTCCGAAAAAGAAACGATAGACGCAGATTCCTGCGAACCCGTCCACTCTCTCGGGGCAACTGAGATCCTCAAACGGTGTGGCGGGCGCACGCAACAAAGGGCCTTGATCTTCCGGCTCCGCCCGCCCCCGCTTAGCTTGGAGCGCTCCGGCGGGCTCCGCTCCATCTGGCCAGCCGCGCTCGCAGCTGCCGCCGCGCGGACGGCGGAGTGGAGGGGGGGAGGGGGAGCGCCGCGGCGGCGCTGTCTTCATCGCGCCTGGGGCGCTGCGGGAGCGGCGCGCCGCGCGCCTCTCTGTGTGCAGATGCGGAAATTGCGGCGGCGTCCTTGTAAACTTTTCACAACACAATTTCTGCTCTCATCAACAATGCGCAGCGCCGCGTACAATTCCGGGGCTGGCAGGGCGGCCGCTGCGGCGGCGGCGCCGGACGTTTTTCCGGAAGCACGCGCCCGGAAGAGAGCGGCCTTCTAACTCCGCGCAGTCCTCGCGCGCGCGAAGGCTGGCCGGGGGGGGGCGGGAAGGCGCGAGCAGTGTGCTGTGGAGAGAGGGAGTGGGAGGGTGGAGATCGAGACGGAGGAGCGCGGACAGAGCCCCGGAGCCGGGAGAGGCGTTTCGCCCCTGACCGCAGCAGAGGAATGCTCGGGGGGGATCTTGACGCACGCTGTGACGGGGACGCGTGTAATGGGGGCGCAGTGCTTGCGGCGTGCGCAGCGGGGGCGGAGGCATTGTGCAGTGGAATTGCGTGCGGGGGAGTGTGAACCGGAGGACATCAAGAGCTACTGTGTTCGTAACACGTATTTGTTATTGGGTAAACACATTTTTCCTTATAGTTAATGAGTAAGCTTAGTTGATTTAAGAATATTAAAATAGGTTTACGTTGTGTTCATTGGACATTGCATTATATTATTGATGATGATTACTCTCTCTAAGATTTGGTGGGATGGACAGATGAATTATGGCTTTATTGGAAAAGCACACCCTGTTCCCAATATTTAGATTGTAATAACACTGCGATCTTGTGCCAAAATATCCTTTGATTATTCTTTTCGAGACCATTGTGACACAGTTAAACCTTACATTTGTTTCAAAAACTTGTTGGGTTCGTTCAAACTTTCCGCGCATTTTAAATCAGTTGAATAAGTGAAAATAACTTCATACTGGAACTCAACTTAGAACTGTGTTACATTACGGATGCCAGGTACTATGCGTACCTTAACTGTTTTATATCGGAAAGCGTTTATTATCAGACTGTTTTGTACCCGTGCGATTGAATTGCCCAGAATATCAAAATGTCTATTTAATTTTACATTGATATCGAGATTTTGCACGCTTCTATCCACCCGTGCTACAAAGTAGAAATAAGAAGAAGAACTTAGCCTACAAAAGGAATTCAAGGTCTGAATTTATTTTTGGTTAGTCTAAGAAACAGAAAAAATATAATTTAAGAACCAAATTCATTGCGAATAATGCACAATGTGGGTGATCTGGGCTGTCCGGGTGACGCCGCATCGAAGGCTGTGTTGTCGACATTTCGACCATTCTGTCGTGGTTTTCCTCAGGGCTGGTATGCATACCACCCGGACAGCCCAGATCACCCACATGACTGGCCGCCGAAGCCTACGACTTCAATATTGCACAATGTTACTGTGTATTGCAGCATATCCTGCGAAGCATGATGCGTATGTGGCTTCTAATTTCTCTGTTCCCTGACATTAAAAATTGTGTTTTTTGTGGCTTAAATTTGTTTGATAGATCTCTGAGAGGAAAATTTCCTAATCAGTAGTACCATCTTGAAGTTTTTTATTCAACGAATTGTTGAATTCAAATAAAATGATAAGATACTGTCAGGAGGTGATTTTGATGTGGCAAAGGCAGGGCATCCTTAAGCAAGGATTCGGCTGAATATGAAAAGAGGTCCGCAATAATTCTTTCAATGACGTTTTGTGTAATTTAAATGTGAAATTATTATAATTACATTTGTATGCTTGGTATTAATTGTATTTAAATTGATAATAATTAAAATTGCAATGTTACAGTTTTATTTTCACATTAATTTCGATTACTTTTAAAAATATTTCGATGTTTGAGGAAGTACCTTGTGTGGCAATGGTTAGAGGGGAGCGAAAGCTGTGCAGACGGCGTGGGGCGGTGCGGGGGCCCGCATCTGTTGTTCGAGGCCGAAGGGCATTCACGCGGGTCGGCTCCCCCGAGGCCGCGCACAGGACCTGCTCCAAGGCGACGAAATTGTCTCTTTCTGAACTGGGATCTGAACTGGAAGAACACAACATTATGAGACAGTAGATTAAAATAATAATAATAATATTTATTATTATTACTATTATTATTACTACTATTCTTATTATTACTATTATTATTACTACTATTCTTATTATTACTATTATTATTACTATTATTATTATTATTAACAAAGACACTGTTGATGCTACTTGACATGAAATGTGAGACACAAAAAATGTTAAAGGAATTACATCGTGACCAAATTCTTTATTGACAGTGTCTAAAAATATCAAAAAGATACAGCTCAACAAAGGCTAATCATTTATGTGGCTTAAAATGGAAGGATTAACCCAGAATCGGAACCAGTGGTAATACGAGTAGCTGTGCAAGATCAGGCATTGAGAACAAGTCGTGATAAAGCGGTTCTCAAAATTTTCCAAGACGATAAATATTATATTTGTCATGAACATGTAGAAACTCTTGATCATATCGTGCCTTTTTGTCGAATTATATCAAATTATGAATATATGAAGAGGCACGGTGTGGTCTGTAGTACTAGTTACCTTCACTGGCAGATCTGAAACGCACTCACAGTTCCAAACTTATGCCAAGTTGTACAAAATGATGGAACCAAGTAGTATGTTACTCAAAGCCGTTACGTGTGTCTTCGCTTTGCCTCGCATACTATGCTAACAAAAAAAAAACGACTGCAAAATAAGGGCGACATATTGCTTCCATTTTTGTTACCTTAACTGTCGATCAGTTTTAATACACGTTATTAAATCATATACAAAAAACGATACATGCTAGAAAAAAATTAAATTGATTATAGTAACACAAGTTAAAAAATTGTACACAGAGTTACTCATGTTTCTAAGTTTACACGGAGAGCATATATTAAACGGAAGAAGTCCTGCAGTTGCAGTTTTGCTCTTCCGATGTTTTTGGTTCGGCTTGAATGGCCGGTTATCCCCAGCCTCAGCGTCGCCGCTGCGGGGAAGGAGCCAGCCAGGGAGGCCTCGCGGTTGTCTTTTGTCGCGGCAGGTACTATAGACTCGCCTCCGGCTCCGCGCTGAGAGATTAAGGGGAGCGCGCTGGAGGGAAAGTGGAACTTCGGTGTTTGAAAACTCGTGAAACGTGATGGAAAACAGCGGTACGGGCCCTGTGTTACAGGCATGGAGAAGGAGAAAGTTGCACCAACTTTTCAATGATTTAGGGTCTTACGTTGTATATATTCCCTTGTCATTATGTGATAGTATCTTGATAATACGATGCGGTGTGGGTCTAATCGCATTTTAAAAGGTTTCTGTGATAAATATTTTATAACATCCATGAGTTGCTTTTAAGCTAGTTTTGACACTGTTCATAAACCTGACCCATGAAAGGGAGTACCATAAATATTTCATTGACTTGTTATTTTCAAAGCCAAAAATCCCTGAGCTATGAATATCTTATTTCTTGCGTGCACAGTTTATCTTGAACGTTTTATATGAAACTTAAAATAACTAGATGTCACATATTACATTTTTAATATGAGGAATATAATGTTATATTGCCTCCGTTTCTGATGCCACTTTCAACATCTGATGTAACAAAATGCTTCTTGGTTATTTGCTTTTATGATAAGAGGATTATTTACCAGAATTTCAATAAGCTCTGATGTTACACTTTTTCGAGATGCATAAGTTTTATGTTTCATGTTCGTGTAAATTAATATTTAAGAAAAGTTTGTTAAACCAAATTCTTAGAGTTTGCGATTGCAGAAGAATCTTTGGACCACAATTACATGTAATCAGCGAGCATACCCATTTATTTAAAAAGTTTCAGTGAAAAGTACTGAAATATACTCGAATTTATCAGGGGAATGCGCTTTGATCAAAATAGAAACGGTTTTTTAGTAACTGAATTACATACGATCCTAAAAATTAATAATTTTTAGTAAATTAATTACAAATCTTTAAATATCCTAAATACAAAAAACAAAAACAAAATGCTATGAATCCATTTGCCATGTAGAAAATGTTTCCGTGACCTCGCGCGCTTTCAAAAAGTGCCTACATCTGCTGCTGTGTATTTATCCGCCAGGGACTTCCGCTCTGGTTCTCCCGCGCACCCTGACAATTGCGAGCCCGCTCGCCCTCGTGGCGGCCCTTCCACCTCGCGAGCCTCTTGCGGCCCCCGCGCTTCCGGTCGACCTAGCGCCATCGACTTCGCTCCCCTCGCGATCGACGCGCCGCCGGCGATGCGGAACACTCGTCCTCGCGCACCGTCGGTCGCCGGCGCTCGGCGGGAGGGGGGCGCGTTTATGAGTGCGGATGAGCATGACGTAGCATGGAGTCCTTGTATTGCAATTTATCGCGTCCTAATTGTAGCTGCCTTCGTTTAACAGGTGCTGTCTTTGGTTTCCTCAGCAAATACATGTAAAAAGCCTGATGGTGAATTGATGTAGAAATGTTTTAGCTAGAGTGCTTTATGTCGAGATGTAAATTCAAGTAGGAATATATTAGCCCCAAGTTAGTGGCAGTTTGTGACAGAGACGTCTTTAATACGTTTAGTTGATATATTTTAGCCAGATTTCCAAGTTTTAAAAGCTGTCGTGTGTCACATTATAAGCACAATTGCGCGAACTCGCAATTGATCGCTACAATTGCGTAATGTAGTAATGATAATAGAAATAATGACGTCCGGAATCATAAAATGTGTGACACAAAGTTTTATTGCATTCTCTCTCGTTTTTAGATTAATGTAAGAAAATAAAACACATACGAGTGGTTTTGATAAAAAAATATTCGCATGTTTCTCGGCCGTTTCTTTTGATATTGGTTGCAAGTTTACTTGAGGAGAAGTTGTTATTCAATAGAAGATTACTTCAATAAAAATATCTTTAAACAGATTCTTTAAATCTTAATTTAAAGCGAATATATATTTCCAAGATCGCAATGATAAGAACCCCCATAAAATCGTTGAATGGAAATCACATGATTTTGTGCATTTTATTGGAATGTTGGATTAGAAACGAATAACTATGTCGTATTTATTCGTACTTTTGTTATTACTGTAAGTATTTAATAGTTAATTTGTAACATTATGCGTTTCAGGAATAAATAAACTAGATCATTAGTTTATTTTTTATAAACGTTGTGATGCAAAGAAAAAACCTTTCGTGTTTGGAGAAACCGAATGGTGAAAGTGCTGGGTGCGTTCTTTCCGGGGATATTTGCAATTTAACCTCTTAAAGCGGATGCTCTTGTTTTCGCTTGAATAGTATATCGCGCCCCTATATGGGAAAAAGAAATGCTATTGGAAATTACTCAATTTTTTTTGTATTTTCCTTACTATGTTTACACTCATTGAAAGGTAGGACGGTATTTGAGTATGTTTGAATGTGTTAGGTATGGTATAATTGTGAAATGAAAAAGGCAGTTATAATATTAAAGAGAAAACAGTTATATTATTGATGAATGATAGTGATGTTGCAACCTGGTAATGACTAGATAAAAATGGACCACGATTTGAAACGGTATTGAAACATAGTATTCGAATTTGAAATTAAAACTGACTGCTTTGAGCGTCAAAAACATACACTTGTCATTTTGCATCGATAATAAAAAATGAAAACACGTAGAAATAAAATAAACAAATCTATTTATGTTTGGGGTTAATTATTTAAATGTGAAAATGTCAGTTTTAATGTGAAATTTCGATATTTATTAAATTATATTGTCTGTATTTTCCAATTATGCAAATTCTTTAATCAACGTTTGCAGGTATTTTCGTGGACACCGGTTTCTAAATCGACATAGACATATTACGGAAGCACCGCGAATCGCTGTCGTCTGTCAATTGTTTAATTAGGTAACCCGCTTGACGTTTATGCGGTGGGCGTTTTCGAGTTGCAGCAACCCCTCCATTAATTTCGTGCCACAGTAATGTTAGCTGGATAACCGAGGAGAAGAGGAGAGAGGAGGAGATAAAGGAATATAAAGGAATCGAGGTGTCATAGCGACTTTTGGCTGTGGACTGTGAGTGCCGTATTTACTAAACGAATCGCGTATTTTCTACATTCTCATTTCTCGCTTACTAAGCCCCGGTACAGCGCCATCCCGACAGCTAAACCGGCTGAGGTGGCTGAGAGCATCAATTGATGTTTGCAGTGCCTCTGACCGAGATGAACTAGGATTCGAATCCTGGTGGGGGCAGGATTTTCGACACGAACTACATAGCTCGGTCGAATTCAGCTGGCGTCTGGAGGAGAATTCTGGCGGCCGGTTGCGCTGACCGGTAGCGTTCCATGGTTTCTCCGATCAATGCCAGGCGAATGCCGGAGTAGTACCCTAACAAACGGGACACGGACCGCGCGCGATCTTTCCTCCTCCTTCCTTGTCGTACCTTCACACCTTCACACACTCGGTTGTAAATGCACTTCATTGCCACACATGTCGGGAGACTAGTCGGGCTTGGAGTTTCTCCAGTCTGGGGCAGGTCCCCTTTGCTAGAGACACCTGGGTTGAATCCCCCCCCCCACAAAAAAAAACAACGCTGACCTGTACGTCGGCGCCGGTTCTCGCCATCCTGTGAGGAAGGAATCACCACCACCACCATCTCCCGACATAAACGTTCACTACACTAACGGCACTAATGATCGTAGGAGTTGACACGCCAGGAAACATCAGTCAATAAATCAAACTAACCCGCCTCGTTAAGTTTGATAAATCTCCAGTGTTATTGTGTTCCACTTAGGTATGTATGTTAGACGTGTATAATGCACACCTTAGTGAAAGATGAGTTTTTAACGGTTTTTGTAGATAAATATTTTTTAAAACTTAACCCAACCTACTGATAATGTAATGAACCTGATTTAAGGTCACTATGGAACTGTAGATGTTTCCAAAAGAGACAAGAAGTGTTCATACAAAAACTATAATCTTTCTTTATTCACAGACAGCTAAGAATCCTCGTCTTTCCTCTTCCTGCCTTCTATTTCATGCAGAGCCAACATTTCCCAAGAATGCCGTATCTCTTCGCTCCCTTCTTCTCATCCTCCTTTCTACTGGGATTGGAAATAGTTCTTTTTACCCGAAATATGTGACAAATATTCTAAATGTTGGTTCGTTGTTGTTTCAAAATCAATATATTGAGGAAAGGTTTAATTATTTACTTAAATATGTCTTATACTAATTTAAAATCAAGTTAATTGCTCGTTATTTAAAATATATAAACATTACAAAATGTTAATATTTGAAATAATATTAGAAGTCAAGCTCAATTCTGATAATTTACAATCATATAATCCCACTTGTGTCTTTCTAACTGAATGGAAATCTTTTTGTCAGCTCTTGAGCGACTCAAGGCCCATGTTTGAAGCAAGAATCCTGTGTACACATCCGCTCCCAAGTCCACGGATAAAGTTGCGGTCTGGCTGCGATAAAACCACGCAAATAGTTCCCTGCACGTGGGCAGCTTTACAGTCCGCCGATAGAAAGTTTTCCTGTTAAAATTATATAGTTCAAGGAAAAAATTGGGATTACGTTTTATGATAATTTGGTACGTGTAGACGTAATGAAAATCACATGGCTTGACATGATGTAGCTATTTATATAATTATTACAATATGTGATTATCGTGCGTATCATAATATCAAATTGGAATATATATGTAATTAACTCGCTTTGACCTCCAGTATGTGATGTGGACACTTTATAATCGAATGTTATTTGAAATATAACGTAGTCACGTTTTATTATGTAATTCCCCCATCATAATTAATAATAATATTGTATATTTATTATTACTGTGTGACACACATTCTGCTCCACTGATGTTAAAGTGAAACAGTGCGCACTGTAAATTAATTTCACCGCATACGACTCTCCAAATCCAATCTAAGACAGGAATCGCCATTTCACTTAACGTAATAGTATATATTTTCTGTATTTTCTCTTGGAAGAGAAAAAAGGAATGAAAAAATTAGAACATAATTTTTTATATTTAATTGATAACTATACTTTCCGCTTTTTACTGAGCACACGGTTTTTCATTGAATTGTGATTCCCAATTTACTTGCTTCACTAATCAAATTTCTTCCTACAAATGACATGACATTTGTTCAATCTTTCACTTATGGTATAATTGATTCATTCATACGAAGAGTAAGTTTTACAAGTCAGAACGCAAAAACATTTCTGCTTGTACTGATTAAATAATTCCCAGAATTAGTAATTTTCAAATTTACTGACCAGCTCAATAAGCAGGCCAAGAGATCTGAGCCCAGTGTATGATCCGTGACCCTGTTCTTGTGTTTGTTGCGGATACCTCTATGCTAAAACGATACATAGGAGATATTATATGAGTATGAGGTGTTGGGGATTAAACATATTATTGTCGGTATTTTTTAAGTTAATGAAATGGTCTTCGAGAATGCGTGAATGAAATATTTATGTTTACTTAAAAGTCCTATAGTCATACAAGATATGTGTAATATTTCTAGTAATGATGAATAAGAGGAGGTTCATGTTTTTGTTTAAATTTTCATATTTCCACCACGAGAGACGTATAGTATCTCAGGAGACAGGGCATAATCGTCGTTGCCCTCAATATTTTCTCGAACAAATAAGGAAGAACCAAAATTAGATTAGTGCATAAGCCCTCAGCACTCATTCTGAAAACCATTTAAATACCACCGAAATTGTTTTTGGGAATCATAAAACATTTCATTACGTTTAAGGAATAATTAATTTATGTTTGATGATTGTGCACAACAATAGCTTCACACGTTTCAGAACATAAAAAAAATTGTTTCAAGCCAAGTTTCAATTTTTGTTCTTGCTCGATTGTGTACATTTTTTTCCATATATTTCACTGTCAAAATGTTAAATATCATGTTTTTTTTTCTAAATTTCATTGTTGACAATTTAGCAGTTGTCTTAATGTAAGCTAACGTAACTGCGAAGAGAGCTGCGGCGCAGAATATAGCAAGTGATTGCACCTTTTACTGTTGTAAGTGGACTTTCATTCGAGTTTGTGTTACATTTAGCTTGAATTGCACCAGATTCCGCGATAACTTGTAAGAGTAGCCTTGTTTTAAAGACGTTAAACGAAGATAACGCGATAAAAACATGCAATTCCTCCTTGCAGATACTACGGCAACAGGTCTAAATCCCAGTGTGCAGTAACATACATTTTATCAACACTCCTCATCGAAATTATTTTAATTCAGCGATTTATTTGTGCTTTTCTAACATTTTACTAGCGGGGCTACAACACAACGTACTTCATCGATTTATTTGCACCGGTTATGTAATATTGTAAGACTACTTGAACATACTACTGTATAATTTGAAAAATTAAAATATTACTTGAAACTAACATTTGTTTTATGTTATTCAGTGCATTTACTTCTTTATGCATGTAATAGTCACAACCAGGACATTCCATTTATCCTTAATATTATGTATACTCATTTTATAACGGTCGTCATATCTACATAATCCAGAAACTACGAAAACCATAGCAACAGGAATATCAGAATAAAATAATGAGTTAATAATTAAAGATCCAGGAATTTGTCACCCCTAACGGGATTTGCACCCGGGCCTTCAGTTTTACGTTCTGTGGCGCTAACCATTTAGCTGTCGAGAAGACCCCGTGCTGATATTGCCTAGTTCAAAGAACATATTTCCGAGCGTAATTGCGTCCAAAAAAAGGTGGCAGGGTGGTTACACTTATAGACGAGAAGATTCCGTATAGAAAAACCAGAAGACCCTGGTCAAATCTTGGTCGGGGTGGCCAATTCTAAGATAAATATAATTATTAAAACACATTTGTTACTAAGTAACATAGTCATTTTGGATTTATTTATTATTGCGTAACATATTTCCGAGCGTATTTACATACAAATAAGATGACAAAGTAGTGACAATAATAATTAATTATGAAATATACTTTACAAATAAAATAAATAGTAGTCTTAATTTCTCCGTTAGTAAAAAATCATCACAGTTTGTTTTACAAATTTCAATACCTTCTGTTTTGTCAAAACATTTTCTCGTTTGACGTCATAGTCCACAACGTTTTGCTTTTTTAGAAAAGCAAGTAGTGGAATGTGTTTACAATTATGTATGTTTTCGTAGACACTCATTGTCTATTTCAGCATTGAAAACGTCGACCATCAGAACGTAAATGTATGCTTCTTACTACAAGGAAACGCATTATCATACACATTTTCTTTGTCTCAATAAGTGTAACATCGTAACGTAATGTATCGTGATGTCACTTTATCCATAAAACATGCAAATAAAACAGCTTCGCATGTTTTGGGAATTCTCTTTTCCTCTCTCCATTGTTTAAAAGCTTTATTTTCTTCATAATATTTTTCTTTTGATTTATTTAGTAGTAAATATTCCGCAGCCTTAGCGGCTTCGATTCCCATATTTTCCAATTTCTTTTTTAATCTCACTTGTGCTTCATCTGCGTCCTGCTTTGAATGGCCGCTCAGCTGGCTCGTTAGTCGAAGTCTATATATGTACCACATGTCGCCGAAGTCAGTACCGTTAATAATACATGCAACTAAATATATGTCTAAAATTTAAAAAGGCAATCGGATAAGATAAAACTTATGTTGCACGTGGATAATAGACCATTATGTACTCAGTTTATTTCCCGCGCTAAAGCGCTAGTGATAAACAATCAACTCGCACAGAATAGCCTATTTTACCCAATTGTAAAATAAATATGATTATACCTATGACATCATTGATATTTTCATTTATTGATCATTTTATAGCTTTTGACATCATTAATCATAATAAAAGACCGGATACCCGTGTTACTGCATCTTTTCTTTGCTAACTTGAAATTGGATGAAACCTTGACAGAAATTTGAATGTTGAAACGGACATTATTTTAGTATGACTTGTTTAATTTTGAAAGATATTGCACGTTTTTGATAATCATGCCCAAAAATTGAACATTTTTTTAAATTTTACTGAACGAATTTGCAGATTCATAGTTTTATTGCATAAAATATAATTTTATATTATCAACTTGTTTTAATTGATCTATTAAAAGTTTCATTTAAGAAAAAAGTTTTTATGACAAAACTCAGCAGTACATTCGGGTAAAGCTCGTGTGCCGTTTAATATGTATCTGCATTTTGTTGCCGTCTGAACTGAATGTCTGTACCTCTCATGATGACTATTGTCCAATTAAAATTTCTGAGTAATTGCAGCAGGGATGTGCGGTGTTACCTTGAATTATGTCCGCGGTTCTTCGTGGCAGCCGCTCAGCAAAGGCTAAGTTCCGGGTATGTCTTCCCAATCGGATCCTATATCCGTTTTGTCAGTCTTCGCTGAGCTTTCCAACACAGGACGGCAAGCGCAAGTTCCATTTGATCTTAGCGAAGCTTAGTGAACTTAATGATCTTAGTGAAGCTTAGTGACCAGCGAACAGCGTTTCAAATTCATCGAATTTCTCGGAACAGACGTTGCCCTACGAGGCAAAGAGAGAATGAACGCAGTTGTCGATGGCTTTTAGCAGCGTGCACACGCACGTCGGAGTGAGTCTCGGCACACAGACAAGTACCAATGTAGAAGGAAGATTTTCCTGTCTGAAACATGTATTTATACAAGAACTCATGAGTTCTCGGAAAATAAACTTAATTGTAAATTATAATGAATACAATTAAGAACATTTTTTCAGTATTGCATAAACTTTCTTGCTTTTATGCTAATTTAATTTTGTGTGTGAATAATATTTAAAATGACAAATATGTTTTGTCTAAATAATGTGTACAAACTTGAATATAATAAAATACTAAAATTATATTTCATTTACCTTAAATATCACATTCAAAATATAAAAAAATAAGTTAAATGGATTAACTGGAATTTTTAGGCTAGATAATACCGATTTGCAAAGTCTTGACCTTTTTATTATATGTTTTTGCACGTTTTAGTTTTTTTCACACACGGACAGTCAGATAGACAGACAGACGGAGGGACAAACCGACGTTTGGAAGAAAACACTTTTTCGGTATCAGGGGACCCCAAAACGTTGGGTATCAGGGGACCGTTGAAATCTCGAAATCTTTTTTCCTAAGCATTTCATAAATTTTCCCATACTACGTGTATTACTCCGTATATATGTACGTATACGGGAAGGTAAAAAAAGTGGAAGCGACGGCATAGACTTCCGAAGACGACAAAAAACAAACCTCCCCGCTTCTGTCCCAGCCTCCGACCCCGTTCCGGCCGAGGTCTAACGGGGACGGATGGGCTGCTGGGACACGCGAAGCTCCACTGACGCCACCGCGTGCCCCCTCCGCCGCTCGCCTTCCCTTCCCTTCCCGTCCCCCGTCTCCTTCGGCCGAATTAATGTTTCACGCGCCGTAAAACTCGCGGCGCCGACGCCGTAAGCAGGATTTACTCCGCCCCCGTCGCGCCACGCGTTCGAGAGCAGGCGTCCCCCAGGGGCGCGCGGCGCGGCGCCAGGGCGGGGCGGGGGCGGGGGCGGCGCCGGGACGCCCGATGGCTCCTGATGGGCACCGACGAGTAAAGAGGACTCTCCGAGGTCAGGCCCGCGCAAGAGTAACTCCACCGAGTACATTTGCTCCCTCACCCACTAACGAAATTAAATAAGTTGAGTTCTTTAATAAGAGTTACATTACGATGGCTAATCGTCTCCAATAGTGTTTAACTGTTTTCAATATCCCCCAATCAGGGCGGTGTATCTCAAAAAAGTTTATCGCTTTTTCTATTCGATTTATCTTCCCGCTTCTCCCTACTGGTCACTCATAAATTGTGACTCAACTATTTTAGGAGGCGGTACACATCGATTGATGTGTCGTTGTTTCATAAACACTAAAACATAACCTCTTTTATTTTAACATAGCTTTCAGTTATATTCAATATGTTTCGCATTTTGGAACTTTGTTAGGCATAATTTTATTCGTGTAATAGTCACAGGTAATACCACGAGTGCTTTGGAAATTGTCGATAAATTGCCAACTCACGAAGCGAGGAGGGGATTTATCTGAGAATTTCCAAAGCAGAAGTGGTATTAAATAGCACAATACCTCTTTATTATTATTATTATTATTATTATTATTATTATTATTATTATTATTATTATTATTATTATTATTATTTAATAGGACTACGTCCTATTCCAGAGTTCCAAAATGCGCCAAATATTAAAAATAACTGAAAGCTATGTTAAAATCAAAGAGGTTATATTATAGTAAATATACGCTGTTTATTGGATATCAACATTGTGACATAGTATTTTGATTCTATTTGAATATAAACTTAGATTTTCTGACATGTGCTTTTGAATTAAACGGACAATATTTCATGTAGCAATCCTTGCAACTCTCACATTCGCGGAAGATGGCCTTCGCGGCGTCAAGACTTGCGTGGAGAGGGGAGACATTGAGGGATAAGAGGCATAACTATAGCTATCCATGGTCTAGACACAGAGATCACACTAAGATACCCCAATTTCAACGATCAGAATAAGAGATTTTTTCCATTGATTCATCTGGATTTAATTTTTTTCTATTGAAATTCTAAAAAACGAACATTCTAAAGAACGATATAAACATTTGTAGCCTAATGAAGATGACACTAATAAATATCATTTTCAAACTTGACAAGAATCCAACCATCTTCGTTGGTAAATTACATTTTTAATTAAGATGATCACTAGTCCACTTCGCAACCATACTACTGCTCTTCATAAATGGAAAAGAAAACGGTACACTTCCGTCTTCTGTTGTTGATTTTGAAGTTTGCGACAGCACGTGATGCTATGAAGTGAGAAACTCCCCAATCAGTATTAGCAGTCGCGACTGCAGATGGGCATTTTTGTTAAAGTTTGGTAAATTTACTCTGATAGAAGTGTCATGTGTATTTCAAAATTTGTATTACTTTTTATCTTTTGGCACATGTTTAAATAGGAAGTTTAAAATTAGCAAATAATAAGAAAAATGTCTACCTATCTATTATTTAATAAATTAATCAAGTTATTAGATTGAAAATCTAGCATTCCCTTCCCTTTTAAAATGATGGCTTGTTTCTGCCAAAACACATTGAGACCGATTCTTGTAAGTTTGAAAATGACCTTTATTTTATACTATTTTTAAAATTTTGCTGTTTTCGATTATCGTTGCTTTGGGATTTCAGTAGAAGAAAAGTTCAATTCTCATGAACAAATGGGAAAAAATCTCTCATTTTGTTCGTTAATGTTGATGAATGTTCATATGTTCTTCATGTCAAGGCCATTGCTGTAGTGCTCCGCCTCCATCCTTCGCGACCACCCTGCACAGACTACTACCTCTACGAAACAGTATCGACATCTTCCCCAACGGAGAGTAATGCACGGCCTGCTTAAGGGGGAAAATATCCATTTCCTTAAAAATCACATGTTAGAAAGTGTAATTTTATACTCAAATTACTAACAAAATACTAACATATGATACATAATTTTATTCCTCTTTTCATGATCTAGTCATTGCTGGTAAGAATAGAACATATTTAATGTTTAAAAAATAAAAAAATGATTAAATTTCTCTAAGGCATGGTACTTGCACCATGATTCCGCATTGTTCAGCGAAAACTGTCTTTCGATATCGCGAACAGTTTAGAAATTGTAGGGGTGACCCATACTTGCTGGGACATTCTGTACATATTTTGGTTTTGAGTGGTGGAACACATGAAGCCCCAACGACATTTTAAAATTTTTCTCAAAACTGGCTCCACTATTTTACTTGAAATGTTCTTCACAAGTACAGAGAAGTACGTATAAAAATTGCACTTTTGTTAAATTCTCTAAATTTCCGAAATTGTAAAATTTTAACTTTTTCTTTCTTTATCTTTCGTTTTAATGATTCTTCCACGTTCCTTCTTCTTTCTTCTTAACAAAGAAAGAGATCTTTCTTCCTAATTAAACTTATTCTTCAAAATTAATCTTTAAAGTCGTGGACGTTTTTTTTCAAAATTCCATTAATTCCATTCCACTAATTCTACTAATAAGAAATGTTTTCACGGTAATGACAGATGATGAAATGAACGGCGAGCATTTGTATAAAAGTTATATAACTACACCGAAAAAAAGTTGAGATCTGACAATTGTTTCTGTCCACATGGAGAGGAAAATGTACAGTTCTGCGTGATGGTATTAATAGTTTATCTAAAATCTCCAAACGTGTTGTAAGGTATTTTAAGTTATAAGAACCGGAAAACTACATGGGTCATTCGCAGTGTCGATCATCAGCTATGCTCTTAGCAGAATGTGAAGTTGATATCACAACCCTCAAACATCTTCGCGAATGGCGATCAGGTAACGTTGTTACAGGTTATGTGGAAGTTTCATTACAGACAAAAAAAGCTAAACAAGTTTATGGGCAGTCAAGCATGTGTGTCGGCATAATATTCGTACTTCAACAAATACTACTACGGCAGAAGATATCTCCCAAAAATATAAGTATTTCAGTCGGGTTTGAATAAACTACACTACTAATGTCCATTGAATAAAAATAATAAAGGTTTAAATCCGTGAATTTATAGAAACATATTATTTTAATTTTGATGAACATTTATTTTTCATTTTGTTTATGAATATATAATACTTTCGTGTTCATAATTTTGTTTGCTAAACTGTCGCTAGGCAAACTTTACTATATGGGATATTTTAATGAGGCATTTTACCGACTCGAAACGCGTGAGTAAACAATGTATAAACGCGATATGATTAAATAAAGTATTATAGGAATTATACTGCAATCCATATAAGTATAATCATAATATAATGCAATTCATGCTAATCATAATAAGGTATTTGAAGGTAATATGTCCACGTTAATCGCCTCAAATATTCCTGCATATATTTTTCAAAATTTGCGCAAATTAACAACATCATGATGAAATTTAAAGCTTTTGCTTCATATTAGCTGTGTGGTTCATAAAAAAATCAGGATTTTCTGCAATGAGTTACCCTTCTTTCCACTCGCCCTTACGCCTTCCTTTCACACTTCACCTCCATGCGTTTCTTTTCAGCTACTCTTACCATATCTCGATGATCGCGTCCCCTTGTCTTTCTTTTTGAGCTTTCCTTTGGTCGTCTCCTTACCGCCTCGCCTGCCTTGTCTATCCTGTTTTCCATACTGTTCGTTATAGACTCCATTATAATCACCGCCTCTGGTATCTGCCTTGATCATTACTTCCCTACTCGTCTAGTCGCTGTCCTCATTCTCACCCCTGACTCCAACACGTCGTCTTATCTACCTACCCTTCTCTCGACCCAATACCACCTACACTCTAGCAACGCCAATCATCTCTGCCAGACCCCCTTTTTTCTTTTTCCGTGGCTTTGCAAACCGGCAATCTACCAATCTCTTCTGCTCCCGACGTGCGTTTCCAGCAGTCTCTCTCCCCGGCCCCGCTCCCTCCCGCCAGCTGCAGCTAGTCCCTCCCATTTCGCTTCCAACGGTATCCCTGCTTCGTTTCCCGCCCGTGTCGCTCGCGGTCGCTGCCTGAGAGCGCGATCGGGCGTGGGGACGGCCGCTCCCTAATTCGTTCCGCCGTGTAATTCGTTCCCGGTGGGAGCTGCCGGTTTCTCTGCTCTTGATGAGCGCTTCGAAAGAGGATCTTGCCTCACTGCGCCGCGTCGGAGGCCGCTCATTTGATACGTTGCCGTGCTTTAGGAGTACTGGATCATTTAGAGCCTGCTTGTAATTGGTCTGCAAAGTTTCGAACCCGCCTATTGTATTTCTTCTTTGAAACATGGATTTTCTTTACTCTGAAACAGCTCTGTTCTCGTTTGGAATAGCGATCAAACGTTTCATTTTGTTTTTAGTATTAACTCCTGAGATTTGAGAACTGTCGGCACTTTACAAGTAAGTTTAAAAAAAGAGGACAGATTAACTAAGCTTTATTTTATTTTGCATGAAGTAGAAAAGATAAGTGTTCGGGACAAATTAAACGGAAATGTCTCTAGAATTATTATTAAGATTCTCTAACAAGTAAGGGAGTTAGACAACAAAGAGATATCAACTGTTGAAATGGACGGTAAAGAACAACATTTCTCAAAGGTAATTTGAAAAAGCATTAAAAATTATTTTAATTTCAAAGGAAAACTTTTCATTTTATTTTTTTAAGGTTTATTTTGCATTTGTAGTGTTTTATATATAACCATTCACACCTACAGTAATATTTGTCGTCATTCGTTACATCGTAAAACTTTGTCTTGTAAAATATGATATTATCATTTTAGACACTTACTGTAAATATATTAAGAAATATTATAGGGAAAATTCTGTGAGAAATAGTTTCTCTTTAACAAAAAAATTAGTCATTGAGATATAATTATATTACATTTACTTACAGTTTGACTATTGTTTGTCGTATGGAAGTCAAGTGAATGGACAGCCCTTTTCAAGTTGAAAAGTAAATATTGCTTTCAAAAACAAATAGAATATAAAGATAAAGTTGTATCTCCTGATATTTCTTTTTATTCTTCGACTCGTCGATGTTGCCATTGCCATCAGTTCAGCGCTCGAGAGTCGCATTTCGGCCGCTGCCGCCCTTACCTCTCGTCACCGACGAAGACTGTCAATGTTGCTGCGGCACGTCTTGCTTTTCCCCCACCGACTCTGTACTCCTCGTGTGCGACAGTCCACCCCCTGGAGGGCGACCGCATCCTGCAGCCTTCGCTCTTCGTCATCGCGCCCGCGGTCTTTCGCAAGGGATCTCGCGGCGCAGCGGGAGTAAGACGTGCCCGCGGCGTCGCATCCGCCCGCAGCCCCGCCCTGCGCCCCGCCCCGCCCTGCACCCCGCTCCCCGCTCCGCGCTCCGTGCCTCGTGCTTTTCGGTGCACGTTTTAGGTTTTTTTCACACATCGGGACAGTCAGATGACGGGACAGGACAGGGCCACCCAAACGCGACGTTTGGAAGAAAACACTTTTTCGGTATCAGGGGACCGCGGCAAAACGTTGGTATCAGGGGATCGTTGAAAATCTCGAAAATCTATTTTCCTAAGCATTTTCATAAATTTTCCGCATACTCGTGTATTACTCCGTATTATATGTCGTATACGGGAAGGTAAAAATAGTGGAAGCGAACGGCATAGACTTCCGAAGACGAAAAAAACAAACTCGGCCCGCTTCTGTCCAGCCTCCGACCCGCGTTCCGGCCGTAGGTCTAACGGGGGGGAGGATGGGCTTGCTGGGACACGCGAAGCTCCAACAGACGCCCCCTGACGCCAACCGCGTGCCCCCTCCGATGCTGCGCCTTCCCTTGCCTTCCCGTCCCCCGGTCTTCCTTCGAGGAGCCGATTAATGTTTCACGCCGCCTAAACCTCCGGCGGCCGAGACGCCGTAAGCAGTATTTACTTCCGGCCCCGTGCGCCACGGGTTCGAAGAGCAGCGCGTCCCAGGGGCGCGGCGGGCGGCGGCGCCAGGGCGGGCGGGGGCGGGGGGGGCGACCGGGAGCCCCAGAATGGCTCCGTGATGGCACGAGAGTAATGAGGACTCTCGCGGAGGTAGGACGCGCACGAGTAACTCCACGGAGTAGCATTTAGGCTGGCCCTCACCCCCTACACGAAATTAATAAGTTGAGTTCTTTTAATAATGTAGTTAATTACGATGGGCTAATCGTCTCCAAATAGTGTTTAACAGCTTGTTTTTCAATATCCAATCAGGGCGGTTGTCTCTCAAAAAAGTTTATCGGGCTTTTTCTATTCGATTTATCTTCCCGCTTCTCCCTACTGGGTCACTCATAAATTGCTGACTCAACATTTTAGGAGGCGGTACCACATCGGTGATGTGTGTCGTTGTTTCATAAAACACTAAAACATAACCTCTTGTTAATTTTTAAACATAGCTTTCAGTTATATTTCAATATGTTTTCGCATTTTGGAACTTTTTGTTAGGCCAAATAATTTTATTCGTGTCATATAGTCACAGGTAATACACGAGTGTTTGGAAATTGTCGATAAATTGGCCAAACTCACAGAAGCGAGGAGGGGATTTATCTGAGAAATTTCCAAAGCAGAAGTGGTATTAAATAGGCAGCAATACCTTCTTTATTATTATTCATTGATTATTATTATTATTATTATTCATTATTATTATTATTATTATTATTATTATTAATTATTTTTATTATTATTATTATTATTATTATTATTTATTATTATATTAACCATTCTTATTATTATTATTATTATTATTATTATTATTAATTTTATTAAATTATTATTATTATTATTATTATTATTTAATAGGACTAGCGTCCTATTCTCAGAGTTCCAAAATGCGGCCAGTATTAAAGGGAATGATGGAAAGCTCATCGCTCACCCATCACAGCACGCTCACTATTATAGTAACATAACGCTGTTTATTGGATAAATGCAACCTTGTGAATAGTATTTTGATTCTATTTTAATATAAACTTAGCCTTTTCTGACATGTGCTTTTTGAATTAAACGGAGCAATATTTCATGTTAGCAAATCCTTGGCAACTCTCGCAATTCGCGGAGATGGCCTTCGCCGGCTCAAGACTTGCGTGGAGAGGGGAGTACATTTGAGGGGATTACAGAGGCAATAACTATAGCTTATCCCATGGTCTAAGACACAGAGATCACACTAAGATACCCAATTTCAACGATCGCAGAACTAAGAGATTTTTTCTGCATTGATGTCATTCTGGGATTTAATTTTTTTCTATTGGAAATTCCTAAAAAAACGACCATTAAGTTCGTTTGGTAATAAATATTCGAAAATGTATAGTTTTCTGCGTGATGATATTAATAGTTTATCAAAATCCCCAAACGTGTTTGTAAGGTATTTTAAGTTCAAAGAACGAAAACTACATGGGCATTCGGCAGTGTCGATCATCAGCTATGCTCTAGGCAGATTGAATTGATATCACAACCCTCAAACATCTTCGCGAATGGCGATCAGTAAGTTGTTTACAGGTTACTGTGGAAGTTTCATTACAGACAAAAAGCAAACAAGTTTATGGGCAGTCAAGCATGTGTTGTCGGCATAAATATTCGTACTTAACATATACTACTACGGCAGAGATATCTCCAAAAATATAAGTCATTTCAGTCGGGTTTTAATAACTACACGCACTAATCGTCCATATGAATAAAAATAATAAAGGTTTAAATCCTGAATTTATAGAAACAATATTCTATTTAATGTTGATGAACATTTATTTTTCATTTTGTTTATGAAATATATAATACTTTTCGTGGTTCATAATTTTGTATGCTAAACTGGTCGCCTAGGCAAACTTTACTATAGGGATATTTTAATGAGGGCATTTTAAATACCCGACTGCGGAAACGCGTGAGTAAACAATGTATAAACGCGATACTGATTAAATAAAAGTATTATAGAATTATACTGGCCAATCCATATAAGTATAATCATAATATAAAATGCATTCATGCTAATCATAAAAGGTACTTTGAAGGTAATATGCCACGTTAATCGCCTCAAATATATTCCTGCATATATTTTTCAAAATTTGCGCAAATTAACCAACATCATGATGAAAATTTTAAGCTTTTGCTTCATATAGCTGTGTGGCTCATAAAAAAATCAGGATTTTCGGCATGAGTTTACCCTTCTTTCCACTCGCCCTTACGCCTTCCTTTCACACTTCACCTCCATGCGTTCTTTCAGCTACTCTTTCCATATCTCGATGATCGCGTCCCCTTGTCTTTCTTTTTGAGCTTTTGTGTGGTCTCCTTACCCGCCTCGCTTGCCTTGTCCATCTTGTTTTCCATACTGTTCGTTGTAGGCTCCACTATAATCACCGCCTCTGGTATCTGCCTTGATCATTACTTCCCTACTCGTCTAGTCGCTGTCCTCATTCTCACCCTGACTCAACACGTCGCTCTATCTACCTACCTTCTCGACCCAATACCACCTACACTCTAGCAACGCCAATCATCTCTGCCAGACCCCTTTTTTCTTTTTCCGTGGCTTTTGCAAACCGGCAATCTAACCAATCTCTTCTGCTCCCGACGTGCGTTTCCAGCAGTCCTCTTCCCGCCGCTCCCTCCCGCCAGCTGCAGCTAGTCCTCCCATTTCGCTTCCAACGGTATCCCTGCTTCGTTTCCGCGCCGTGTCGCTCGCGTCGCTGCCTGAGAGCGCGATCGGGCGTGGGACGCCGCTCCTAATTCGTTCGCGTGTAATTCGTTCCCCGGTGGGCAGCTGCCGGTTTCTCTGCTCTGGATGAGCGCTTCGAAAGAGGATCTTGCCTCACTGCGCCGCGTCGGAGGCCGCTATTTGATACGTTGCCGTGCTTTAGGAGTTACTGGATCATTTAGAGCCCTGCTTGTAATTGGTCTGCAAAGTTTCGAACCCGCCTATTGTATTTCTTTCTTTGAAACATGGATTTTCTTTTACTCTGAAACAGCTCTGTTTTCTCGTTTGGGAATAGCGATCAAAAATTTCATTTTTTTTAGTATTAACTCCTGAATTGAGAAACTTCGGCAACTTTTACAAGTAAGTTAAAAAAGAGACAAATTAAAATAAGCTTTATTTATTTGACATGAAGTAGAAAAGAATAAGTCGCGTTCGGGACAAATTAAACGGAAAATGTCTCTAGTAAATTATTATTAAGATTCTAATAACAAGTAAGGGAGTTAGACAACAAAGAGATATCAACTGTTGGAAGATGGACGGTAAAGAACAACATTTCTCAAGGTAATTTGAAAAGGCATTAAAAATTATTTTAATTTTCAAAGAAAACTTTCATTTTTATTTTTTTAAGTTTTTATTTGGGCATTTGTAGTTTTTATATATACGGCTCACACTACAGTATATATTTGTCGTCAGCGTACTTAAAACTTTGGCTTGTAAAACATCGATAAATTTCATTTTAGAATTATTAAATATTATATAAGAATATTATAGGGAAAATCTGTGAGAAATAGTTTCTTAAACAAAAAAAAAATAGTCATTGAGATATAGATTATATTACTTTAGCTTACGTTTTGACTATTGTTTGTCATGGTGAAAGTAGAATGGAGGACAGCCCTTTTCAAGCTTTTGAAAAGTAAATATTGCTTTCAAAAACAAATAGATATAAAACTAAAGTGTATCTCTGATATTTCTTTTATTCTTGACTCTCCGATGTTGCATTGCCATCAGTTTCAGCGTCGAAGCATCGCATTTTCGGCCCTGCGCCTTACCCTTCTGCTCGGAGAAGACTTCATGTTGCTGCGGCACGTCTTGCTTTTATCCCCACCACGACTCTGTACTCCTCGTGTGCGGACAGTTCCACCGCGCCTGGAGGGCCGACCGGCATCCTGCAGCCTTCGCTCTTCGTCATCGCGCCCAGCGGTCTTTTCGCACAGGGATTCTCGCGGCGCCAGCGGGAGTAAGACGTGCCCGCGCGTCGCATCCGCCGCAGCCCCCGCCCCTGCGCCCGCGCCCCGCCCTGTCACGCCCCTGCCCGCTCCGCGCTCGTGCTCGCCCCGCCGTGCCCGCCCCCGCCGCTCACCGGCGCGCCTCGGTCCGCGCCTCGACGCCCGCCCCTCGCCCCCCCCGCGTCGCGCCCCGCCCCGCGCCCTGCCCCGCACCCGCCCCGCGCCCCGGCCGGCGCTCTCTCGCCTCGACCCGCGCCTCGCCCGCACTCGCCCCGCGCTCGCCCGCGCACCACGCGCCTCCGCCCCGCCCCGTCCCCGCGCCGCGCCCGCGCCTCGCGCGCGGCAGGCTGCGCAGCATCCATCAGCATTCATCCCTCCTCCGGATCACTGTTCTCTCCGCGCTTTGCATGGCCGGGATCCCGCAGCCTTTTATTTAAATGCGGCGGCGGAGCCCTCGGCCGCCAGGCCGGCACAGAGCGATGGAGGCGCGATGCGTAATGGAGAGTGGGTGGAGACGGAGTGACGTGGCAGATGGTCGGCTTGCGATAAGTTGGGGAAAGTGACGAGGGAGGTGTTGGAAAAGATGAAGCCCCCGAGGTCCAGATAGCATTATAGCGCCTTTAGAAGGAAGGCGATTTCAACGCGTCGCGGGGGATGTTAGAGGTGCTGGCATGGTGGGCCAAAGCTAGCAGTGTCACCAAACGTCGTGACAACTGCTAAAACGGACTGAGCCGCTGGTGGCAAAGGAAATGTCATAGGCAGCAACGAGGTGGCCGCAACCTACAGAAGGGCTACGTCGGACCGGGAGGAGGGGATGCTCTCTCACAGTCACGCGCATGCCGCGTGGCGTCGCTTTTCAATTTGTCATTCGCGCCGCCACCGCCAGAAAGAGTCGCCGGCTGCGGGGAGGTGGCGGCGGGCCGTCGGCCGGGCCGGCCGCGCGCTCGGCGGCCCTCGGACGACGGCGAGGCGCGAGGGTCGCTGGGCCCGTGGGTGGGGGGGAGAGAGGACTGCGGACGGCGGGCTGCCGCCGCGCCGCCGCCGCGGTTCGTCCCGCTCAGCGACAGAGAGGGACGGAGAGGAGCAACTTAATGAAATTCACGTCGCCTTTTATCCCGAACGTGTCGCGAATGAGATTATTCGGGTGCGCCGCGGGAACGTGCTGGCGCGGCCGAGCGCAGCGACAGGCCGGCTGCGGCCGGTAGAAGTGGCGCCGGTGGCCGAGGGCCGCGCGTGGGAAGTGTGAGTGGTTGGTGTCGGTGCCGTGGCGAGGGTGGAGTGGTGAAGCGCAGGGTGCGTGATGTCGGTGCTCGGGAGCGGTTGTGGTGGTTTCGGGGCCGTGGCGAGGCGAAGGAGGCGAAGCGTTGTAAGAGTGGGCCTGATGTCGGTGACAAGCGAGAGAGAACGGTGTCGAGGCGGTACGGTGGCGGAGGCGCGGTAGCGGCGTCGGCCGAGGCCGGTTCGCCTTCGCGCATTTGACCACAATACCAGATGCGCGATTCTTGATTAATGCGAGAATCGCGTCCGCGTGCGCCGCGCGTCGCGCGTGCGGGCTTGGAGGCCGCCCGAGAGCCTGCCCTGAGCGCGTGATGTGGTGCGGTGCGGTGCGGCGCGCGGGGCGTTCGGTGGTCTGGACGAGCCGCCAGCCTGCCGCCGCCGCGCCCGCCGTTGTTTGTTTGGCAACTCTCTGAAACCCGCGCAAACGCCCGCCCCGAAGGCTGAGTTCAGGCTCGTGATTTCATTGTTCACCCTACGGCTATCGCAACACAGCTGGTTCCTTCGTGTAAAAGTTTTTACCTTAACGTTTGTAAATATCAGGTGTGGTTTACTGATTTCGAATTATAGCATTTTTCTTTCCCTTTATTTTCGGTTTTTTATTCCATCCTTTAACGTTACCGTTGATTTGTCGTTTCAACCTTCTGGATTTGCTACATTCTTAGATTGGTGTAGAGATCTATTTATTATGATTTTTGGTTTTCCAATAAAATCGATGCCATTCTCTTATCTTTCTCAAAACTGTAACCTTACGATCCAAATGGTAACCTTAGAAAAGTTTCGTTGTCATCGTCAGGATATTTCGTCCGGACACATTCGAACTGATACACTTATGGAGTTTTTTTTGCCATCGTGAACGGCAATTTTCTTTCCTGCGTTTTTAAATATTGTGGACGTTCCCATCTTCTCGTAACGGATCGGGTCTGCTCTCCACACGTCTACTCACGGTCCCGCAATCAGTATTACTACTCATCGTTGCGGAGCATCTTCTCCTGCGTCGGCTGCCTCGGCCTCTTCTCTTTGGCGCCGCCACCGCCGCTCCGGCAGTTCCTGCGCGCGCATCGGTGGCGGCGGATTATGTCGTGCCGTGTCCCGCCGAAGCGCCGCAGACGTACGCCCCGCGAAACTCCACTGCGGCACGGGCTGGCTGTGCAGCAGGCCGCTTCGGCCCGCTGCCCCCGCTTCTCCACCCCCGCCCCGCGTCATTGCGGTGCTCGCGGCCTCCGCGTCCTTCGCCCGCCCTCGCTCCCAGCGCGCCTTTTGCGCGACCCGCATATTCCCTCCACACTCGTCCGCAGGCCTTTAGCCTCCGCGCCCGCTCTCCATTTTGCTTCTACTCTGCGTCTCCAGTCAACGTTGCGCTACTCTACCGCGCCTCAATCCAAGACAGTTCTTCCCTCCTCGTCAATACCCCTGCTCACACGTCACACCGTTATTTCGCTACCTTGACCGGCCTCGTTCATGCCGCTCTCTCGAAGGTCGTCACCTCACACGCCCACCATATACTCCTCCCCGCCCCTCCCCGTATCCATTCTCCCACCCTCCCTCCTATTCTCCCTCCCTGCGCTCTTCCTTCCCCCGCCTTCCACCCGATGTACCCGTCCAACCGCTAACCCATCTCGCTCCCTGCTCGTTTCTGCGCCCCTCCCTGCTGGTGGGCACGCTTCACCACGCCACGTCACGGCTCGCCAGGCCGCACACCCGGCCGCCTGTGCGCGCAGTACTCGAGAGAGAATTTTCAAGTCATCGGTTTTAAGGTTTAAACGTGGAATGAATATTACAGGCCCGCTCCTCCGCTTGGCCTGCCGTCCGTCTGAGCCTCCGTTTAAGCTGCGCGCTATTGTGTTAGTTCGGCGTTGACCCAAATGGACTACGGAAATGCCTTGCGCGGTTTCAATGTGGAATATTTAAGTTTGATACATAACGACGTCGTTTTCCTTGCGTCATGCGAAGGCCGAAATTGGAAACGGAATTTTATAAGCCGCAATCTTCTCTGAGTACAATTTTTTTTAGTGTAACAGCGATTTTCATCGGCCTATATTGCATTTTAACTCGCTGTCAATTTACTACTGCTAACGCGTACAAACCGTGTCTGGGCTGTGTTGCAGCTGTCGTTGGACCGCATTTCCCTTCGCTGGGAGAGGAGCGGGCGGGGTGGAATCGGGCGATGGAGCGATAAAAACTTAACGATTTTGCGAACTTTCGCTTCCATTTCGAGAGCGAAATTAAAATGATACATGGAATTTTCGCGACCGGCGAGGCAGGCTTGGTTTCTGGGGCGGCGGCGGCGGCGGCGGCGGCCGGGCTGGGACGGGGGCGCAAGCGGACAGATGAATAGCGTCCGGCGGTGTCGAGCGAGCGCGGGCGCGAAGTGCGAGGCGGGGGCCAGGACAGGGCCGCAAGAGAGGCGGGGAAGATACACGCCCGGACCAGCCGTGTCGAATGCTGGTGCGTCACGGCGCGTTGGCCCCCGAATGCGCTGATCCTGCAAGCCCACCGCCCGCCCCGCCCCGCCCGCCCCGCCCGCCCCGCCCCGCCCCCGCTCCTCCTCACCGCGCCCCCCACCGGCCATGCGGACGCCGCCTCCGCGCCCCACACCCCCGCCCGATATTCCGGGCTTCTTTCGCAACGCGCTCCCTCGCGTTTCTCATCGACCTCTGCGGATTTCAAATATGCTCTGTTGCCAAAAATTGTATTTGTGCCTTGAGAGTACCCTAGGCAAACCTTCAGCCTTCACGGTTGTTTAGTTTCTGGAACATTGGTTTCAACTGTTTCGGCGTTAGACAATATCAATCCGTTTACCCCGCTCCAGCATTTTAACAGCTCTCGTCACATGTAAATGTTTTCGCTCCCTCATCCTTCAGTCATATTATACTTCTCTTGATAAATATTTGTTTAATATCACATGCAATTATATCTTTCTTACTTCTAGTTTCTTGTTCTCTAGGTCATCCATTCTGAGTCCTTGGTCTTTTTCTCCAATTGTTCCTCTGGTCTAGTTCTGGCGTAAACTACATACTCAATAATGATGTAATTTTTTTGTTTTGTTTCATTTTTGGCTTTAAAAAAACTTAATTACGATTGTTTCATCTGAATTTATATATCCGCTTGTTCCTAACGTTTCTCGAAGTCTCGCGAGTTTTATTACTTTATTTTCATTTGTACTCATTCACACAAATTACCCGCATAGATTAGATGTTCACGACGCACCTCGCATTCATAACTACCACTAAATACTACATATTGGAAGCTACCAAACAGACCTGTCAAACGTGCGTATGTTCCTAGTTTCTCTGGAGTTTGTCGTCTCGTCGCCTTCAACTAATTCCTAGTTGTGTGTTCATCTAGCCGCACCCGCGCTCCCTCACTTACGTATCTTGTCTATCTCTTCTCCCTCATGGTTCGCACTCTGCGTTCCCTCTTTCTCCTACCCGCCGCGCCGCCACCGCCCTGCCGTGCCGCCGCTGCGCTCGCGACGCTTCCGCGCGCCCCCACTACTCACGCGGGATTAAGTCCGGCCCGCAGCCAGATGAGCCAACGGCGGGAAAGTGAATTATGAAAATTCGATACAGCCCTAGCGCCCCGCGCGCGCCCAACGCCCTCCGCCACGCCCCCTCCCGTCCGACCTCGCCTCTCCTCGCCCCGCTCCTCCGCCCCCCCGCCCTCGCCACGGTGCTCTGGCCCGCTCGCGAGGCGCGCCGAAAGCAATTATTCCGAATTGAAATTTTCCAAACTTTATGCTGGATGTTAATTGAAATTTTGCCCGGTCTGTCGCGCTCGCCGTGCGGTCTCCGGACCCGAATCCTCACTGCGCCTCCCATGCACCCGCAACCCCGCTCGCCCCCTCTCCCCCCCTACCATCGCCGTCATCTCTTCGGACTTCCGTCACAACAACTGCAGTTATTCTTAACGCCAGTTTGACACTGCCTCTGCAACCAGCACCGGCTACTCCATTGCTTCTTCAACCACCCTCATTTCCAACACAGTCCTCCCTCTTCACTGTCTTACCACCGCGTGTCATACTTGCTACCAGCACCGTTGCTGTGTTCCCACAATCGAAATCCCTAACCGCGCGCCCGAACCTCCCACTCCTAACCGCGGTCGCGCTCCACTGCCCGCGCCGCCCTCTCGTCCGCCTCCCACTAGACCGCCCACCCTCAGGAAGAATAAACACTGCCATTTTTCGACCGGGATCGAACCGGCGAGCGTTTGTTTAAGCGCGGCGCGCGATTGGTCGCGATAGATTGGCCGGCGTGATTCACGCGCGGGCAAACAGACGCGGGTTTAAATTCCATTTCGGTGGCAAAACATCGTAAGTGCGGCGCGGTGGGGCGGCGGGGCGGCGGGGCGCGGGGGCGGGGGGGGGTCGGGCGGCGGGGGCGCGGGGCGGCGGGGCGGGGCGGCGGGGGCGCGGGGGCGCGGGGGGCGGGGGGCGGGCGGGGGCGGGGGGCGGCGGGGGAGGCGCGGGGCGGAGGGGGGCCGAGACCTAGCTCTGCGGGCGGCGACGAGGGCGCTGGATGAGAAGGCAACGCTGCGCAAGAGAGGCACAAGTGAGGAAGGCATTGTCGCGTAGAACCTCCAGGAAGCGCAGAGCAACTGCGGTCGCAATGAGAATATCCTTACCCTCAAGTTGGAGTACTATTGAGCATCTCTAAGGGGATTTAATTAGGAATTCTGATTAACTTGAAATAACTGTTTCATAAACTGTTTGTACTGTTCAAAATAAAATACCTCTTTTGTCAAATATAATTGTAAAATTTTAAATCGGATTTGAATGTATAAGAATTGTTTGAAATTGATTTGCAAGATGAACGGAGACCAATGTAATAAAATGGCAGCGAAGTTTGCAAAAATGATGTTTTGCATAAATAAATAGGTGGATTCTCAGAGGTATTGAAATTTTTGTATGAGAAAGAACATGTCGTGAATATGACGGAAACGTGCATTGCTGATAGTTTTGAGGAAGTTGCATTCCTTTGACAATCTGTAGAAAATGATTCTGTTTCAGTATTTCCTTGCTGCTGAAATGAACTTGCACGAACGTCCTATTGTTCTGGTAATCAGAGCTAATGTATAGTTCTGAAGAGATTTAATGATACGCGAAAATAGCCAGTTATTCAAAGTAGAATTAACATCTCAGTAATAATGTTTAATATTTATAACAGTAAACCAGCAGTCTGCTGAGAGACTAAAAAACGTTAGGCTCACAAATGATGTTAAAAGTGTAGCAATTGGCAAATGCTTGCTTAAATATCTAGAATTTTATTGATAAGTAATTCCTTAAATTCAATGAAAATAAAATTTTAAACTAATTTATTTGTAGTGGAGATGTCCACATTTTTCAGAATCTTTCCGTTAAAAGTATAATAATACTAGGAAAGTCAAGAGAAACTAATTTTGCTTAACTAATAAACTCAGACATTTTGACCAATGTTTAGCAACATACTCTTACAGTGGTGAAGGACATTTTTGTCATATCTGATAATAAATTTTATTCACTTTATTGAGCTAAAATCAGATTTACTAATTGCAGTTTCCTTAAAAAAATTGCGTTACTATAACATGAGTGTTCTAATAATACATGACGTTTTGTAAGCGAACAGTATCGTAATACGAATATTTCGAACAACAGTGATCTATTCATAGTCTACATTAAATGCTACTAACATCGCTCTGTAACCATCTCTAAGCTCATTGTCATTATGAAAAAAATTATAGTACATTTGGATTTTTACAAAGGGAACAAAGGGTATCATATTCGTATCAACACATTTATTTCAATACTCAGTGGTTATCAAACTTACCTTAGAGCCTCGTTTTGATAATTACCCAATCTCAAATAAGATTTCTTACGATATTTATTTCATAAATAAATAAGTAAATATGAATGGGTGAAAACCAGAACTGTGTAAGTGACATTTTATTATTCTGAGAAAAACGTGTTTATTTTACGCTTTTATTTACATTGCAACGTAATTTCTTGGGTTTCAATGAATAATTGAAATGCGCGTTGTTTTAGTGATGAAACAAAGCACCACGACTTAACAGCAATATTGAATTAAATAAACTGTTTTCTCAAGATTTTTGAAATGTCATTTATACCGTTGTACTTCTTTTCATTCATATTATCAATTCCTGTGTCATTAATAAATTGGAAACGAAGCAGATAAAGACTGAATGCAAGTGAAATCGAAAGTACGAGTATGTAGGCCTAACGTTTTTGCCAATTTTTAGTTGCACACCTTGCCTTGTCTCTCATTATTCGTAAATAATAATAAGCTACTTAAGAGTCTTGTAACATTATTAGCTTCCACGTAGATTTTGTAATTCTTCCTTATCTCTCTGTTTTTCGGAATTCAAACAGGCTTCCAGATTCGCCATTCCGCGAGGCGGAAATAACTTCCACATTTTGTAGTGACGGTGAGAGAGATGTCGAATGCATTGGTTCTGCAGCTCAGCACTAGCAGCTCCATAGGCGGGGAATGAAGGGGAATGAGTGGGAGATGAAGGGAGAGGTGGGGAGGAAGGGAGAATAATATTGACGGTAGATATAATGATGCGATGTCGAAGTGATAGCGGACGGGATGGCCGGAGGAACGAACGGGGGGATGTTGATAGTGGTGACGGTGGTGGTGGGGGCGAAAGGGCAGAGGTGAGGATGTGGGAGAGAAAGGAGGCGAGGGCGGAGGCGGAGGCGAAGTCCGAGGCGAGGGCGAGGGCGAGGGCGAGGGCGAGGGGCGAGGGCGAGGGCGGGGAGGCGAGGGCGGAGGCGAGGGCGGAGGCGAGGGCGGAGGCGAGGGCGGAGGCGAGGGCGGGAGCGAGAGCGAGAACGGGAGTGAGGGCCGAGGACAATGGCAGGGGGTCGGTGGCGAGAGCAGACGCGAGGGTGGAGGAAAGACGACGAAGGAGAGAGCGTAGTGAAGGAGTGGTGACGATGGAAAAGTAAGCGGTTGCTGTGGTGGCTTTGGAGACATGAGAGATCCGCCGTTCAGGCGCAGCTCCAGGTGGATTCGGAAGGCGAGTGCCATGAGGGGCAAAGGGAGCGGCGGGCGGGTCGCA
>BOPP01000014.1:8022242-8062875 GCA_017312745.1 Gryllus bimaculatus | reverse complement strand
GCGGCGGCGTCGCAGGCGAACGCCGGTTACGGTTACGGCCGGCCGTGTCGCCAGGCGGCGCGCGCTGCCAGTTCGCGTCCGGGATTATCGGGCGCGCCGTCGCACGAGGGCTGCGCAGCGCCACGCGCGTTTGTTCTCCGGCCCCGCAGGTGCGCGCGACTTGACCTAAATCCCCCGCGCGGGAGGAGGCCACGCGGGGGCGCGGATTTCGCTCGCGTCCGAATTGAAGCGCGGCTTTTGCGCTGGCACGGCGCCCGGAGGTGCTTCGCGGGAGCAGAGCGCGCTCCCGTCGCGTTAAGCGCGGAGAGAATTTTCAATATAATTTTTCCGAAGAGATTTTGTGTAGGATGGTGCTTCTCCAGTAAGTCGAACGTCTTATTGTATGCAAATACTATTTGGAGGTAAAAATTTTATATTCCGACACAATATTTCGATTCGAATTCTTATATTTACAGAAAATTTTAGGTTAAGAGTTAGGTTCTAAAATATGTGTCTTTATAAGTCAATCGTTGTTTCAATGTCTATTGCAATATTGAGTCCAGTTCATAAGTTTCGGCCACAGTATCTAGAAAAAGTGTTCTTGACGCTTAAGTCGAAGTTCTAGGTATTCAATTCAGTGCTCTTGATTTAAAAAGAGTAATTATTTTTAGGAGAATGTTATTATTTAATGTTTATAAAATGTGTAAAATAAAAACTTCTTGAAATGTTAGTAAATCTCATTTTTGATATTTGTTATTCCTAATTTTTAAACGTGGTGAAATTTACTTTCTGTAACATTAGTATTCGATCTGAAGATCATAAAGATACAGTTTAAGTCCAGTAAATAATTACACCGTTACGTTCAATTCTGCAGTGATATTTGATATCGATTTGATTCCCAATTAAAATAAAATTTAAATATATAAATAATGTTTTCCCCCGGACACTGGCTTACTGTGCTGAAAAGGCACATAAATAAATAATTCTTAAACAGCGTTTTGAAATAAAGAAAATCACCCGTTGTGGAGATCTGGATTTTAGTTTGGTACAAATTCAATTTAGTAGGCACACAACGCCCAAAGGAAACTAGTGTTGCCTGCCCAAGCACTAATGATACTACAATTATAATGCTTCAGATCATTAATCTCTGTGATACTGGGTGCATTTATCGTGTAGAGAGTTGGCATGTAATTAATAGATGCCGAGCTTTAGAGAAAACATGCCAATCGTGCTCTCGTATTGGAATGGAGTTTTTCTCCTTAGGGCTGTGAAATCCTCCTCTTTAACCGGCGATTCTTCGTCAATGCGCCGAGCGTGAACCTCCGGCCGGCCTATTTATAGAGGACGGCGCTGCGCCCCGTCTCGCTGCCTGATCACGCGATCTTCGGAAGGCCCACAGAGAAGGCTGAAACCTCTGTTCCGACAGACGACGACGCTATGTGGCGTGATGCGGCTTGAGGATACTTTTTGCAGGTATTTCCTAGAGGAAATTAAAAATACTTTTGCCTGGCTTTCACCAACAAGCACGGGTTTATTGCGACAACGAAGGGAATGTTCAGAGGTGCCTTTGTTAACTCTTCTTTTTAACTTACATGCAACTAAAGATAATTGTTAGGGAATTTATGTATGGAGGCATTAGTGGTTGTATTTGTAGATCCCCCAGTGACATCTTAAGTAATACAGAGATTCATTTATTATTCTATGGGTATTATTTAAAGCTTTTAGTGACAAAATACTACTAAAATGCTTGACATACTTTTCTTGCTATTAAGTAATTACGTTTAGAACAATATGTTGTTCAACACGAGTGCGACTATTAAATCCATTAAATGTCATAACATCAGATTTACTCTCATTTATATTGTTCTAACGAATCATCCTCATTCTTGTGTTCCAGAACCAGACGTTGTTACTCATCAATTTTACATTTAAGTCGGTAAGTTCTGAACAACATTTTCAGATATTTTTAGGTGCATCATTGGGTTTTAAAAGCGATTAAAAAAAATATTTGTCATACTTTTCCCTGATCATTCTGCATTTTCTCGTTCCATTTTCGTGTTTCACTTTACATCGAAAGTAATATAGCGAGTGTTTAATGGTCCAACGACATGTGTGTAGAACAATAAATTTCTCAAAACGAACGGAAATATTGTTTCTCTAATGTTCTGTTTTCAATTTTCTCCTTTTATTCCCCACTAATAAAATGTCGTGGAAATATCGTTGATTTTGATCGCACATTCGGAACATTTGCGGAAAATTGCGCTGCGAGACTTGGAAAAGTCCACGTTCTTTTCCCGCCGCACGATCCCGTCAACTTTATAGCGGAAACATTCCCAATCTTTTGTTTCGCCACGAAAATAAACTATGGTTTCTGGTTTCCTTCGCGCCGACGTGTCCGTGACAACCAATCAAAAAATATTCTCCGCGGGCATCGAATAAAAAAAAAATTAAAAAGAAAAAAAAATAACAAAAACTATCGCTCCACGATAGCAACGGAGACAATCGCTTTGCGGCGCGACTTAATGGCGGGCAGTGAATTAGTCGAAAATCGGCAAAAATTCGACTGTCAGCAAGCGCACAAAAGCAATGGAACAACGGCCTGCGCGCCACAATGGCCGGCGCGAGCGCCGCGGCACAATGGGGGAGGGGGGAGGGTGAATTTTTGAAAACAAATTATCGCGGCTCCGTTCGCACTCTCCCCTCCCCCTCCCCGTTCGTCGCGCCGCCTTCTGTGTGCCCTTTAATTTAATATCGACGCCATTCCCTTTAATTTCCGATGCCCCGTGACTGACACGTTCGCGCTCGGGCGTTGGGGCCGCCGCGTCGGGAGAGAGGGTTAGCCCAGGGTGCCGGCCGGCATCCAATTCCATCGGCCAAGCAACCGCATTTGATTTGCGCAGCTAAAAATAGTTTTCTATTGTCTGTCGGCGGAGCGCGACGAACAATGTTGCGCGGAGTAACAACGGACGCGCGGGCGAGCGCGACGCGGCGGCGAGTGGTGGGCGGCGAGAGACGGGCACAGTGAGCTGTGAGCGGACAGCGGTGGGGTGTGGGGCAATGGGCAGTGGGTGGTGAGCAGTGATTGGCGGGCCGAGCCCATGGGCGGTGAACACAACATCCACCCTTGCTTTTTTGTGGGTGGTAACCAAACGGCAGGTTTCTAAATCATATCTCTGAACGTAAATGACGATCTCTTCTCTGCATCCCCGAGAGGGCGTTTAGTTTACTCCTGTTCGGCTCTTATAGCTTTGCAGCGCTAAGAATCAGAGTAACAATAAAACAATGAGAGGAGAGGGGAGGAACAGTTGAACATCCAGCATTCGATGTCAGATATTATGCAATCGATGTTAGATTTGGTTCGAGATTCGGGACATTCAATACAGTAATAATCGTTTGTGATCAAATTAATTGAAAAGAAGGAATTGGGAAAGAATTAATCGGGGTGAAGGAATCGCTAACCATGGGCGTAGTGAAGTTATTTGAAAGAATATTGGAGGGAAAAAAGGTGGGTATTTGAGAAAGAGCAAAATATTAATATTTAATAGTAAATCTGTGAAGAATGTGATATTAAAAGAATTGCCAGTAGTTAATTAATACATTGTTCTAATTATATTATTGTATTTTATTAATGAGTTATTGTATAAATTAATAAAATATGATTTTATTCAGTCTGCCTTGTAAGCAACTCATTTTAATGTAATATAAACAATAAAAAGTGTCGATATTTCAACCGGTGAGGTGTCATGGCATGCTCTAAAACGAAGTTGAAAACAAGTACACTCTCACAATCTGTTACACTTGGCACGTTCATTCTCCGCAATATTTTCCGTCTAGAAACTATTTTCCAAGCTGCACGTCGTCATAAACCTCTTTTCGAGAATGTTCATCCACGCCGTGTGATATATTCATTGGCGCATGCTCCGCATTTTCGCTGTTAGCCCCACATCTGGAGGAAGCGAGACGCTACAAAAGGAAAGAACTACGAGTCGAGCAGAAGAAGCTGCGGGGCGCGCGCAGATCTCTTCCCCCCCCCCCGCCGAGGTTCCCTCCTCCGCGCCGCGGGGGGGGGCGAGTGCGAAATAAGCCTCATTAAAAATTACGCGACCCGGAGGAGGCCGGAAAGTGCCGGACTTCTCCGGCGCGGCTCCCCTCGTCTCTTGGCAACTTCGCTGGCGCACAGCCGCTGCTCCCCTCACGCTTGCTCTCCGGACGGGCAGGGACGCGCCCTCGCGCCGAGACGGTTGTGCAGTTGCCGAGGCGATGCCCTTAACGAGGCGGATGAAGAAGCGGGGCGAGCGTGGTGAGTCGAGAGACGGGCGAGCATGAGGACGGAGTGGGGTGATGGGGTGGATTAGGACGATGAAGCTTGCGAGGCGGAATAATAACAGAGGCGGAGAAGATGGGGATAATGATGATGGACGAAGAAAATGATGAGGTCGCTTTTGGAGAAGGGCAGTTAACCATGAAAATATTATGGAACGTGATGTTGATGGTGTGTTTATATGAGTTGGTGAGGCGTCCTATCGTGTTGGATAGAACATGTGTGTGGCAGTGCATTTTATATAGGTGCATATCCATACAGAAAAAAAGTACAGTACTGTACTACATAAGCATATAACAGTTGTGTGAGGATAGCAGTAAAAAGAAACATTGATAGGAACTGACAGTACAAAACAGCAGTAGTTGCGACGTCAGATCACCCACGTCAGGATGTAAGATTGGTGGCGTGAGTGCATCTAGTAAAGATCAGAGGCAAACTGCAGCAACGTAGCATAGAAATAAGATGTTGCCAAAGCGTTGGGAATGAAACTGACAAAGGAATGATCAGAGATGACCTGTCAAATCGTGCCCTGATTTGTTAACTCGAATGTACATGAAGAGTAAACCGCACGCACAAACGTTTAACTGCCCAAATACAGTGGAAGGGTTTTTTAAAGTACATTTTAGGTAATTAAATTGTTTATGGCACAGTTAGATTTATTTGAAGAAACATTTATTTAGAATGAAGATTAATTTGCTGTTGTTTTTTTAAAAAAAAACAAATCTCGGCAAGCAGGAGCTCCAGAGCGGTCCTAACGTGGCAGACACTAGCGCTGCACAAACCCGCGGTATAAAGGCCCATTCACAATGCGAACGTAAACATAAGCATAGAGTATGGACAGGAACATTAACATACGCGATAGACTGAAGTGTTCACAATTCCTAACATAAACGTAAGCAAAATAAGTTTCTTGTGGGTGATCTGGGCTGTCCGGGTGACGCCGCGTAGAAGCCTGTGTTGCCGACGTTTCGACCATCCTGTCGTGGTCTTCCTCAGGGCTGGTCATCACGGCGCATACCAGCCCTGAGGAAGATCACGACAGGATGGTCGAAACGCCAGCAACAGCCTTCGACGCGGCGTCACCCGGACAGACCAGATCACCCACATGACTCTGGCCGCGGAAGCCTACGACTTCAAAAGAAGTTTCTATTGATTGTGAGACTTTCTGATTGGAAGTGAGGATCGATTTCAAGATATCGACTGTATGTCCTATATGGTGTTAGTTCTTCTATCGACTTCGCTCCAATTTCGATTCTCGATTTTGAGTTACTGTTGTGTGTTTGGTTCATTTCCTATGTCTTCCGTAAGCATAAGCACAGACGCTTGAAGCTTGCAAGCTTTTAAGCTAACGTCTTACGTGTTATGCTTATGCGAACGCATTGTGAATGAGTCCGCTTATGGGCGAAGTCCTAACTTTTATGTCAACGCCATGCTTATGTTTACGATTTCATTGTGAATGGGCCTTAAGACTTTTCGCGTGGCAATAACAGATAATTTTCGGGATTAAAACATACTTCCAGCGCATATGAGCAGCTAAAATTTCATTCCTGCACTATCCTGCACGTACACCTTCGATTCAAGGCATGTTCGTAAAAGATTCAGGGCATGTTTCGACGCATCGCCTCGTGAGAGGGCCGGGTGCCCGCACGTCCTGCGAAGGAGGGGGCGCAGGAGTTGGTCGCAAGCCCGGAGGCGGAGGTCGGAAAGCGAGTGGCCGGCCGCGTAATATCGCGACGACTCTTCGCCGACACAAGCGCCGGCGGCGGCGGCAAATACGCGGCCCGCGCTCGAGTTACTTCTCGAACTTTCGCAGAGGTCTCCCGCCGCCGCGAGGCCGCCGCCCGCGCTGCTCCGTCGGCAAACGATAAGTTTGTTGACTTGGAAGCCACTTCCGTCGATCTCGGGATTCGGTGGCGGCTGCGGCGGAGTGGATCGCGGTTCGAATGAGAGGAAGACGCCGTGGGGGCGGGTCGTTGAGTGTGGATTTAACAATAGGGAAGAGGGGTCTGTGCGTCCTCGTTGGCATCGTCGACTGATATATATGAAACTCGACTGCGAAATGTTTACATTCATTGGAAGATGTTTGTCGAAACCAAATAGTTTAGTAGTAATCCAAATAATTCTTCGCGAATAAAAATTGCTGCGTAGGAGCAGCTTACAATATTTCTCTATTCGCCATAAATAATCTTATTAATTTATATTAACAAACATTAAATGTTTGTCTTATTTCATATATCTCACGAAAAAATAAAATGTCAGTTGTCTTTTAGTCCTATTTTCCGTTTCTTGGAATCCTTGGATGCCAAAATCCCAAACAACACTAGAGTCGGATGTGTAAGGCTTCTGCGCCTATTTTTTTATTGTTTTTAATATATACATACTTTTATTTGTTGCCAAAATTTAGGCTGACGATCTGTATGTCAGTTTATGAGATTTACTCCCACCCTGACTTATTACTATTAACAAAATAATTTTCTTCTGATAATTAAACATAATATAATTTATATTTATTATTTCTTTTTTCTCCATCTTTTCATATTAATATTGGCTGTACACATACATCTTCACTTAGCCGTCGTAATACGACATTACCGTCCCTGGAACGGGGAGCCGGGTGGGTCTACTATCAGCGGAACATTAAATAATTAAATCCAAGTTGGTGTGTATAAGGTTTTAACTTGTTCAAATCCGTACTTTTAAGAAGTGCATTGCAGTTAAGGATATCTGCAGTTCTAGCACAATAACAATGTATCAGAAAATATACATCTTAACATAACATATATCATCATATATAACAATGTAATGAACAATAACAGAAAACAATAATAAACAATATACATGATAGTGTTAAACAATTGGTTTACCTCGTGTCATAGAGGTCGTTATTGTTAATCCAATTATGAGCATACAGTTGACATTGGCCTAATCCACGAAAAAATCGAGTTCAAGAACTCGATGATCCGTGAATAGGTTTATATGTGTGACCAGAAGTGTGTTACATTCATGTACACACGCGATAACTTTGTAGCTACCTCCTCCCGGAGGAGACAAGACCATTAACACCGCTCAGGAGTCCATTGTTCTATACATAACATTGTTACACCGTTACACTCCATTACAAAGAATATTTATTACATACAATTTTACGTTTATTACATATTCTGTTCATTCAATGAAGATGCAATCATGGACGCCAACTTCCCTACATCCAGGTAATACCTTTTAATATATAGAAGATTGGGCGTGTCCCTCATACTAACTTCCACTCCATGCTTCACTTCATTAAATATCGTATTCTCAGCCATCTTGGGCACTCGGAGCAAGTGGAGGGCAGTCTTCTCCGCCCCGCTGTCGCAGGTGGGAGAGTCAAACCCAAGCGAAATAGCTTATCCTTGAACGGTCCGTGGCCACAAATAATTTGAGCAAGCGCTCTTCATGCGTTGAAATGACTAAACTCACGTTTAAAAGAAACAGATGGAAGGAAGAGCAAATCAACCCTTCCACTCTCCCACCTGTGTCACGCCGCCATTTCTTTCAGTGAACATGGTCCTGAGACCTCGCTTCCATCCAAAAAGTATCTATCTTGTATATTCTTCATTGTGTTGTATCTTGCTGCTGCTGGTTGTACGACAACCAGGTATAAGGGCAGCTTCTCCGACTAGTCTGCGAATGATCTTCGCATAGCCCACGATATGATGGTCAAACCTCCGGCATCGTAACTTTCGATGCGGCGTCACCCGGCCAGCCAATATTATTCCAACTAGAGTCCTGCACGAGACTATTTTGTTCGAGCCCCACGGCAGTTCACAGAAAATCCTCTAGAAGCCACGCAGAGCGAAATTCGCTCGACCTTGAAAGCCGTGCATCCGTACAAGCTAATTTTTTTAGGGTGACCGCTGGGATTCGCGAGTAGAGGGGAAAGCTCAAAGTGGTGGGGAGAGAGCCAGGAGGCTGCGCTCGCTCGCGTCTGTCCATCCCAAAAAATTTTGCCTACAGCACTGCACGTGCCAGCGAACTTCCTTGGAAATTAATTTGCTGTAGTGTCTTGGTAGTGGAGAAGCACCACATTTACGGTTCTACTCGCATTAGATATGGATGATGGTCGGGCTCTATTCTCATCATCAATATCTTTTCCACTGTCACTGATACCCGTTTCTTCACTATCATAACTAGTATCAGCGTCATTGTCCATACTATCGTTAGCGTCGTTTCCGATAAAAATAACGATTTCTGTGCATGAAATCATTGTGAGACAAATCATAGTTGCATTGAAACCATCGAGAGCAGATTCCAAGTATTTTATTTTCCTTTTTTTATTAGGAGTTGAAAATGAACACCTTTCTCCCGATTGAATAGAATTAATTTCCTTATTAATTCTGTGAATACATATTTCCGAAACACGCGAAGCAGTAACTACTCCCTTAACTGCTTTGATATTTGCTTTTCTCTTCATAAGTGATATACTTTTGCAACTACTTGACGCGTCTGACTGTGAAGGACGTTCTTATGCAACTTGCTCTGAATCAGATGCATTGCAATGATCACAACATAACATGACACAAATTGCTTCACTCAGTTAGGGACACGCAACTGAAAACTTGCAATTCGCGGAGAGGAATAGTCAGGGTTTACCCAACTGTTACTCAAATGTTTACCCAACTGGAGTAGGGCTGTCAACACGTTCTGGGAAGGGACACGCTCCCCCTTAACCGATATGTTTGAGGAATGGACTCCTCCGGCAGCTATGAGCCCTCGACTTTCAGCGGCCCCGCTAAAATAATTTCACCAGGGCCGGTTCACTCAATGTTAAAAGGCGGGAGACTGGGTTTCTTTCCTCAGTCACGGGCCTGGAGCAGATAGCGCAGCTGTTGCGTTTTGGCGCGCATTTTCAAAGTAAAGCTATGAAAAAGTGCTGATTGTGGTGCGTGCAGGGAATATCCAAGAGTCTTATCTGCTTTTCGTATGATTTACTACAAATAATTAATTGTATTATTTGCAGAAGATGAGTAAATGTTCCGTTAGAGGGTGCTCAACCTCTTGGAAGATGCCTTTTCATAAGCTCTCCAAAAATCAACAGATGCGTGAACGATGGTTAAAAAACATAAATCGCCAAGATTTAATTCGTCAATTATGTATGAAATATTATAAAAGTTAATAAAATTGTATTTACTAGTAAAATTAATCAAATATGCACACTTTGATACAATTGGTGAGACAACCTCACTCCTATAAAAGAGATATTTTTCATAGTCGAAAATTTACAATCTGCCCAATTAGTGGGGATCTGTAGACCATTAAATAATTTTTTTAGTTACATATAACAATTTTTTATGAATATTTAACGTGAATACGTATAAGAAAAACGGAAAATATGGTATAAATGTCTCATTATTTCGTAAATTCATATCAGTAATAGGAAACAAAAATTAAAAATTGACCCAGTTTTCTAACTGTTGGAATGTTGTTACCTGTTCAATTATTTGATGTCAGTTTTGATTTCTTCATGAATTGTATCCACAGAGAAACAACGAATAAGACAACAAAACAACAAAGAAAGTTGAATAGACTCTAGAAAGGGCTGGATTTTATTAAGAGACAAGTTAGATTCCTAAAGGATCCTCCGAAACACAAATCCTGGGGACAGAGTGATAAAGGAAACGGATGCAAATACAGGAAACTTCTAGAATATTAATATTATTTTATTCAAGATTTATTGTCAGCTTAAAGAGGAACATGCCTCTTATCCTGCTGTAGATGATGATGATGATGATGAATTTCAATGCTAATTTTGGTTTTGTGAATATTAATTTATAGATATGTTCATAAATAAAATGGTGTATCATTGTTATGTTTATATGTAGTGCAATTATAATATATTAGTATGCTAAAAATTATTATTATACTAAACTAACAGAAGAATTCCCTTAATGATGAACAAAGAGAACTGCAATTCCTTCCCTCAGCGTTTAGTGAATGAGGTTTTACTCATTTATGAAAATATTTTAATTTAATTAATGGAAAATAAGACTTTAAAAACTAGAAATATTTACATATTGATTGTCTTACAATGAATGTATTCGAACAATTTTAATAAACATTGTCTTAAGACATACAGATATATTTCATTGTATTTTTTCTCAAAATTGTTCAATTATGTGAAAACGTTTATAATATAATCTATTCTTTATATAAACTCTGTAATTGATTGAAGTCTTCATCTGTAAAACTTCTTTTTTCAAATATTTGAAATTCAAATTTTTTTACATAAAACAAATAATAAATATATACTTAAATCAATGATTTTTTTAAAATCATCATTTGTTTTAAATCATGATTATAATCATACCAGCCTTAATTTTGGTGACATTTTTTAGCCAAAAATAGAATTGTAATTTTGATAAAATAACAATCATTGGTGCAGTGATTATTTTGTGTAAGTCTTTGAAAACCAAGGAAAATTAAACTAATGTATAAATTACTCTAGCTTTATGTTGAGCAAGTCGATTCGCCTTGTAGTTAGTAATAACATACCAGTAAGTATGCTTGGTGTTCTAGGAATAAAGAGAGAATTTGCATTGTTTAAAAAAAAATCTTTTATGAAATGAAAATTTGTGGCCGAAATTTTTTTAAATCAAAATTTTTCAATTTGGGCTGTTTCCCCGAATTTTTAGGCAATCTTCTTTTGGGTTGAGAATATTCTTAACTTTAAAATAAAATAAACAATTGGCACAGATTTCTTCTGTTATCTATGCAATACAAGATTTTTCATTTTCTATAGCTATCCGATTGGTTACTGCACATCATAAACTATATTTCCACAAAGTCCACACAAAAACTATCCTCACTGAAACCTACAAATGGGCAGAACAATACTAAATTGTTTCGGATGACGGAATTTTGACAGTACATATAGTAAAATTGGATGAGATTTTTACTGTAACTATCAATAAATATTATTACAGGATTTATTGTTCAGATGATTTATTAACCAATTTAAATGTGCCACATTTAATTAAAAATCATCTAAAACATATGAACCTTTTGTAGCACTGGAGTATGTGAAGAATCCAAACAAGTATTTTACCTAATTTGGACAGTGCCCTTAGTACTTTTAAATAAAAAAATAAACTTTAGATATTCAGTGTATATTATTTATTAGGCACAGTTATTTTATTATGCATTCCAAATCAAAAGTTTTTTAATTGTTCACATTCAAAATTGGTTTGATTATTTATTAATAGATTTTCAGTGCTTGTTAGGCAAGTTTTTGTAAACAAGCCAATTATTATTTGATATATGTGTTGCTGAAATAATATATTTGTCTACAATATCATTGAGACTATCAGTACTTGCAGCTTCAAGGGAAAAAAATATTTCACTGGCACACTTTGTAAAAAGATTTTCTAGGAATGTTCTTTGAGAAGACAAGAGGGCTGGGATGGTAAGAAACACTGCTGATTCAATTCCATCTTCTAATGTTGGTGAAGTCAAATTCGTTTATATCTTGCCAGTTATCTCCTCAAAACATACGGCAACTCGAATATCACTTCCAGAATGAAAACGTAACTTGTACACCTAAGCAAATTAAATTAATTACATTTCATCATACATTAATGAGAGTGTACCTATTCTAGAGATGCAAACAATAATGAATTATGTATAATTGAAAATGAGACATTTTAAATACCTGAGCATTGCAAACAATGGATATATGAATATACAATGGATATATTTCAAAACTTGTCCAATATCATATGATATGATCAGTTAGAAATAATATAATTACAATACTTTCAAACAAATAAAAAAGAATAAATGACACATGTACTTAGATTAGATTATACTACATAGATTTAAGGCTTTTTAGGACTATTGTGCATGGTGTAAATGCTCACAAATGAAATAATCAATTACAATTATGGAACAAGATTCCAAAATGAATTATAAATACTTACACTGCTGGTAGGGCGAAAATCCTAGCAATGTATTTGTCTGTCACCAGTCATCTTAATACCGAAATAATACCTAATCTTCCAAAATACCGAAAACAAAGTTTTAAACATGGCAAATAAATATCGCGACACAGTTCCCTCTACTTAAAAGGCATGACAAAATGCTGAAAAGCACCTGCCTGCACATAACGAAAAAAAATCACCGCCTACATTGCCTGCTTTTTGAATTGCATGACGTCACACGTTTAGTTCGGCTCACTACGAGCCTGCTGTAGATGGCGCAGAAATCATTTCCCGGTTTGACCGCCAAGTTTCACGCCTCTGAATTTCACTGTGCAAGGGAACTAGCGACTCCGTCAGTTCTGTGAAAATGTTGAGTGAGGAACGTGAAGACAAAAACGCCGTGTGATTGAAAGTACTAAATCAAGAATATAAACTGAATGGAAAAGTGGGAATGAAAAGTGTGTGGATAAATTCCTGTTGGTGATTACTCAAGATAGTGAGCAGGTGAGTTATGTTTCTTACAAATATTGCTATCGTTTTCGTCCACAACTACTCACTTAAACGCTCATGGAAAGTGCAAAACGCGACCCAAAAAAAGAATTTTGGATCAAGCTCCACTAAAACTCAAAAAACGCCGTTACGCACAGATGTGTGAAAATTTGTTGTGGTCGTACTAAGTACTGTCTTCTCCTATTAAGGTTGTTCAATGTAGTTGTTTATTTAATCAATGATTTATTGAATAATGAGCATGTGTGTGATGCATTGACAAGAATCATAAAGATGATTACAAGAGATTTTATATCGATGTTTTCACATTGTAATTTTTTTGTGTTTGAATGAAAAACTTCCATAACCACAATTTTGTGAAAGTCGATAGAAGTTAATGAAACAATAATGATATCACTACCTGTTTCAAGGAGTAAAGTTAATAGAAGTTAATGAAATAATAATTAATGATACCACTATCTGTTCCAAGAAGCAAACGTTATTTTACTACTAGTACAAAATTCGAGCCGACTTATCTTTTTCTAGAGAAATGACTTCAGTGACCTGGTACAGCCTACGTCTGTCCTCGTATTTAACTAATGGAGAAGCGGTAAACGCATATGTGGTTCGCGTAGGAATTCCCCTTTCTTATCGCATCTTTTTACGGCCAACTGAACACGCTCTGATACCTTGATGGCTCTGAGCTATACGGCTTTCATAATCAGTTTTGTTAATTGTTTTTAGTTTGTTTTGTCGGATATACCTTAATTAAATTTGATAAAAACGGCCCCATTTCAAGTTAAATTCTCCTCCAAGCAGACGTAAATGTTAGAGGTCTCTTATCTATTTTTTGAAACATCTATATTTAAAAACATAACACGTTAATCAAACCAAACAAGTTAATAAAATACATCGATATTTTAATTTTGAACATTCGTGTTTTGAAACACCGTCGTTTTGTTCTCACTGTCGCATTCTTAAAGCGTCGTGGCCACTGCTGAGGTTCGTAAACTAGCCGACAGAGAGAGAGTTCAGGCTGCTCAAGGACACTGTGCTCGAGGCTGAAATCCTCGACCGAGTACGAGCGAGCAAATGACACGCCTTGCAGATCTAGAATTCCAACATTATAGTTCAGAGACTATTCACATAATTTTATCTAAAATGCACAATTTCTGACTTTGCTTGGGCGCATCCAAGATCCCACAATTTTTGAAACAGGTGTTAATTTTTGGGGTTTCATTCCATGAAGCCTCAAGGACATTTTATAATGTTTCTGAAAAAAATTTAGAATATCTTTTCCTCGAATGAAGCAGATGAAACGCAGAACTATGTTCTTAAAAATAGTTATTTTTTCTTCATGAAATCTGTTCTTGAAAAATAGACCTTTAAAATATAATGTCGTATGTATTTGAAAATGTGAGTGATAATTCCGTAATCCTGAATAAAATAGAGACATAAAAAATATGGAAACAAGATTTTCTAAAAAACAAACCCATCATTGTTTTTTTACGAATAGACTAAAGGTTTCTCGTTACAGCGGCGAAGGTACGGTTTTTATTATTCTCTCAGGAATTTCAAAGAACGCAAAAATTCACTGTTTTAGACTTGACCTACACATTTAATTCTGGATATAGAGATATCCTTGTTTAGACAAAGAATTGCTAAATATTAGGTATTAAAATAATATCATGCACTTAATTTCAAAATGTTATAAGTTTTGAGTAACTTTGAACTAAATCGTGATCATTTTCTTATGTTTGACAATACTCTAGTATATTACATTTTGGCATTCTGCTTTCATCGGGCCGATGAAACGTAACGGCGTACTTTTACGATGAGGTATGTGTGTATATATTGCACATATATTGGAAATTATGAGCAATGCTTTTTGAAACTTAGATTCTCAGCTGCGGCAATTGACCTCCCATCATTGTGGATGCGGGATTAAATCCATTATTGATATTGGATTTAAAGTTCCTCCTTATGTTTTTACGTTAGAGACATAACCAACCGCAATATCTTGAATAACTTTGAAATAACAAGACGATTTTTTTTCTTTGTAAAAGTGAAAGTAAATAGTTAAGTATATTTTTGTTTGTTATATATTGTTTTGTGTACACCACTTATGACTATTGTATCAGTTGGAAGAAGAAAAACGAATAAAATCTGTTTAAAGCAGGAGAAGAAGAAAGTACCCTAAAAGTGATAAAGAGTGGCAAGTATCTTACTGGTGCCGAATTCTCTTCGGCGTCCTCGGAACTCTCCTGACAGTTCGCTGGCACCCCCCCCTGGTCCTGCTAGATACGACGGAGGATCGCGTTACGCTTGGAATCCCCCCTAAAGCCTCCCTCTACGCGATTGCGGCGAACGGTTCGCCTCTCGGACGCCGGAGAATTAGCGACGCAATCTATTGTTGGAAAGCGCATTCGATGATCGCCAACCAACCGTGAAGATTACCGGTTTGCTTGCATGATAAGATGGGGCCACATCATGAACGGGAAGAGAATGAACTCTAGAGTACAGATCTGGAAGAATTTAGAGGTTTTTAAAAACCAATCGTGAGTTTGTAGTAATAAATGTTATAGGACACTGGAGCAAATGTTTCTGTTGAAATGCTTTTATGACGACCATTCTAGTGAATGCAATGTTTTATTTAACTCTAGGAATGAGAGTTTCGCCATGCAAGGAAAATGTTACTAGTTTAAGAGTAAGCTCTAGTGGAGCGAACTGGATGGAGTTGTCAGAATTGGAATAGAAAATGAAGCGTGTTTCAATGTTTCGCATGGCGTCGAATGTATCCATAATTCATTGCTCTTCTGCGTCAGTCAGTCTTTTAATACTATTTTATGCAACTCTGTGGATATATGAAATGCTTTTGATCTCTACTTAACGCTAATGCCCGTAGTTGTTTGTATTGATCTTTTGGAAAGCACTTGATAATTCTCCAATTATGTCATAGTCCTTTTGTAATACTGAAACTGAAGAAGTTGAATGGAAGCTTTTCTAGAGTTCTAGTTTAAAAATAGTTTCTAGTTTAAAAATAATATTTAAGCTCTTCTAAATGCGATTGAAATAATAAACATTCAATTTTAAATAATTGTGGAACATTTTAAAATGTTCCTGCAAATTACGGTAATCTAAACATCATTGTGCGTATCTTGAGCGCGTTTTTTGAGAAGTATAGTCTTAATATTTTTATATTTGAAATTTCATTAATGTTATCTTGGAACTTCAGTTAACTAGCCACGTTATCACTAGAAGTGTTCCAAAACAGACCGTTTTGTACTAATTTTAACGGTTACATAAAATTATGTTTATATTGCACGTTTTTATTTATGAATAGTTTAGCCAGGTTTTGCAAGATATTAATCACTATACTGCTTGAAATACTACACGAAAGATTGAAAAAATCCTAACATCTTCTAAGTGCGACTTCTAAGTACGAAAATTTGACCTTATTTGAGACATGAAAGTTATCCATTAATATTTAGTTTTTTTCACATGCAAATTTTGTTTCAGCATTTCTATAATGCGTCATTTTTGGTTCACTCACGAAACGTTTGGACAATTTATAATCTTCATAAAAGAGAATATAAAGTTTTTGTGTCTTGGAAGTTGTTGTAATAAACAATGTAATTCATCTGTAATATAAATACGCACAGGGAGCAAGACATTTGTAAAATATCAATATTTGTAATTTTTGAAATTTTAAATGCTTTTATCGAAATTAAACCTAAGTTACACAATTCTGTGTATTGTGATTTATCAAGCCAAACAGTTAAAGGAAAAAATCGACCCTTTTGTGAAATAAATCTAGTAAACCTGTTTGGAAAATTGTCACAGTTTGATTTCAAATTTCGCGATAACTACTGATATACAAGTTGCGCAATGAGAGTTGAAATATCGCAGTCTTTGTAAGTATTGCTGACCTTTTTTCAAGAAATAAACTAAAAAAAATTGGAGGCGATTGTAAAAAAAATTGAAAATATGGTAACGGCTTCGTTTCAGTTACCTCCAAAAATTAAAAGATGGGATTCAAATTTGTCCTTTATTTTTCTCTATACTGCATATGTAGAAATTAATAATAGGTTTAGAGGAAAAGTTCTATAACGTCGTTTCGAAAGCACGAAAATGCTCCATTAGTAGGCCATCAGGTCACATGGAAATTCGATAACGTCGAATCTCGTAGAGACAACGAAATGAAATTCTTCCTTTGTTATTAATCAGCGCTCACGCTATCTGACTTATGGGGACCGATCAATAATCCTTAACGCGTTGATGAAATGCGAATAATATTCCGACCTCTCGGATATTTCAATAATCCTTCATTGTCTCCTCCGCTTATCTTTCTTATATCACGCCGACATATTACTTACTGATTGGATCTGCGGCGCGGGCTGCGAAGCGAATATCGGCGTGATGGATGACAAATTGATGCATCAGCATCCCCATTCCTCTGCGATCGCTTCTTGCTCGTTCTTCCCCATTTTCATCGCCCGCCGTGCCTGCGACAGTAAATGGGAATAAAGAACGCGTTTGGAATTTTCATTAATTATAATTACGAAGATCAATCGATGCGACCGATATTCGCGCCAGATCGCCCCCTACGCTGCAAGCCTTTGTGTGAGACCCAAATATTTATGACGCGTGCTTGCTAATACCCTTGCGATTGGCGTTTAGCGTAGTGGATGTCGGAAATTTTATGAATAAATTCCGCAGATTTATGAATCTGAATACAAGGCGGATCAGTTTGATTTAATTAGTTCGCAGTTGATTATAATATTAGTTGGGTACAAGAAAAGACCTTTTGAAGTGAACATTAGGATGATGTTGGGTCGTTAAAATCTTATAATGTGTTTATAAGAGTGAAAATGTTTGTCCATGATATTTTTGAGAGTTTAAATTCATTATTGGGCCTATTAATGGAGACAATACATTTTACTGGCATATAACTTGGTAAAAGGCAAAACAAACAAAAACTATGTTGGTTAGAAACTCAACGATTAGAATTAAAATAATTGCTATTAAAATATTGCTATTTATTCACAGGCGAGTCGTAGATATTTGCATATCTCTTAATATTTTAAAATTTTATCCAATCACATTTATAAACTGTTCAATTGCTTTGAAAAACATTTCAAAATAAATTGTTTGATTAAATTGACTCCGAATTGTCCTCTAATTATTATTGAAATTAACTATTTTAGAGAGAGTGTAACGCGACAGACGTACTATGTGCGTTTTTACCTTACTGATCACTGTAACTAGACTGTGACTAGAAAGACTGTGTTTGAAATGTGATTTATTTTTTATTCTAATCAGTATGTGATCAGAAATAGAAAGATTCAATAATTGTTTGCCTTTTTTTTTTTGCTATGTGAAAGTTCGTTTTGAACGAGAACACATCTACTTAACATTTAAATTCTCGTATTTGTCATGATTTTTACTTTTTACTTGTATTTTGTAATAGAAACGACAACATTATGTGTGGTAAATAAATATAAAATATAGACGGCCTGCTAATAAGAACAAACAAAATACATTAGAAATATATTTCAGAATATTGACCATAATAACGTCGAACTCCACTCTGAGTGTAAAATTTTATTTTTTAAATAAAAACCCAGCGAATGAAACAAAGCTGATTACAAGGAAATGAGGTGGATTTGTCGATATCATTCCCACAGCTTACGAGCAAATTACTTTGTTGCACGTTGATGGAGCGTGGCTTGAATTCCAAACCGAAGAGAAAATATCATAATGGGCGAAGTTTAGAATTCCGGCGGTGTCGAAAATTAGAATGCGGCCCGTGCGCCCAAACAATCGAAAGCTGCGCCATGTGTAGCCGTGAGCCTGGCGCCGCGCCGCGCCGCGTCGCGCTGGTGGTGGCGGTTGTGGCCGCCGCGGCGGTTCCGCGCGCGCGGTCCAGCGGAGCGCCAGCGGCGGCCGGGTCGGGTCGGGTCGGGTCGGGTTCGGGCGGGGATCGAGATCGAAACGAGTCGGGCCGCTGCCGGCCGAGGCTGGAAATAATGGAAGCTAATAGCGAACACGGTTTTTCGTTTAACAGACGAATGAATAAAACTTTTTTGTTATTTCGCCGTTCGGTTCAGTAGAGCCGCGAGTTCTCCGGGTATTGTCCGCGCCCGCGGCCGCGCGGGGGAGCAGCTGCCGAGCAACGCGCGTGCGTTATTTAGTGCGCGCTCGTCAGAGCGCGTGACGGCGCCGGCCGCGCCAAGCGGCGCCCCCGTCCTCCCTCGTCCCTGCCGCCTCTCGTTCTCCCGTCTCCCATTCATCCCGCCCTGCCGTCCTCTCGCCCTGCCGTCCTCTCGCCCTGCCGTCCTCTCGCCCTGCCGTCCTCCCGCCCTGCCGTCCTCCCGCCCTGCCGCCCTCTCATCCTCTTATCCTCCCACACTCGACCTTTCAGCCTGAGCCTCGTTTCGTTCTTCTTCCCCCGACAACCTTGCAGCAGGTCGGCTTCCTGCTTCGAATCGTGTCAATTCTAGCATTAGGAATTTTGCAGTGTTCGACAATGTCTGGCGTTCATGCAACTATATCTCAATATTTATTTACGACCCACTTGCGTATTATCTTGTTTGAAAATGTATGTCTTTATGTCTATCCACTAATGTTAGATTACTTATATTGTTTTCAATTTTATATACTACAGCTATTCACCTTTCATATACAACTTTATTACATATTTAATTGAACAAATCTATCATTCTTTGTCTGCAGCGTAAATTTATCAGTTATTTCACCTGTATAGTTTTTATTGTCGTTGTTTGGCAATTATATTGTACGAATTAAACTACACTTTCGAGACAGGTTTATATTTTTTAAACCCACATAAATCCTTAGGATTTCATTGTCTAGTTCCCTCACTCCTTTCTTCTTAATATCCGTTTCTCCCTTTGTCTCTCTTTCTCCGTTTCTAGCTCATTCTCTACTTTTCTCTGTAGCCCTTCCTCTATCTCTCTCACTTCCTCTCTTCTATTTTTCTCACTCTCTCCCTTCTTATCCCTGGTCTCTTACGTCTCTTTCTCCTCTTCTTTCCTTCTCTTCCTTCGTCTTATTTTCATCCTCTCCTTTCCCTATAACTCTATTTCTCTGTCTCTGTCTACACTCCTCCGCGTCCCTGTTCTTTCCTCTCTCTCCATTCCTCTGTCTCTTCAATTCTCTCTCTATCCATTGTTTTTCTTTGAAAGGAAAGAATCATTTAGTCTGGTGCGAAGGATCGTGTTTTACACAGCTCTGCAATTCAAACTTCTTCTCCGTACACATATACAGACAATTGTTTAAAAACTGAAATATTAAAACAATGAGTTGTTGTTCGAAGCAAATGTAGACCAATGATGAAGATAAGAACAAATAGTAAAACATAATGAGCTGTTATGATTTCGCTATGAAACCGTTATCTGTATAAATTTTGTTGCAAATAAAATAAAATTACCATAACGTAACCGCAATCGATGTAGGAGTAGCAACCTTACCTTGAGAAACAGTTCGCTGCCCACGGTGTGAAGCGCGTCGTTGCCCTCGCCGCCGCCCAGTCTGTTCGCCGGCTGCGCTTGGAAGCGGCTCCGCGCGTGGCTCCGCGGAAGGCGCAAATGGCGCGCGCGCGCGCAGGCACGGCCGCGAGCGCGGCGCCTGTATGCGCGACGCCTCCGCGCCGCGGGCCAATCCGCGGAGGAATCAGCGCGCGTGAAATTGTATTTGAGCTCCGCGGAATTAATTACGAAGGCAGATACATGCATTACGTTATATTGCGTTGCGTTGCGTTACATTACATAACGTACACATTTACATTTCATTATCTCCGGTGGCCGCTGGCGGCCCATAAATACCGGGCCCGGGGTCCTCCTGGCCGGAGGCGGGCCGGGGGCGACGCGGGCGACGCAGCCTTTTAGTCGGGAGGTTGTTATTTATTCAATTAGTCGTAATTGATACGCCACGTGGCTATAATTCGAGATTATCTTCCCCCGACCCACCGCATCGAGCGCGTCCGAACTGCGCTACCGCTCTCAGGCGGTGGGGTAAAGAAGCTTATTTAGTATACTTGCTTTGTCAAAGCTAACAGCGTTCTAGGCAGTTTGAGGCCTTATTCCTGTTTTTCTTGTCAATAATTAGAACGTTTGACAGCAAAATCTATAATATTACGCAAGTGTGATGTCAAACGTTATAATCGAATAATATCGTGTGGTTTCGAAACACGTTTATACAATTAATTAATGCTATTGTAGCCCCTTAAAATTAAAAATATCTTTGGTTTAAAATAGCTGTTTGAAAAACTTTTTTTGAATGAAGATTATAATTTTAATTTTCCGATATTTTCCTAAACATTCTTGTTAAGTTGAACTAGAAATTTATACAGATTTATTATACATGAACGAATAAAATTAATTACCGATTTAATGAGAAATAGACGATTTCTGATAACATTAACATTTTTCCCCCAAGAAATCAATTTTCTAACATGAACTGTAAAATAACATTGTTAAAATAGCATATGACGCTGTAACAGTCTCATTCGTTTTAATATATTTGATAATTTTAAAAAAATACAATTTTTAATAAATGCATTATACAGATGATCAATTCATTATTTTGTATTTTCTTATCTTTCTATTCCTTGCAAGATCGTTTTATAAATAGGCACACTACGTAAATGAAACTCATTTTATAATTCTTAATTAATCCTTAAATTTGTGGAAATGTTTAATATCATGGAAAATACAATTTTGAAAGTAATATTCTGAGAACATTGTAGATAATCTTATAAAATGCACAAATGATCTGCGATGAAAAAACAAATTACTTTTGTCATATAAAAAATGTATATCCTTTTAATAATCAGAAGAATAAGGCAATGTTTCTGACCAAATCCATTCAAAGTCGAGTCGTAAATGAAACGATGCAGAAGTGATTACGGAGAGAGACAGACAAAACTTGTAATTAAAAAGGAATTTTGGGACAACTCGCTTCAGCTCTGCAATATTGCGAAACTGCCGCCTCTCAGAAATACAGGCGGGCGGCACCCGAGGAAAGTGCCAGGTGGCGAGAAATTTCGATTATAATTATTTCAAAAACTTATTACGTGATGTAATCATGGACACTTATGATTTTGAAGTGCAAGTTAATGGATGAAGTAAACATTTTTCTTTTTTCTCAGGCAGACTAAATTATTATGAGAGTATTGATCAATTTTAAATGAAAATTTTTCTGCCTTTTGCCTTTATCTATTGCTCGCTATTTCCTGTTGATGTAGTACGTGAAGCTCAAAAATATACTTTGGTGAAAATTTGGTTATAGTAGATGTAAAGAGTGATGTCCAATTTATAACTAACATCCAGAGATGTACTGGCGTAATCTGTACAGAAACCATTTTATTTGAAATGCATTCTTGTCAGTGAATTAGTCATGAAGCAATATGTTCACAGATTAATGTTGAATAAATGTTTATTAAAAAATTAAGTACAATTTTACAAAAATCAATCAACTATCACATGTATCAAGTACAGATATTAATTTCCTTCTCCTCAAGATAAAACAAATGCCATAATATGGACCTAAAATAAATTATTTTGCTAAGAATTATGAACTTATACGTGTGTATGTAGTATTTTTGGTGATAGAATTGGTGTTTACCGTTAGAAGTAATATGAGAGACTGGGAATGCCTTCCAATTCACAAACGCAACTGAAAAGGTTCATGCCTAACGTGAAATTCGAATTCATAAACCTGATTTTCGCTTACGTGGGCGCACGTTATTCTATCTTCTACGACAATAACCTACTATTATGAACTTTTACGCATTGTTTTAAATTAAGGTCGATATTAAATGTTATCTAAGGGGACAGATTGTTGAAATTGAAAAAGGTGCGAACAATGCTTTATTTTCTAATACTTTGGAGAGGAATATTCGATCAAAAGTAAAGGTTTTCAGTTGTAATTTGAACATTTTCAATAAGAGACAAGTTAAGAGATTAGGTAGCGATGTAATGAGTTTATGTTGCGAAAACTCATATTTCAATTCAATTCATATTTGATATTACATATTACTTTCAGAGTAGAAAAAGTAATTAGTATTAAATAAAGTTTTGTATTATGTTAAATTACTTGGCCCTGTTGTATTCTAAAACGTGCAATACTGATCAGTTAAAATCGTTACAGTATCATCAATCGTAGAACATCATTACATAATTTCTCGAATTTACTCACGTCTATTGTAACCAGTACAGTTATTCGGTTCTTAGAAATTTTTCAAATTGCATGTGTTTTATTCACTTCACAGTTACTCTGAAATGCCCACCAAACTTGTTCTTAACTTCCATTCCTTCCGCGAATTCTGAGAGTTTCTTGTGTTCGAGAGGGTTGGTGAACAGATCACTTCTCGGGAGAGAGGCATTGCGAATTGCACAGGTGCCTCGGAGAACTCGCTCTTGTCCACGCGATCACTGCTCGCCTCCTCTCGCCCCTTTTGATGAGGGACAGTGGAAGGCAATTAGAGGACTGCATTATTTAGCGACTTCGCTGCCTCGACAGGCACCCGAGGTGGGAGAAGCTTGTCGGTTCAACTTTGCAATTTTCGTCCTCTAATAAACCATGTGGATTACTAAAATTAAACATCGGGAATGCATTCGTTAATATTTACACTTCATCAGAATATGCGAGAAGCAGTGCTGTTTTTAAATGCTTCTATGTTTTACCGTTGTATATTTTCTCCTTGTTTATCGTGTAATTTGGGGTGATACATTAAGAATAAATCACAAGATACATAGATATCAATCAATATTTATTGCAATCAATCAAGCAATATTTATTGCAATCAATATTTTGATTGCTTATCAAATTTTTGATTGTTTATCTAGCGGGTTGAACAATATAAAATTTGGAACATTTGTTTGAACAAAAAACAAACAAAAAAGATATAATTTATGTGAAAATGTTTGCTTAAATGACGTAGATGTAGAATTTTATAGTCAAAATGTTGATCATTCATCATTTACATGTAATTGTGTAGTATGTAGGGAAAAACGAAATTTCCTGAAAAACTCCAAGCCTTGTCAGGTCATGGTGAATTTGTATAGATTGTCGTAATGAAGTGAAACACTCTGTTTATACTCAGTAAACTGAAACTGTACGAAACAGACTGAACTCGTAAAATACATTCACAATGTGTACAAACAAAAGTATGGATTGCATTTGAACTTCATATCAATACCAATTGTTGAATCGAATTTCAAAATACTTTTTCTTGTGTCTCTCATTTAGTGTAGACTTAGTCACAGGCAATATTTGCAACAATCATATTCTAAAATATTTGGGCAATTGTTTTATTAATCTTTAATGCAATCTTACTTATTCATAAAAATAAAATCATACACTTAATATTCGAAAATGTTAATTTAGTATCTATAAATATTGGTGAATTTAATATAAACTACATGAATATACTGTCTCTGGGATAGTCATCACCCATGTATTACTAATAAAAAGGGTAATTTTAAAAAAATGAAATACATCGTGGAATTCTCTTGATGTTTCCTCGGGTATATCAACGGCCTGTCTAAGCCATTAGTCCCGTAAATATGTATCTGATGTTATATCTGGGATGTGTGGAATTTTCTCTTTTACTGGAATGTGGGACAGATGTCAATATACCGTCGGCTTTCAAGTATCTTCAAAAGCGACGCACGTTCCAAAAGTAACATGAGCTACACTTACGGGACTAATGACCTTGCAGGCAGCACCCCAGATTGATCAAGTTTTAAGTTTTTGACTTAGCTAACGATGTGAGTGGCAATGTGGTGAATGTAAGTGTAAGAAATGGATGCTGGGCAATAAACTGTAAAACATTAATCTATAACATTAACTTGCAAATCTCTGTTTATCCCCATTTAAAAAAAAACTAGTGGAATCCATTCAAAACTCTTGAAAAATGACTCTCACGTCTTGACTTGTTGTCCCCTCAAAAGCAATCGCAAATAATTTCGATTCCCTTCGACGCCCGCCATTTTCGTCCGCGTCCAGTCGCCGCGGGGAGGGCTCGGGTTTTGCAATTGCACAGTGTCCCCGGGGGGCCATCTTGTTTACAAAAAGCGCGGCAGCCCCGCCCCGCCCGCGGCGGAAATCCTATTAGCGGGGGCCCGGCCGCGCAACAAGTGTCGTGGCTGGCGGCCCGTCTCCGTGACTGCGACGCTAATGCACTCGCCGGCCGCACGCCCCGCGGGCGCCTCCGTCGCGCGCCGCCGCGCGGACAAAGCGCGCGCCGCCGCTGCAGTGGATTTCGCGGGCGCAATTGGCTTCGCACGCCCCTTCGTCAGCTGCTCGCTTTGTGGATCTACGCTCTACGTATCTAGTCATTTCATTTTTTTTTTTACTTTCTGTTTGTTTTATAGGGGAAGTGTGTCAGTATTGCGAAAATTTGACCTGTAAGTTTGAATGAAATTATACGTGTAACTCGAAATTTTATTGCAAATATTTGGAGTATGAATTTCACAAAAAAGCATTTTTTTCTATATAAAAGGATCAAACCGTTTATCATAATAGCTGCATTTGCCCAGTCAACTTGGGCGCGTATAACACAACCCAATACAGGAATGAAAAAGTTAGTTTAATGGCCGCCGGCCATAGAGACATTAACGGACGCCGGCCGTTTCGAAGTCAAATGACCTTTGAACTATTTATTAAAGTCAGAAAACAGATGAGAAAGAACGTAAGTAACATACAGACACAACCTAAATAACACATAAAAAAGTAATTTTCAACTGTATATGTAGTGAATACATTCATTGTTTTGTTTTTGTGCAATTGAGTTTAACTAGCACTCCATTGCTCGTGGTTTCTTAATAAACTGTCAATGAAACAAGTTCATCTTGTGTCAAAATGGGACAAGGGACAAAATGAGACAAACGAAACAAGGGGGAAATTAAAACAATGCTACAAAATAGGATAACGGGACAAAATGGGACAAGGGAACAAAATTTGACAAAGGCGACAATGGAAAAAGGGAAAGTCCTAAAAATACCAAAACTTACAATAACTTTTTTAAGTAGCCATTTGCTTCCAGTAAAATTTTTCTAAATGTTCTTACGATAAAATCTTGTCCTTTAAATGTCGCGTCTGAAAAAGAATCGCATTGATTTGAAATAGATGGCGTTGCACTCCTATGTATTAGAAGCAAATGAGTTTATTTACATTATTTTTTTCTTATACGAAGATGATATTACGAAAAGTATTGAACGACACACGACCGATATCACAAATAATCACAAGTAAGTTGGTTGGCTATCGGTTTTCGCTTCAGTTTACAAACTTCAATCGCGACTATTATTTGATGTTTATCGGCCTAATGGCGTTAATAACAATAACATTGTAACAACTGTAATATAAGTTTGTAATAGTTAAGGCAAAAATTGAAAGGAAAAAACGACACTCAATGTAATAAGTTTTCAGAAAAAATACGTGTTGTTCATGTTATAAAATCGGAGTGTTACTACTCACAATGTATGATATTGCCCGACATCTCATTTCAATGAAATATTTGTGTGATACCATTTAGTAAATTAAATTTTCAAAATTATTTTTAGTAACTTTTTCTATTTTAATTCAAGTCAGGTATGTCAAACTGCACGCTTACAAGATAGTTGCCTGCCTGGAAAGTCCAACGCCTCTACGAGCACAGGCAACTTTCCCTGATTCCCCTCCTATTTCCCCTCGAAATTTAGAAAGAGGTTACACGCTGAAGCCAGGAATGTAAGCGCAGAGTGTACTCGTAGAAACATAATAATGGTTTGCATCACACGAAAGTGTTTTCTATCAAACATTTATTTATTTTTACTAATTATTACTGTATTTCATGTGTATTTTCTTCTCTTCACGAGTCTCTGGAATACTATTTTACAGTACATTTTTCGATGAAGTTTGTATGGCCGTGGTCCAATGGAGACTTCTCCATACGTTTCGCCTGCAACTGTGGCAGGCATCATCAGTGGCGTTGCTGGCGGGGGCGAAGTGTCCTTGTTGGCAGCGCCGCGTTGACTGACTCAGTCAACGTATGGACAAGTCTCCATTGGACCACGGCCTTCAAGCCCGGAAACAACTGATTTTGATGTGGAACCCGGCCGTGAAAGCCTACATTGTATGAAGTTTGTATGATTTTATGCTTCCTTCAAATGCTATCTTATTAGTTTCGGTCCTCTCTCAAACGAAGAAAGGACAAATTCACATTTTAACATCAGACGAAACTTAAGAAATAAAAACGCGGTAAGTGGGGAAATATTCTTTACACTTGTTACTTGCGAACCAAGGTTTTACACGGAGGATCTCTTCGGACATTCGTGCGAGGAATATACTAATACCTATAGACATTCGTGCCTAAAGCACTTTCATATTTAAACTTTTTTCACAGACGCACGTATTGTAATTAGAAAACAGTTTTATCTCCCGCGTTATTTCAAATCAGTCTCTTGAATTTTTTCAACAATTGTACCAAGTAGTTATTTTACTGCAAATACGGCATACAGAAATTAGCAAAGACTTCCGTTTAATAGCAAATGTGTTATGATTGATTACATAAAGTGCTGTCACAGTTTCTGGTATATTTGGAGAATGACTGAACTAACTATTATTTAATATTTTAATTCTCTGTGTTTTCAGTAAGCATTTACTCCAAATCTGACGTTTATTTGCTACTTATGAATTCTCTCTCACAAATTATCCTGTGGTTAGGTTAAAAATGTAAGCATTTAACTCGGAAGTTGAGGGCAATTCTGATTCCGACAATATACTACATTTCGCTGTATCTAACATGTTTTTCTGATCTGTGCCGATGCTATATAATGGCATCAGTGTTAAAATTTTGTGAAGAAATAATTTTCTCATTCTGCGTACACTTTTTACTTTCACGTATGTATATACAGAGTAATATGTACGGAGTAAGTACATACGGAGTACTACATGCATATACGGAGTAATATACGTAGTACAGGGAACGTTTTGTAATGTGGAAAATCGATTTCAAGATTTCAACGGAAATACGCGTTTTGGGAACCCCTAATACGGAATATGTGTTTCGTTTCAAAACGTCCGTCTGTCCGTCCGTATAGTGTAAGTGAACAACACAAGCACCTAAAACCTTGCGTAGGTTTTTTTTTCAAATTGAAGAAACCCCTTGTCCATTTGGCCTGAGTTAAAGCTCTGCGATTTTGAAAATCATTCATTAGTTTTTGGGGGTACATTACATGAAGACCCTGAAACATTTTCTCAAAAACGGCTCCAAATTTTTTCTTTAAATTTCTCATAAGAATATAGTGAATTACACTTACAAAGTTGGCATAGATCCGATTTTCACGATTAACACTGAATTTTCTAAAATTGAGTCAACAAATTTGGAAGTAGTTTTTTGAAAATTTTGATGTTCAACGGGGATATAAAGTAGGCACTAAAACTAAAATATCGGTCTCAAATTCCAAGGACCGTGACATCAGGCAATTGGAAACATACATTTTGGAGATAATTGGCTGAACTGTTTAGGCTCTAGCGTTGACAACAGACGGACCAACTGACGAACGTTTTGCAGTTATTCGATTTTTCGGTATCAAAGACCAAAAAAACATGGATTCTGGCTACACCACGTTTTAAAGTATTTTTTCTAAATTTAGAGAAAGAATTTATTCTATTTTTCGTAGTCAGATACCGGCAATAAGAGCTTTTGTAACTAAATGATCTGTGTTCTGGCGGACGATTACATAACTTTTTCTTCTTAAGAAGTTCTTTCGTCACGGCAAGAAAGTAAAAAGAGATTCACTAATCTTCTGCCGCCTTCTGATATAGAAAACGAAGAGGGGAAACTGCCTCAACTATTCCATTAATTCTCAATAATGGAAAGTACACGATTCAAGTAAACTGAAAGCAACATCAAAGTGCTTCTCCTTGAGCCCCCTTCGTAGTTGTAGCGTTGGATAATTTCTTTGCAAAGGAAATGGAATTAATCCTGATTTTGGAACAGAACTTATCATCCGACTTCCCTGAGGTAAGCTCCAAAATACTGCTACAGGCCAGGTATTCCGTGACGTACCGACACATGGGGAATTTTTTACAACCCTTATTTAAACTGTACTCTAGAAGTCTGCGATTTCACGTACTTTGGCATGCCTGGCTTGGGTGAATTGAACGAAGTGTCACATGTAATATATATATATATATATATATATATATATATATATATATATATATATATATATATATCAAACCTTGTAAAATAGGCAGTAGAAAAATACTTAACATCACACTTATGTTGTGAAACGCTGTTCTCTGTTTCGTAGAATTAAGTCACGTTCAACGTTCTGGTCTCCTGCGGGCTCTCGCACCCGTAGAACAAACTCTACGAACCTATTGATTTTCCTGACAGCCAGCACCGTGAGAAAGAAATTATTGAGTGTCAGCCACAAGCAATTTCAGCAGAAGCGACGTTTTTTCACTTCCGGTTGATCATTGGAATCAGTTTTCGCAACGGATGACTTGTAAAAGAGCCCTATTAATTTTGACCTATTTCATCAACACTGTTCTAATATTATTCTTTTCCAATATGGTGATTTTACGAAGGATATCAGTAAAAAACCACAAATAGAGATAATGTGGGTAAAATTGTTCTTTTGTCGAAACGAAAATTTTCTTTTTAAACCCTTTTATTTTTCATCCTAAATATGATAATTTAGTTTGTAGACCTCATTTTTAATCATCTTCTTTTAATCCCCCTCTCTTTTAATAGAAAAGAAAGTCTTCGAAATTCCTCATGTGCTCGAAGTATTCCTTTACGAATAATGTGAACTAACTTCTCCCAAAGAACATGAGGATTCTTATGACTAGAGGCAGAATTTCGATATAGTATCAAATAGCGAAATATGCAGAATGCAGGTGAAAATGGAGAAAAACATGCACTATCAATTTTTATATTACTTAAATTTGTAGTTATATTTCTTTTTGTGAAAGCGAACAATTAGCAATATTTGGAAACTGCTCCATATCAAATTCATTCTTTTAACAGAACAAAATTATATAGGATACAGCTGATACAGGACCTGGAACAGTAAATTGAAACTTGATCTGATTTTCGTTCGAATATGTTCATGTTTTCAATTGTTATAACCCTCTGTAAAACAGGTAAATAAGCCACTTGTTGTAAGCAACTATTATTTGTTGTAAATAAGCAACAAATTGAAGAAAGCAACAGGCGATTGCTAATATATATCCTTCAAAATGTGATGTATATTGAAATTTCTTATTTATATTCTACACATCACTCGTTCATACGAATGGTATTCATGAAAATATTCAAACAAAATACTCAATACTTATAAAAACTCAAATTCAAACGAAAATACTCAAACAACTTTTCATTGTATTATTTATTTCAGTTTCAAATTAGCTCTTAGTTCCTTTTTATATGCAAGCCCTTCTATGAACAGAAAAAAACCTGTGTATAGAAAAAGTACTTTTTATTGATAAAGATGTAAGTAGCAAAATTATATTTCATATTTTCTTGAAACTCATTTTTCTTACTTAAAACTTTAACAGTTCTGTTGACATCTGTAGTAAGTCAAAAGAACCGAGAAAAAGGGCCGAAGATAGTTATTGTGGTTTTATTTTCTTTAATAATAAAGGAAAATGAATTTTTGTTTTCTCAATTTCTCTTTGGATATGCTTTTAGGATGCAATTGACCTACAATCTTTTTTATGAGCTTGTTTTAACTTCTTTTGCATGCACAAGGTCACGCAAATGTCGCGCTCTCTCCCGGTTTTTAGACGGAAAACTGACCCTCCATTTCCGGATTCAACTTTCGTTTCTCGTGACCGCTGCGATTACACTTCAAAAAGATTACGTACCTCGGGCTTTGTTTCGCAGTTTGCTTTTCGTGGTGCAATCAAATCCACTGAAAGTAATCCTGAGAGTGTGAAGCAGCACTGAAGTAAACGTAGAGATACAATACGAAGGATAATGTAAAACTATAATAATAATGATGATAATAATAATGATGGTGATGATGATGGTGGTGATAGTGATGATGATGGCGATAATAATGATGGTAATTTTCTGGAAGAGCTTGTCTTAATCTCGTAACGTAGTTTTAGTCATTTTAGGATTACCATGATTGCTTTTATTTCTATTTGACATAAAATATAGATTTTCTGTTGAAAATAAAAAGGAAGAGTGCCGGCCCGGATGGCTGTAATCATTAAGGCAGTAGTGCCATAACGATCTAGGACCGGAGGATCGCGGATTCGAGTCCCGCATCGGGAATGGTTGTATTTGTGTTCGTCGTTTCTCCCTCTACCTCCATATCATGTTATCTTCACAGTTACGATTCCATTAAGTGCAATAGTGGTCGCTAATAGCCGAGATGTTCATGTGATCGTAAATAAAAAAAGAGAAATATTGCAGATGTTAAACCGACGGAATGTTGGTTCCCTTCTCGGTTTGTAATCATATAAATAACGATTTAAGTAGTAACTCTCGTTACTAAACATTTTGTTGATTCCATTTTTTAGTTGTACAATGTCCAACTGCCGTTGAATCATTGTTCACGTTGATAAGTTTTACCAAAAAGCAATATGTAGGCTCTATTAAGTTGTGAGATATTGGATTGATTCTTCGATGGAAATTGATGTTATTTCATTTTCTAAATTTCTGAAAATGTTCTTCTAGGATATTTTATTCATGCCCCAGAAAGTGAGCGCATGGAAAGAAACATTTTTTTGTATTCCAGCATTATAAAATAACCTTTTATGTTGCAAGAAATTGTTCGTAATGGGGCATTTTACGGCACAAATGATGACGTATTAGATTTTATGTCACAAATGAATGCGTCATCACACATTCAGCCAACCCTAGCGAGAGAATCGAGGGGAGGTAGAGCTAAACGGAACAGCCGACCACCGTTTACTCGCACGATGTCAAACACGCGAGTCGTCACAGGAAAGGTGTTTTGCAAAATTTGATTCTGTTATAAAAGTATAATGCTGTTATACAAAAAATTGTAGTATGCAACTCGTTTATAATGTTGCTTTATTACATTCGTAGAAATTTGAAAACTCGCTCCTAAAGCCGCTCGTTTTCAAAACATGTATAGCATGTTTGCATGTAAACATGCAATAAAGCTTAACATTATAAACTAATTGAATAAACTACTATTGTAAGTCACAGGATTCTATTAGAGAAAGTTGATAAGTGTCCAAACGGGGTTGTAAGCTTAAAGATTTCTTATCTAAAACTAAAATATATTAAAAAGTGTTCTATTTCTATTGCAACATAATACGTGTAATATGTATGATAATAGTATAAGTACTTTGAGTAAATCATATAATGGAAACTGTTGCTTCCACGTGCTCCACACTCTTCTCGAGCGCTGCTGTACAGCACGACCCGCCGAACGTGATCCTGACAAAAACACGACCGCGTGGCGAAGGCCCGACCCGCTCTGCTCAATGACCTTCGGTGTTGAGCTTCCAGTGCACTGTTGGCGCCCTCCCTCGCCGCAAATTTCCCAAGCTGGCACCGAGCCGCAGCGAGAGAGGGGGGGGGATGGGGATGGAGGGGAGGCGAGGCGGCGCGTGCGGGCGCTCATTCCCGCCTTTGTGCCGCGGCGCGCGAGCGACGTCGCGTGCGCGTGGCGGCGCGGGGCGCGGGCGTGGGCGGGGGACGCGCGTGACGCCGGGGACATTTGTCGCTGGCGACTCGGTTGGCCCCGCTTGCGCGCGTCCCCTGGCGTGTAACTGCAGGTAGTTTTCCTGGAGAAAGGACGATCCGCGCGGCTGCAGTGCGGGTGCTGCGCTGAGTGACTGGCAAACATGTTCTGCGGGCGGGGGGGGGGCACAGGGAAAAGAAGGTGCAAGTTGGGTCTAAGCATGGATCAAGGGACATTGAGTGATTCATTATAGCATTAATGCTGCTATAAACCGTCATTAGATTGTAGATACTCGCTGAATAAGAAATAAAATAGTAATAGTAATAGTAATAATAATAGTAATATAGTAATAGTAATATAGTAATAATAATGTAATAATAGTAATAGTAATAAAATATAATAATAATAATAATAATAATATAATAATAATAATAATAATAATAATAATAATAATAAATGGTTACAAAGAATGCTATTATGTGCTTTATGCTGTTCTTTTAGCACGTTATACAGTACTCGGAGTAAAAAATATTTTGTATCAAAGCACTACCTACCAAACATGCATTTCGTTCATAATACATTTACAGTATAAAATGTTCATGAAAAGGAGAAAATAACCCACGCGAAATTCAATTTTAAAAGGGAACTTCATAGACTTATTAGACTCGGTGTTTTTCATGCATTATTTTCTTGACAAAATGTTTGAGTAGTGAGCATAACTACAAAACTGCTTTTGTGTCTTCTGTATACTCGAAAGTTAAAAAATCGACAAGTTTTATTGAAATATATATATATATATATTAGTGGAATGTTTCGGAGTTTAGTGGTATATATTTCAACTCAAAATTGACTTTTTGACGTAAAGGATTTACGAAATTGCCGAAGTTCAACTTAGGTGTAAATATATTTAAGTATTTATTTTAATTTCACGACCTCCAGTGGATCAGAGCTTTGTTTGTGAGGCGGTCCTGTGTTCTATTCCCAGCCAGAACAAAAAATTACGATGTAGCTTTCAAATCCAAATCACCCTGTTTCTATAGCTGTGCGAGAAAGAAAAAGCTTTGGCAGGCCAGGTAAGCTCACTACGGTGATGGGATGTGACATGCTCGCCACATGTTTCCCTCGGCCCCCAGGCGTGGATAATAATTACGTAAAAACAGACCCAGGATGGAACACCGTTAGACTGGATTAATCCAACCTTAAAAATGCGAATTACATACATACATTTCAATTACGATATTGTTTTCCCACTACGCTGGGTAATCTAGTAAAAAGTTACAAAATCAAAGTTTTATTAAAACTAGATCGAAAATCATAATATGGAATTGTTCAAATATTAACACAGAGTATATTTCAAATTAAAATAAAATTTAAAAATAAAAATAAAATAAATAAATAAAAATAAAATTATTTTACGAATATTTATTACCGGTGAAGTTTTATACTAGTATAAGTTAATATGTTAATTTTTGTGTTAGTTAACAGTTTGTTAGTTTTTGTAGTTAAGGTTTCAAGTTTTTTGAGTAACTGCATTCCTATTACTTGAATGTACTGTTCAATGTTTTCATAATTGTATCCTGCGCTATAATTGAGGTAAAGTCACATATATTATTTATTATTTTTATTATTATTTTTTTTATTATTATTATTATTATTATTATTATTATTAGCATAAAGTGAATTTCCACTCATTGTATTCACATAAGTAGTGTCGTAAATGACAGTTTCCAAATCTTTGCATCATAGTTACCCGTTCACAACCGCATATTTTCGAGGACGGAAGCAGGACACAACGCTCGGCGCGCGAGAGAATCGATCTCATTTCATCCGCAAGGCGGCTTGCGCGCGGCGGCAGGTGCGACGCTGCGTAACGAGTATTGCGGGGAGGCGGTGCGGCGGCGGTGGTGGCTCTGCGACTGGGGCGGTCGCGCGCGCCGGATAAAGACAACCCGCGGGGCGCGCCATTAGCCGTATGAATCGACCCTCTGCGCGTATCGACCACGTCTAATTGATGAATGGGGCGACCGACGCCCCGCGGCGGCGGCGGCGGTGGCCGCGGCGGAGGCCGCTGCGCGGCGGCGCGGCGGTCGATGGGCCGTGGCCGGGCTCGGGGGCGGGGACGGGGGGTTTTGGCGCCCGTCGCCGCACGGAGCAGCTGGGTCCCCCACGGCCCTGAGCCTCGCCTTCCCCCAGGTCAACCTCTGCGCCAGGCGGCCCTCTCCGCTGGCTGCGATGGTTTCGCAGCAGCACCCGCTGCCTCTGCGGGGTGGATTTCTGTTCCGACGGCGGCGGTGGTGGGTTGTCGACACTAGCTGCAAAACTGGAACGAATTCAGCCGCTGTCTGGAGCGTAACTCTGATGGCTGGCTGCTCTGATCGATTATATTCAGTGTGTTAATCTGACCGATACGAGAAGAACGCTGGAGCAATTTCCTAACGTAGGAACCACATCCTTCCTTCCTGATGACTTCTTTCTCTCTATTTACACACACACGCACATGCATTTACAGGCACAACACGTCCACACATGTCAGGAGTTAGTTCTTGTCGCGGCCGTGGCGATGACTCCCTGGGGGAAATTACCAGGAGGGATAATGCCGATGCCGATTTTGGAACCGGATCTCTTGATCTGCACTTACGGACTAATAACCTAACACGTTCATGCTTAACAAATTCTCACTCACTCATTTATACATGGGTAATGAAGTAAACCGACTGCATGGAAAAGGTGGGAGTAAGAGTTATCTGAAATGTAAATGTGTTGAAAATCAAGAATATACATCATTAAGCGATAAAAAGGTTTGCAACAATTGTTTATTACCATTTTATTTGTGAGACGATGATACAATTTTTTTCTTAAAACATAATGCGTTGTGTGTATTTGCCCATAACTTATACTTACGAATGTTTTAATAGTTTTGGATATACTAATATTAATCATTCGTTCTGCGGCGTAGAAGTAGTCTTGTTAGAAGACGTCATGAACTAAACTACCAACGGCAAATATGAGTCAAGTGTCCACAGCTATTCTGCTATATCTAGTGAATAAAAATGTTGATATCAGCGCCATTAATTTCAATTACATATAACTTTAAAACTTAAATTATTTATCAGTGTACTCGCAGAGAATGTCAATGCAGATTTTTCTCTGTTACAAAGTGACTCTAAAGACCAATTAAAACTTTAAAATCACTTTTATAATACTTCTTTTAAGTAATTTATTTTTATATTCAGTAATGCGTATTAAATAGTTTTGCTTTTTAATTGTCTCCATTCTCATTGTTTTGAGTTCTTCGTGAATTTTGTTTTTTCACTCATGTAAATGAGAACTGCAATATTTTCAATGTCCTCATAATTTTCGTAAGGTTGATATAAAAGAAATTATTTTAAAAGTATTACAATTTTCTTTATGATGATGAAACCCTGTACTAATGAAAAATGACTATTTAGAAAAGAATTTGCAATTCACCTAAAAAATTGAGTAAATAAAAGTTTAAAAGCTGATTTACTGAAAATAATTATTTGCAATAATGTTTTGTTCTTAAATTTAACTCTTAAAGGTTGATTATTTCTCAGATTGAGACGCAGGCCTCGAGTTTGGTTATTGCGTTTATAATTTCTCTTAAATGTGTAAGAACATGGAAAATTAGTTTATTTATATTTATAATATTAAAAAAGTTGTTTTAACTAATTTTAATATATTTATAAATCAATCATTATAAAACCAAATTTTCAGCCCGTGACTTGACTTCATGTCCCCCGCGTGCGACGAACCTTCCACGTCCTGATATCATTTTCTTCGTCCACATCTCACATTGTCGATCTTTTCTCGGGAAGCTCTTTGCAAGTCATCGTGAAAGTGATTAATCTTCCTAGAGAAAAAAATATTTTGCTGCTAACATATGAGCACTGAAAGCTAAATCATAATCATTTCTCGTAGAGTAGTTATTGTACGTAATGTATGGTCTTCAAACAAACAGGTTTTATAATGTAACATTAAAGGTGAAAACCGAACGAAGTGGCTCAGTGCGCAGCGCGTTGGATTCGCAATCGGGAGGTCCGAATTCGATGCCCGGGTCGGACATCCTGCAGGGGGGAATTGTGGTTTCCCTCGGTCACAAGCCGAATGCTGGGATGATTCCAAATTCCCATGAACGCCTCCCACCTCCCACTGCCCCGCCTAACACCTCTTACCGTCATCGTATTCCTTTCACCTTTTATCAATAATAATAATAATAATAATAATAATAATAATAATAATAATAAAATTATTATTTTTGAAAGACAATTCTTCTAGCTAGTGAATACCTCGAGGTTACAGCTTGACCTATAACGCGATGTTAATAATGTAGTGCTTGCTCCGAAAATACGAAGCATTGTTTCAAGACTTTAAATATTTTACTTGATGTAACTCAAACACACAACTTTATTTAGTGGACTGTTATATACGTTCTAATCGTTACTTTACTCTTACTATTTTATTTTTATGTTTAAAACCTTGCGTTATTACCTAATGAAAAATATTTAATTACCGCTGGGTAATGCTACTTGAAATGTTGACAGTAGTTATACGGATTATTGAAATTTAAAATGTGTTGCTTATTAGAAAGTATTTATTTTACTACAAGTAAATTAAATTTTCCTGTGTTCATTCACGATGTGCACCTTTAATATAGGATATCCTGTGTAAATGCGAGGCGAAAATTTCGCAGCTTTTCTTTTTTTCGAGCTTGTTTTTTTACATCGAAAATTAACTATTTGATTAGCTGCGTGTTATAAATACGTTTAATTAGGGAGATTTTTTCACGAATATGTCTGAACGCAATGAAGTGTTAATCTCGACTCAAACAGAAGAGAGAGAAATATGTTTTCACGTTAGCCGCGCGAAGTTGCACAAAGCACGGCTATTCGTTTGATTGACCACACTTCTCAACTGCTGTCCCATATCATCGCATAAAAACGACTGTAATGCAGCGGTAATGTTCACGTCTATCAACTATGCTGCATGTGAATGTTGCCTTCTGACTTGCGGTCATGTCACATTTGCTCACGTACATGTCTAGCACTTCCGTTCTGTTGTAGTTGTACCACCACCGCTCCGTTCTGCCGCCCGACGCCCCCTCCCACGCGTTAGCCCCCCCACTCCATCTCGCCGTAACGCTCAGCTCGCTGGCTGCGCCGCAGTCATAACACTTTGCCCCTCTCGTTTGCGCGCTTCGGTTCCCATCCCTCGCGCTGAGAAAACACACATACTGAATTAACACAAAGAATAAAGCCCGCATTAAAGAGATAACTTTACAAAGCCAATCTGTAGCTTCTCTGCAAATGTAAAATGTGGGAATGTGTAATAACGTTTTTGTGCATGATGAAGTGTGACGTTAGTACGATTACGTTAAAATTTGTAAATGGTGTGTATTGTTCAAATAAAATTATTGGAACTAATTGGCCCTAGGTAATAATTTTCATATTCAAGTACTAAAATAAAAGTAAATCTTATTCAAGTTTCTTAGTAATTGGGTCAAAACCAGATAAACTATTATTATCGTTTGTAAAAATATGATACAATTGGTTACACTTCGAAAATGATAGTTTCCGAGACAACCCAATTTCTTTCTACTTCGGGGGCGAATAGTGAAAATACTCTGAAACACTGTAGCAGTGTCACTGAAGCACACGTTGTAGGTGCTCTGTTTCAAGTGGTTGAGGGGCTCTGAGGTCGGAAACGCAATTGTTTAAACTCCATTATTAAAACATTATATAATGCTTTTGACAAAATCTCGTTTCGAAGTTACGATAGAAACATACAATTGTAAAACAAAAACACCTAGCCAAGCACCAAGTGAAGATCCTCCAACTAAAGCTGCTAATTAACTTCAAAACTAAAATTTCTCTGGAGAATACAATAGCTCTTTAAAAACGTATTATCCGACCGTTTATGATTTATGTCCCCCTTGCTTTGGAAAATAAACTGAACAAACGCCAAAAATTTCCAAAAAATACCTCAGAACAATACCAAACGCTCCTTGGTTTGCATGGAATTTACAGTTGCATAATGAATTAAATATCCTATACGTAATACGATTCATTATGAAGTTTTAAAACAATATCTGTTCATGTATCAACCAAATACAATATCTATCCCAATTTAACCTGTCTCATTTAGCAGATTTGTGGCCAAGAATTAAAAATAGTTCGCGCAGCGGCAGCACACGTTTCGGTACCACGCGGAGTATTTAAATTTCGCCTGGAAGCAGCAAAAACCTGGTTACTTCGAAAACAAAAATTGAACGGGAAACAGATTGTACAAATAATACTTTTTATGTGTGCATTGTGTTTTGTCGGTATTATGAATGGACATTTGTGTATTCTCAGTGCCATTATAGTTATTAACGAAACGAGTGTATAAAGAGATGTATAATTGCATAAATGGCATGTTCAAGAAAACGAGCGACGAGAGGAGCGAGTTTTCTTATTTACGATGAGTGTAATTATACCCCTTTATCCGCGAGTTAATTCAATATTTTTTCGTTTCCATTAAAGAATAATTTTAATTATGAGAAATTAAATCATATCTTTACCATTAGAGGTAGGTATCCGATGACATCATATTGGTTTTGAACAAAACCTATTTTAGTAGGCCTTGCAGAGTATATTTATGATTACCTTAGTGTCTAAGAGAATAATTGTTTGATAATACATTGGAAAATGGAAAATTTAAAAGTATTTTGGCTAAATATTAAAAGAAGCTGACAAGGGCATGAAAGCATTACTTTGATGTGAGAACACGTGTTAGTGTTCGAAAGGAGTAAGACAATTCCCTTCTGACTCACATGTTTTCCTGGTGTACATTCCAGAGCTTGTAAATACAACTGATGATAACAATTTTTGTATTTGTAATATGCTAAGACCAACTGTTTAACATGTAACACATTTATTCATGTTAAATATTTTATGCTGTTCCATTAGTCAGCTTGTGTCAAACCAACATGCTTATGGTCATACTTGCTTATGTTGAAGACGTGGCATGTCGAGGGGAATATAGATATTTTAAATTAAAAACAATTTACTTTATTTTCCAAACGAATTAAGGAGTTTTACCAAAAGAAATGCTCTCTCTGGGCCGTCATGTTCAAATAGGTGAATAAACATATCTGCGCAGCATAAAGAAACTTCTGGGTTAGGATGATTATTGCCAAGTAATGAGTAGGCGAATAGTTTCTAATTTAACGTATTGTACTATAAATATTAACATGATTGTCTAAGAAGCAATAATAATAATTCGTTTATAATTTTGTTTCATACGTCCATTTATTATATGTTTTTAATGCACGCAATATGTGATGTATATTTTTGTTCATGTTTCATGGCCGTCTAGAAACGTCTCTATTATAGATACATAATTAAACGATTTCGATCAGTTCTCAGAGTTCTGATACGCTTTTGTGGAGTTATAATTACACTATTAAGTTTAATTGCACGCCTGCCATAAACACAGTGATATCAGCGATTTTCAGAGAATTAATTAGCTTATTTAGTAAAATAAGTGAAAAAAGAAGAAATGCGATGACATTTTAACAACTAATGATTGAACGGAGTAGTCCCCAAAGTTTGTTTCCCTTCCCTTCTCGGAGAGACGAAGATGCTTATCGAAGATTGAGAATATCTTTGTGAAATTTTAACGCATATTAAAGATATTGTATACCAGATTTTACTTATTTGTGTATTTTGAACTTCGTTAATGTAATCTTTTCCTATTTCAATGAAAACGTTGATTCTAAATACCAACGGATTGCTACCAAAGGAAGTTTCATTGGGCACACTTCCATAAGAACTTAATGCATATTCTCTCTACACAAATTGATCTCCATGCGTCATGAAATAAATTTCACTAGCTTGGAGTTTTTATTGGTTAAACGCATATCTGCGTTCGGACACCACGTTATTTTCCCCGCGCGTGGTCCGTTCTGTGCCCCCGCTGCCGCCGCCGTCGTCTCTCGCGTAGTGCAGGGCGAGCGAGAGCGCGAGTGCGACCGTCGGGGAGCATTTTCTTCGCAGTGCGTTTGTCATTGAGTTTTTGCGGCGTTGCGGCGACGCGGGCAATAAAAATAAACTGGCATAATGATGTACATAAGTAACGGCGGGACGCGGGCTGCCGGATGCGGCTGCAGGTCCGCGCGGCCCTCGCTCTCGCCGCCATGATGTGGTAGA
>BOPP01000014.1:7995542-8006649 GCA_017312745.1 Gryllus bimaculatus | reverse complement strand
AATAATAATAATAATAATAATAATAATAATAATAATTTGATGATGAATAATATAATGCTGATGAAGAAAAAACATGAGGAATGTTTCGTCGTTATTCATTTCTTTTTTGTTTGTAATGTTATTTGGAAATTGTATTTCATTTAATGCAGTTTGTAGTTTGTGACTAAGCTATCAAAAAGTATAATTTTATTAGCAAATAGGTTTAAACTTTTCACTCATTTTTCGTCTTTTGTAATCCTTTATATTTTTACCGTCATTTTGTCATGGTAGGCAATTTGTTTGTGCGATCGAATTCCAGGGCCTAATGACGCGTCGCTGAGTGCGCGAGCAGACCGGCAGAGGACGCTGCTGGGTGGCGCTGGGGGCTCTGATCGCAGGGTAGCTGCGCGTGGGCGGTGCCGGATGTTTTATTCATTCGCGGAATGAATCACTTTGCGTTTCCGCGAGCTCTGGTGGAGCCACGGCTTCGGCACTGGAGGTACAAGTGACAGAAGAGGTGAAACTGGAAAGATTGTGGCAAATATGTGAATAAATAATTGGAGAAATAAATTGATGGCGCTGGTTTGCGGAGAGACCTTGTACTCTTTAGTAAACGGTTCAATCAGGCTTGTTCTGAAATAGAGCTTTTTAGAAAATGTATTTCAAAAATTGACGAAAATAATTTATATAATTATTTTTTGTATGGTTCGCGGCAGCATAAGGGTATACACGTTTGCTAACCTGAGGGGCCATGGTACAAACCCCAGCGTACGTCGTGACTGGATATTGTAATCCGGTCATTCCCTATTCAGGGCGGTCTTAACGTCCACTCATGTTCCTTTCAAAAAGAGTACGAATATTTACTGGCTTTATTAAGAGATTAAATATCGGGTAAAACTGGTTGAAGCACGACGCTTGCCACACAATCTTCACCTCACTTCTAGACTTAAGCCCATCCAGAAACACCCTCTTCATTAATTGTACAGGGAGCCATTGAAGTGGGTAGTAAATGAAAAATGTCTGAAAGAGAGGATTGTAGCACCCTCCTGCACTACTAAAAGTACAAGAGTTAAAAAAATCCTGCGCACAAATGATTATTATTGCGCACTTGGCACGCCATGAATTGAAAATCTTAAATATTCCACTATGACCAGCTTTTAAAATGGTGAACATGTAGAGATAAATAAATAAATAAAACGTAATGCATTTGAATGAACTAATTTAACAGTAATTCAAGGTTTTATGTATGATTTAAAATTAACAATAATTCTTAAATATTGCGAAAGAAGAGAAACAATTTGAAAGATATATAGACACATAAGTATATTATGTAACTATATGGAAATAAATGATGATGTGAAAGAGGATAATGATCTGATATAACAGCGAATGTGGTACAAAAAGTAAAGTATGGTCTGTGTTTTTCTGTACGTTCACAAAAAGTGTCAATATGCAAGACAGAGAAATATTAGTGAAGAAGGTGATGATAATGAGGCGGATAACTGAGATATGAATGGCGATGAAAAGTAGTTAGTTGTCATTTTGTGCGCATGTAGTCGATAACGTCACGCTAGAACTGTCGCAGTGTTGATGGATTGACAACTGCAGTTGAGAGAGCCTATATTAGTGGCATTTCTGGGTGTACTGCCAGATATCCACGACTCACATGAAAGAAATGATGACGGTGGGTGCTGTCATTACCATAACTTTGGCGAAGTAGAGATTCGTTGTCAAGGGATGGAATTTCATTCACAGAAATGTGAGCAAGGCAATTTTGAACAGTGACTTTGGAGAGGACAAAATGGTGGCAGTGAAAAAAGTACGTTGGTGGAGTCGAGTGACAACGAGAATTAAGCAGGAATGCAATGGGAAAGCCATTCAGATGAGCCATTTCAAACGGAAAAAAACTACAGCTTCGTCTTCTCTTCAATTAAATGAACAAATGATTCTGATATCATTTTACGGATAAACGCTCTGTTATTAAGCAGCATCTTTCGACGATTTGTCTTCTTCTAGCTAGTCCAGAAGTTTGCGCTTCATTAAGTCAAAGTTCGCGGATATTTTGAAGTATTTTTGAAGAAAACTCTTCTGGAAACAAACAACGAAGAACGCAAATTTGTGTATTGCTGGGATTGTGATGCACAACAGCGTTTACATCGTGCGCATTTTTGAGAACGCGCCCGACCTTCCAGACGGAGGACAGAGTTGCACTGTATTTGCTGTTCGCAAACGACGCCAGTAGCCTTGCGACCGCACAGCAGCCCATGTAATTCCGCAAAAGTTTCCGGTTACATTCAAAATGCGGCGAAAAAAATCTACGGGAATATACGCTTCTGAGGTCAAAACGGTAAAGACCTTATTGATTAGATACATGGCTGTCCGGTAGTGTCTGCGTTGTCCGCGTTGTCATCATACTGTGACTTTTCCTAGCGCAAAACCGAGGATTTATCTTTGAAAAAGGTCTTAGCATGGCGGCCGAAAAGTTGTGTCTTGCTCGCGACGTCTCCCGGACATACGATTGTCTACGTAATGACTCCGACCGTGGAAACCGCTTTCAAATTATTTGTTATCATATTATAAGGAACACGTAGGTTGCTATTTTTTCAGTTTTGCTTAGGCACTATAAAGAAAATATTGTCATATTGCGAGAGGAAACGGCAAATTTTCAACAACAAAAAAACTCTTATTGCCGGCCCCTGGTAACGAATAAGTGGATACATCTTGTCCCTAAAAAGTAAATTACTTCCTTTTCAATGTTGTGTAGACAGAATCTGTATTTTGTGAGTTTTTGACTCCGAAAAATCGATTGTCAGCAAAACATCTGTGCGTTCACCTATCAAACGGTTCGTTGGTTTGACTCTCAACGACGTTAGTGACTAACCTACGGATTTTCACCAAAATCGATACTCCCCAATAATTGCTGTAATCAATAATCAATTATTGATGTGGTTGATGACGCAGATCCTTAATTTGAAACAGATTTGTTAATTTTAGGAGATACTTTATCTGAAGCCTTTAGAGCATTTTCAAAATGTTCAAAAAAATAGGCCTTTTTTATTAAAATTTTGACGTTACAGACGCTTAAGAGAGTGGTTTAGGTCTCATTTTCAATTCAATTTTTTTTTGGCATCTTCCTACAATAATAATTATGAAGGATTTTTTTCTTAATGAAATATGTTCATTTGAAACCGATTTTCAAACAATATCTTGTTCACTTTTTAGAAATTATGCGTATTTTTGTGTAACTATCGTCAAACACAAGCAATTTTTAAATTTTGGACAATTATTTTATCAAAAACGGCTCCAATTTTTTTCTTAGAATGTTTTCTTCGTATATAGTAAAGAACTGTAAAGATAGTGGTGATAGTGCCGTTTTCACCGCACTCTCTGTATTTTTGAAAATTGCAAACAAAATTAGATTGGTAAATTCGAATATTTGCACGCTTTCTTTGACGTGTCATTTCGCAAAATGGCAACACAGTTGTTTCAAAATTCGTGAAGTTCATTCCATTGTTTCCGGTTGTTATGATTGTATTATATAGAAATCATTGTACAAAAGGAAATGCATTGAAGAAAGGCAATAAATTTAACTTAGAACTTACAAACACACTTCTAAACTTTAAAAAGTTTTCATCGCTGATTATGGTTTTAAACTATTAAAAGAGCACTTCAATATAATCAAGGTAGTCTTGTGGGAAAGAATTCTTGTTTTTATGTATTATAGGTTGCAAATACTGTTGCAATGAAATTTATTTGTTTGCTTCATTTATAAAAGAAATAAATGACTACTGTTCCTCTACAATCGAAAAAAATGTAGATATGAACCAGTGCCACTTCGTTTAAACTAGTTTAAATGGGATTTTTCAAGTTATAGTGGGGCTAGAAGAACAGAAATTGCAGTATTTTAATATTACGTAACTTTTTCCAATAGTACGAGAAAGTATGTGCAGTTGTATCTTGCGTATGTAGTATTTTTCGTCGTATGTAGTCAAGAACACACATCGTTCATATTTTGTATGGAACACAGACAATGTTCAATGTGTGCACAATGCGGACGCTGTGTATCTCCGTTGCCGGTGGCGCCGCAAGCGCAGGCGCCGGCGCCGGCGTCGGCAGCGGGTGCGGTCGGGGCGTGGGGCGCGTGCGGGGGCTGGGGACTAGGTGCGCGGGCGCAATTACGCGATAGTAGCCGGCGCTCGCTCGCGCCGCTGCATCCGTATCCGTTAAAAGTGCATTAGTTGCCGCCGGCGACGCGTAGCTTCCGTTGCCCATTTGACGCGCCTTCCCCCTCGCTTCCCTGGCGTTGCCCTGTGGACCTCTTGGTGGGGAGGGCACCGGGAATCGCATTTGTCACTTTCTGCTCTTTACAATTCTTATATCAATGCTCATATTTACAATACCTTCGTAACGTATATAGATGAGCAGTGTGCTCACTTTACAAGATTTCTGTCGTCGCCGCCAGAGCGCACTAGTGTTGCTATTTACTGTATACATCGATACATAGAAGACGGTTTTCAGTGCAGAAACTAAAGAATATTGCAGAAAATAATCAATATTGTTAGATTTTTTTGTCAATTGCTGGAATGTTTTGAAAGCTCCCGAACTCACTCTGATCTTTTTGGTGTCATTTATCTTCTTTGTCAAAAAAAACAACTGCACTTTAGTTGCTACACTACAATGTTTCGAAAAGTGACAATATGTTTACCTATTTTTGACACATTTACATTCGACTTTAAATTGCCCAAAGACTCAAAATTACATCTCTCACATTATGAATAAATCAGAATGTTTTTTTTCTATACAGCACATTCTGTTTGTGAGAAGAGTTAAAATATTTCACTTGACGGATATGTTAAAAACGTGCTGGTTTTACGAGATTCGTAATTCTTAAATGCGCTCAAAATTGAAGCAGAGGAGGGAACATCTTTATTTCATTGGGAAAAGTACAGTGCTGCAGTAAGGCTTTCTATAGATCTTCGTTGTCGCATTTTAGGCAACGTTCTTTTCCAGTCTTCACGGAATCAGTTTACTAAAATTACATATAAACTACAATTTTTTGTTCTTATCTTCTCCTTAATTTGTTACACAGAATACATTCTTTGGTATTAAACACAAATTCATCAAATTTTAAAATTTGTTCGTGCAAAGGTTGTAGATGTGAGACAATTCTTCGTAATGTCTTGGTATTGTTCTTTCTCACTTTTCTATTTTGTTTCAAAGGCTTACCACGATATTGATCCTTCCGTGTCTTGCTGTTCAATTAGGAGCGAATCAAGTAGACATATTGCTCTCACTTTGCCTTTCGACATTCATTCTAATCACTTAAATCTGGTCACAAGGGAAGCATGTGGGTGCATAATTTGTTCTTTCATCATCAATAAATAATAGCAGGAAGTGAAATTATCCCTTTGAGAGACATACACATCACAGAAAAGCAATAGCGGAATTAATTAGATTGTGACACGCACTTTTCTACTCACATTAAAATAAATTAGCAACACTGTCATTAACACAAATAGTCCATTTATCATCTTAAACGATAATGCTACTGGTGTGTCACTTTTCACCTCCCTTGGGCCAAACGTCAGCAGTTCACTCTTAAAAAAACTAAAGAAAGTAATCATAGTAATCCTGCTATAAGTGATCTCCATCTCTGTAGATGTTTTTTGAATAAAGACAGTACGCAAAATGGTCGTTATTAACCTGAGGAAGTGAGAAATGAATTTCAGTCCACTTAAGTAACTTGAGGAACTACAACAGCACACCATTTCTCACATTATTGGTAACTGTTACATAATTTCTAGCATTGCAATGTCTGTCCTCACTTCAGACATCATTTAAAAAAGTTCAAACAAAGCGCCTACATTCCATATCTGCAATTATTTTAATAGTCAGGATAATTGAAATGTAGGCCAAACACCTTCATAAAAAAGTAAAGATAATAAAATATCCCCCAATTTCAATATTTTTATTAATATTTTCTCTTTATGAGAAATATCGTAACATCATGCTACATGTGAACGTACACAGTACATCTATAAAGAGCATTTGTCTAGTAAACCGATTAAAACACAAATAATATTTAGCGATAGGCAACGCTTTGTGAAAACCGTCGCGTAGCATCTTTTCGTTGTTTGCTGCTTTAATATCCTGTAAAAGAATTAGCTTTTTTACGCAATTCTCGTACACAACAGCATCGCGATGCAAAATACAGGGTATTGACCTGTGGTTGACTTTCTGACGTTGAAAACAGTTTTGAATTGTATTTTACTGATATGAGATAGACAATGTGATTTTGAGAGTATTTGAGTAAGCTCGCAAATTAATTGTACACGCAATATAAATAATAGTTAATGTTCGCAATATATGAAAGTTTATTCCTTTATTACAATTGCATAAAAATATTTTATCTGCGAAAAATATTCTCATAACTAATGTAAAATGAATTATTGAGCAGACTAAGCTATTTTTTATATTTTGAAGTATGTAGTCTTGCTGACCGCTGCCATACAATGTATTTAAACATAAATATGTGTATTTATTTTTGCCTTAAAGTTGTTACCCTTATATTGGCGATAATAAATGCATGAAACATGACTGTGATGAAACTTTCTGTCATATCTTAGTGATTATAAAACTAATGAATAAGTTAGTTGTATAATATTTGGAAACGAAATAAAATGATGTATGTGTACCGCTAGAAATTTAATTATAGAAAGTGTTTACACGTTTCAGAGACAATTCTTGAAGCAATATGAACTGAAAACGTACGAAAAAGTGATACGTGTTTTTTCTAGATAATGAATTATCTGAAATTATAGAAACGAGTGACGTTTATACATGACTTTCACCTTTTGATTAAATTAATAAAAATGTAAGTCAAGAGAAAAACAAGGAACAATTCAGGAAATGAAAGTATCAAAACATGCATTTATATCAAAAGATATCCTAACTTTTCTTCTTTGTTTGGTGTGTGGGACTACTGCAACTGACATTACAGAAAAACTTAAAAATTACTTGTTCATAACACTTACTATAAACGTTTATAGAATTCATCTGCCGAACTGTTTACAATACAGTCTTTTTTAGCGTAGGAAATATATAATGCACTTATTGCATTAATCTTCATTTTTGGTGAGAAGAAACGAACAATATATTTAACTCGTCAGATATATTAGTATGAAAGCTTTAATTAAATTGTTACATATCGAAATAAAAAAATCTAAGGCCTGAAGCAAATTTAAATTTTCTTTCCACAACAAAATGAAAAAAAACTCCAAACGACAAAAGCATAAAAAGTACACAAAACTGTTACAACTTATCATTGAAGCGTACTTTTCTTAGCCACCTAAGTAGAGTACTCGAAGATGACTTTACAACTTCTCTGGCGGGAAATAAACGCAAAGTTTTTACCTCCCATTCACCATGGTACGCGCCTCTCTGCCAACACCCCCGTCGCCCCTCCCACATTTCTGCTCTTGCAGAGAGGAGACTGATCACCAAACCCTTAGCGCTCCGTCGCATCTGCGAGAGTATCGCTGAGTACTTTGGCAGCGGTGCGAAGCCAGCAGGCATCAAAGTTGATGAAGAAAGAAAGAAGGAAGGAATATTCCACGGTGCTACTTCTCAAGACGTTGCTCTAGTTCGCTGCTGAGAGCTTTCACGACGTCGTGAGCTTTTCGTTGTGGAACGAAACTGCAGGCTGTGGCTTTACAATGGATACGGAACGTAACCTCATTTCGTATTTAGTTCCTTCCGCTTTATGTTACTGATTTACATTATCATATTCTGATCTGATAATCCATTGTGTACTCGTGTGTTTTAAGATGCATTACTGTCATGAGTTTGCTGATGCATGGATTTTCCTTTTCCTCCCACCTCCCATAGTCATTTATTGATCATAAAACCCATCTAATTGTAATTGAATTATTAGATGAAAAACTATTCAACATCATAACGCTTCTTTGCTGTGTAATTAATGCAGGCACTATGCATTTTGTTTTTATTTTCTTATACTTATTTTCATTATTATATATATTTTAAAAGGAGAGGATCGGAATACGTAATTCATTATATGCTATGTTTTTGGTCGCGAATTGGCCATCTCGGGACCACGCGAACGTTCAACTCACCGGAGCTCAGTTATATTTATTGAGGGTAGGTGCATGTGACATTCATGACGTCATGACGTTTGTTAGCCCTGGGGACTATGTTATTTTAAAATTTTAACAATTTAATATTTATTAAGTGAATAATAATTATCAGTGATCAAAATATAATTTAAATTTACAAACAAATACAGAATAACTTTATTTTTGCAATTTACATTCATTATTTGCAAATTACATTTACTAAAAATACAAGAAGTGATTAATTGAGAAAAATAAATTTTCTTGTAAAAAAGAAAAACTTCTTAATATTTAATTTATTACTACTCTAGAATCTTCAAACTATTGGAGATTTTAAAACTTCATTTTCAGCACAAATGCATTAATGGAAAAGAAAAAATATGTAGGATACGTCTGAAATACACATGCGTATGTTAGCAGCATTAAACCTACAATAACTCTTACGAGAAACCAGTATTTTTAACGCGCCTGCGGGCCGCTTTTCATACAAACGCGTTTCGCCCTTATCACGGAGCACCTCCTGTCCGACGGCGCTGGGAGCATTCGGACGCAGCAGGTTCATTTAGCGCTGCGAAACGCGAATTCCCCCTGCGGCCACGGCAGCGCGCGCGGCGCGGCGCGGCGCGGGGCGGCAACGCGCGCAACGAGGTAGGTTTATTCAGTTCACAATTTTTACGCTTTCCTCTTCTAGTATTTTTCCGCAGCCTCTGGCGCAACTCCCGCCCCCGACATTTTAGTCGCAGAAAAAGAACAATCGATCATTCTCCTACCAAATAACCGGTTTTTTCTACCCGCTCGCGCCCCGGCTGCGCCGCGCCGCGCCGTGCAGTGAGCGCCCGGCGCGTGGAGTTGGAAAACTTACGATCGTATAGAGGCCGCGCGCGGGTCCGGGTGGTGGGTTTTCGGGGCGGAGGAAGGTGGTTTGGAGAGGAGGCGGCAGAGCCGAGAGTGGGTAGGGGTCGCGACTGAGTGGGAAGTGGAATGGGGGCGGGAGGGTTTGGACGGGCAGGATCGCGTGGCTGGGCGGCGAGAAAGCGGGAGCGGATGGAGGGGTTAGGATCGTTGATGTGTCGTGGCGGCGCAGGCGGGGGAATTGAGACAATGGCGGGGCGGGGTGGAGAGAGCGTGGAGAGAGTTGGGTGCGGGAAGGGCGGTGCCGAGGGCGAGGCGTGAAACACGGGGCGGGGCCCGGTCGGGATTCCGCCCGCCCGCCCGCAATTTCAGTTCGGGGGCGCCGATTATTTGCGAGTTAACGCCGGGCGCCGGGAGTAAACTGGCGAGCGGGGCGCGTAACTCCGGCGATACGCGGGGGCGGCGCGGTGGGCGATTGGGGGCGGTATGGAGGGCGGGATCACCGGCGCCGGGCTCGCCGGCCGGCCGGGCCGGGCCGGGCGTTGGGCGAACTGGAGGGGGCTTACGGCGACACGTGGAAGCGGGTTAACGTGTGTGGAACCATGCGCGGTGGGTGCTTAGTTGGCGATGGAGGTTATTGTTGGGTAGCGGTGGAATTTACGCTCAACAGGGTAAAGGTTGGATATAAATGGAAATGCAGGATGGTTGGAAACAGAGATTGGTTTTAAATAACGACGAACTGTAAAGCGCACGGGCAGAATTCTTTGTCGTTTGCACAAGTATGATAGGATATGAAACGCCGCAGCAGAACGAAAGTCACGAGAGCAACACCTAGGGATGTTATACTATATTTAAAAGAAGAGTATCACTAAAGATTAAACTGCTGTTACAGAAATTTCAGAATCTTGACACAAGACCAGACAAAACAGACTTGAATATAAAGCTCGTAATAAGGTAGTAGAGTTGTCAGACCTATTCATACACATAAAGAGAGTATCTATGACAATACAGCATTTCATCAGACGTGTCGCAGAAAATGAAAGTAAAGAAATGACGATGCATTGATAATGGTCTGCATCAGAGAACGATGGAAATGTAAGCCGCGGACGTTTCGCGACGGAGGGTCGGCGCCCGGCCAGGACAGGGGAGGGGGGGCGGAGCGAGCGCTGGCGGGGCTAAAAACCAGCATGGACGTTACCGCCACGGAGCGCTGTAAACACGTCGAGTTACGCGCGTGGTTCGCGCCGCGCGGCCCCGGGGCTGCCAGGGGCGGGGCGCCTTCGGCCGCTCCCCCGCGCCCGCCTCGCCGCTCCCGACCCGGCGGCCCTTGCCACTCCGCATCACGCGCCCTACTACCGCCCTAATCACTCTACCGCCACATTTCCTCGCCCTGTCCCCACATCCCCCCTATGCCACCGCCACACCCTGTCCCGCCACTAACCTACCTTCGTCGCCCTAATTATTACCCTACCCATTCTGCATCCCTACATCACTCCTTACCTACACTCGCCGACATTCGCTTTTCTGGGCTAGGTGGAATTCAGCCACTGTCTGGTGAAGAATTCTAGCTGCGGGTGTTGTTTGGTAATTTTCTTGTTTTTCCGATCAGTAACAGTGGAATGCTTGAGCATTATTCTAACAAACGGACCATGGGCCGCGCGCATCTTTCTTCCACTTAATTTCCTATCCTCATCCATTTCTTTCATTCACTTACACCAATATAACACATGTCGGGACCGCCAGTCAGAAACTAGACATTTTCTCGGTGGGGCGGAGCTCCGCCTTGGTTGGAGAAAACCCTTCAAGCTCTTCGTGTAGGTAGGTGTCAGATCCCGCCATCCCTCAGTGAGAAGATCATCGCCTCCTCCTTCCCCCGCGACATCAAGACGAACTACACTTACGGAACAGTTGACCATAGCTGTTAACGCACCCGGAAACCTGAAATAATCATCAATCGATCGATCTCTTCGTCCTTCCCACTGAGTCCTCTTTCGGGGTGTATTCCCCCACCTGGCCCGCTCTCTTCTCTCGCCTTCGCTCCGGCCTTTCGCCTCCTGTCTCGTCTTGTCCCGTTCTTGCCCCGTCTGCTCAGCTCAGCTTTTGCTCCGTGGCTGCTATCGCGTCCCGCCCTCCGCCCTCGCCCCCGC
>BOPP01000014.1:7978904-7995517 GCA_017312745.1 Gryllus bimaculatus | reverse complement strand
AGGGATCACCGGCCCGCGCTCCGCGGCCCGGGCCGGGCCGGCCGGCCGTTTGCGACTGAGGTGGGCTTTTACGGCGACACGTGGAAGCGGGTTAACGTGTGTGGAACCATGCCGGTGGGTGCTTAGTTGGCGATGGAGGTTATTGTTGGGTAGCGGTGGAATTTACGCTCAACAGGGTAAACAGTTGGATATAAATGGAAATGCAGGATGGTTGGAAACAGAGATTTTTTAAATAACGACGAACTGTAAAGCGCACGGGCAGAATTCTTGTCGTTTGCACAAGTATGATAGGATATGAAACGCCGCACAGAACGAAAGTCACGAAGAACACCTAGGGGATTTATACTATATTTAAAAGAAGAGTATCACTAAAGATTAAACTGCTGTTCACAGAAATTTAGAATCTTGACACAAGACCAGACAAAACAGACTTGAATATAAAGCTCGTAATAATGGTAGTAGAGTTGTCAGACCTATCATACACATAAAGAGAGTATCTATGACAATACAGCATTTCATCAGACGTGTCGCAGAAAATGAAAGTAAAGAAATGACGATGCATTGATAATGGTCTGCATCAGAGAACGATGGAAATGTAAGCCGCGGACGTTTCGCGACGGAGGGTCGGCGCCCGGCCACGACAGGGGAGGGGGCGGGCGAGCGAGCGCTGCGGGGCTAAAAACCAGCATGGACGTTACCGCCACGGACGGGCGCTGTAAACACGTCGAGTTACGCGCGTGGTTGCGCCGCGCGGCCCCCGGGGCTGCCAGGGGCGGGGCGCCTTCGGCCGCTCCCCCGCGCCCGCCTCGCCGCTCCCGACCCGGCGGCACTTGCCACTCCCATCACGCGCCCTACTTCCCCCCTAATCACTCTACCGCCCCATTTCCTCGCCCTGTCCCCACATTCCCCCCTATGCCACCGCCACACCCTGTCCCGCCACTAACCTACCTTCGTCGCCCTAATATTACCCTACCCATTCTGCATCCCTACATCACTCCTTACCCACACTCGCCAACATTCGCTTTCTGGGCTAGGTGGAATTCAGCCACTGTCTGGTGAAGAATTCTAGCGCGGGTGTTGTTTGGTAATTTTCTTGTTTTCCGATCAGTAACAGTGGAATGCTTGAGCATTATTCTAACAAACGGACCATGGCCGCGCGCATCTTTCTTCCACTTAATTTCCTATCCTCATCCATTTCTTTCATTCACTTACACCAATATAACACTGTCGGGAGCCAGTCAAAACTAGACATTTTCTCGGTGGGGCGGAGCTCCGCCTTGGTTGCGAGAAAACCCTCAAGCTCTTCGTGTGGTAGGTGTCAGATCCCGCCATCCTCCAGTGGAAGATCATCGCCTCCTCCTTCCCCCGCGACATCAAGACGAAATACACTTACGGAACAGTTGACCATAGCTGTTAACGCACCCGGAAACCTGAAATAATCATCAATCGATCGATCTCTTCGTCCTTCCCACTGAGTCCTCCTTCGGGTGTACTTCCCCACCTCGCCCGCTCTCTTCTCTCGCCTTCGCTCCGGCCTTTCGCCTTCTGTCTCGTCTGTCCCGTTCTTGCCCCGTCTGCTCAGCTCAGCTTTGCTCCCTGGCTCTATCGGCCGCCCCGCCCCCCCCGCCCCGCGCCCCGACCCGCCAATCCTCAAACGACCCCTCGTCGTCCCCCTTCCCCCCCTTTCGCCCTCCCTCGCCGCCCCCGCTTCATTCCGCCCGCTCCGGACTCCGCCTCCCCGCCCCGCCCGCCCCGCCCCCCCCGTGCCCCGCCCGCGCTTTCACCCCACCGCTTCCCTTTTTGCCCGTCCCCACTGGATGCCGGGTGGCCCCCCGCACGCTGCGCAGGCGGAGTTGCATAACAAGTCTGAAAGGTTGCGTCGTGTTAGCGCGACCGGAGTCATTCTATGCGCGAACAAAGGAGGAAGTTTGCGGAGGAAAACTGAGCGAAATTTTTCTGCGTGTCCGTTGGGAGATAGATCAAAAGAGATTGGTTTTGAGTTAAAAGCTTGTTTAGGAAAAAGTTTTGTTATTAATGAGTTTCGCTCAGAGGAATGTAGAAGGGTGCTGCTGTGCCTAACAGATTTTGATATCATGCACCACTGAATGGCTAATGAAACACTTATTTTCAGATGTCCTGAGTTCGTGCTTTATTATTCACTTTCTGTATATTGAGCATTTGAAGCACGCTATTTTTAAGATAATTCACCTACAAGGACAAAAACGAACTGAACATTCATCATCACAGCAACACAGAATTATTGTTGTGGAAAAGTTCCTTTAACTAGTCTTCTATAAAAATATTTGGATACCATTTTTTTATATTGACTTGCTCCGTTGTTTTATAAAATGTGGAGTTATGATTAAAGATGTTTGAAAATGTTTGTAATTGTCTATATAGCTGATTAGTATTGCAGTTCGGTGATTTGCCGATTATTACTTTTTTTCACTTAAAGCTATTGAGGAAATATAAAGAAGCTACTTTGGAATTGTTGCTTTAAAATAATTTGAAATTTTATTCTCATCTAGTTATGAGAAGTTAAGAATAATGATGATTTAAAAGCGAGCTTTTTAACGTTGTGTTCGGTGAAATTTGTTTAATATTTACTGTCTTGAAGACACGTGTTTTATTGAAGCAGAGGCCGTAAGACGTCCCTGTTTCCCTTGTGATGTTTTTGCTCTTACTACCTGCAACTGTCAGTTCAGTTTATCCTTACCGCTTTATTTTCGCGCTTTACATTTATGTTTCCTTTCAACAATGTTGCGTTCCACTTCGACTTTCACAGGTAATTTCTTTTTGTCTTGCAGAGCATAGCGAACGAAACTCTAGCAGTTTCCGTGAATTTAAAAGCGGTTATGAGCGTAGATAAATACTTTCTATACTTCCTTCCCGTTTCAAGTCAGCTGGTTCACTGTGTACGTCATAGTGTATAAGTTAAAATGTTTCATTAAAGTACTCTTTTTAATTCAGGAAAAACACATTTACATATGTGTAAAAGTACAAAGCCCCAGAAAAATATTATTTGAATATTTATAATTTTATAGTCAGAAATGAGATGGTGTTTTTTTTTATTTTTTTCAGAAATAAAGATCCTTGGTTTCGATTGTTAGACATTGTGTTCCTTGCTCCCATAGAGGATTCTCAATTTACTTTCAAAGAGAATTTAGCGGAGTGTTGCATTGCTGACCATCGAAAATCTTTTTGTAACGAGGTATTGTATAATTTGTTCTGCTGCAATATTTCTATATGGCGTCAGTCATGCTGCAATGACAAAAACCAAGCTGCTTATGGCTAATTATTTTTCGTAACAGACGTTCCGCATGTGTTCACACGTTCATGAATAATGTTGCGTTTCTTCTGGACGACCGGTACCTGGAATGCGCCTTCAAAGTTACAGTACACTGCAATGCTTCAACACGCTCTGGCCAACACTGCGCACGCCGCAATGTTTAGTTTCGCATTCCGCTTCCAGCGGTTTCTGTAAATTACGCCGCAGTAGTAACCAACTCGGGCCGCGGCCGCTGTTCGGGGCTGAGCGAAGGGCCCCGCGCCACGGCGAGGGCGGCCGCGCGCCACCTGTGGACCGGGCCGCGTCGGCGGCGCCCGGCCCCCCCAGCGTGATATACCTCCCGCCCGCGCGCGGGTACAACCACGCTTCCACTTCCCCCCCTCCACGCCACACCCAGCTTCGCCCCTGCGGCCCAGACCACGCTCGGCAAATCTCGCCTCTAACCCCGCGTCCGGGTCCATCCCTCCCTCGCCCCGCGCCGCGCCGCCCCGCCCGCCCCGCCCGTCCCGCCCCGCTCCCGTCCCGCCGTCCCGTCCAAATCGCCGTCCGGCGTCCCGTCCCGCCCCGCCAGTCCCCCGCCCCGTCCCTCCCCGCTCCCGCCCCCCCGTCCCGCCTAGTCCCGCCCCACCCCGCCTCGTCCCGGCCCCGCCTCGTCCGCCCGTCCCGCCCCACCCCGCCTCGTCCCGCCCGCCCGCCCCGCCCCCGCCCCGCCCCGCCCTTTCCCGCCCCGCCCGCCCACCCTCGGTCCCGCCCCGCCCGCCTCGTCCCGTCCCGTCCCGCCCCGCCTCGTCCCTCCCCGCCCCGTCACCGCCCCGTCCGCCCGTCCTCGCCCTCCCCCGTCCCGCCCCGTCCCGCCCGTCCCGCCCAGTCCGCCCCCCTCCCCCCCCCCCCCCCCCCCCCCGTTCCGCCCGTCCCGCCCCGTCCGCCCCGTCCCGCCCCGTCCCGCCCCGTCCCGCCCCGTCCCGCCCCGTCCCGCCCCGTCCCGCCCCCTCCCGCCCGTCCCGGCCCCGTCCCGCCGCCGTCCCGCCCCGTCCCGCCCCGTCCGCCTAGTCCCCCCCGCCCCGCCTCGTCTCCGCCCCGTCCCTCCCCGCCCCGCCCCGTCCCGCCTCGTCCCGCCCGCCCGCCGTTCCCGCCCGTCCCGCCCCGCCCCGCCTCGTCCCGCCCCGTCCCGCCCCCCCCGCCTGTCCCGCCCCTCCCCGCCCCGCCCCGCATCTGCCCATCCTCTTCACCTTCGCCCCCTCATACTCCTCCCGTCACTTCTCGATGCGTCCTTTCCCCGCTCTCTAAGCGCAGTTCGCTCCAGACTTCCTCGCTCTATCCAACTTCTCTCGCCCGGCTTCGGCTCCGCCCCGCCTTTCTTCTTACTTGTCCCTTCCACTTGCCACCTTACTTGCCTTTACTTCGTCTCGCCTCCGATCCGTCTCGCATCCTCCCTTCCTTTGCCCCGCCTCGTCCCTCCCCACCCTCCTCCACGCCGCTTTGGTCCGCCTCCCTACGCCCCATCCCTCCTCGTCTTGCCCCACTGCGCTCCGTGACTCCCCTTCCCCCTGCCACGCTCAGTCCCGCCCCGACACGCTCCCCATACAACCATACCACCTCGTACATCTGTACTCGGTCCGCCTCCTACCCGTTCACACTTCTCCGTAACATGCCCCCAACATGTCTTTCCCGTCCTGCCCGTACCTACTCGTGCCCCCTGTACTCACCGCTGTTTGCTTTAGCGCTGCGGCCGCGTGCGCCCGTCTGAGGCTCCGTGCCCTCACCACCTCCTCCCGTTCCTCTTTCTTCGCCTTGCAACGCCTTTTCCCCAGACTTTCCTCTTCGCTCTTGGTGTACCTGGTTATTCAAGGCTACAGGTTAGTGGATCTAATGTTACGACATGATTGCTAGAAAAATATATCTTTAGTTGCTTTGAGAAGTGGAACGTGGAATGTATGCGTCCTGAGCGAAAAGTACTTTTTCTAAAGACTATAATGAATAGTTATAGTTAAAACAGTGTGGTATATTACTTAAGTGCTATATTTTGACATTTTTAGTTACGTATAAACACATAAATGAAAGTTACTCTAGCACTAGAAACAAATAAAGAATAAGATTATTTGAGGTAGATATAGACGTGTGTCATCCGCTCATTAATATCGTAGGAGATCAAAATATTAGGCCTCTCTCCGCTCTGGAAAAGTACTGCTAAATATTCAACTGGGGAGTTTCTATCAGCTTTGTATATTTTCTATTTTCAATGAAGCTCTGACAAATTTTATGGACTCTTAGAAAAATATTATTACAAACTATTCTACGTCTATATTTTGCCAACATGTTCTAAACTTTCATATTTTCCTACAGTACGGTTTCCCGTCATCGTTAAACTACCACAATTATTTCCAGCATTCTTCTTTCGCGTCAGCTTTGTTTTTCCTGTCAATGACAATATTCATTTGTGGCTATCGCCGTCTCCCCGTCACCGCCTTCGCCCTTCTCCTGCTGCCTTCCTGCCCAGTCCTCGGCTGCTGCCCCCCTCCCCCCCTCGGCCGCCGGCAGCACGCTCCAAAGTCACCGCGGTCGAGTCCCTGCGCCAACTCTCGTGTTGACTCTGCAAATGGAAAGCAAAATATTACACCGCTTTTTATTATACAAACAACATATTGACTTTACGCCTGGCAGCTACGCAATTGTTTTTCCGCAGCGAGGGAGGCGGCGGGGCCTGGTTAAAGAAGACGTGGTGGGGGCGGCGGCGGTGGCTACACCGCAGTGCGCGCGCCGACTGCATTCCGGTAACCTCGGGGGACGACCTACAGCTGACGCTCTCTTTCTGTCTTTTTTTTCTTTTTTTTCGAAACCTTGGGAAAATTCTAAAAATGGAAAAGCGATGGACCTTTCCCCCTGGTGAATACGTGTTTGTAGGCACAGTAAATAGTCTGTTTTATAAACAGAAAAGGCGACAAAATGTGGAAATTATGAAACATTTTTGTTTTGTTTTGTTTTGTTGTGCTTGGTGAAAGAACAACAGAAACAATCGCATTGAGAGTAGTTTCTCGATTACATTGGTTACGCTGTTTTTGTTTCAAATATTAGAGAATTAAGCCTGTGCGAGGTAATAATTAATGCTTTACCGGAGAATCTTTACAGAATGAAATTCAGTTTGTGTTTTTAGAGAACATTTATTATTATTCCTGAGCGTATCGTTTATAATGTAAATCGATTATATCTTAAATACAATATGAATACATTTTATTCGAAAGCGTGCTACATAAAAGGAATTAAATGGTATCTTATACGAATATTTGATGTTAGAAATTGTTATATCTCCTGTTTCTTATAATATACTATATAGTATATTCTAAGGCGAAATGAGTACAATGCACTGTAACGTCGCCTTTGCTAGTGTTGGATGTTTTAAACTTTATTTTATATCTGTGACGGAATTAGTTTTTAAATTATTGATATTTCTCGACATTTGGCGATAACTAGTATTTTCATGTTTGCTTATAACAATTTGCTTTTTGCAGATTCAATTTATTAGTGTTTAAAGATGATTACTTCGTTACACTAAGGGTTTCTTAGATATGTGATAAAACAACTAATTTTTCTACTTTTACTTTCCCTTAAATATACGTATATACGGAGTAATATAGTATAGAAAAAGTTATGTAATGCTGCGCGGAAAAGCGGAGGATTTTTGGCAGAAAAAGTTCATTGCCGAGCTATGATAAAGAACTAGCGGTGCCTCTGAATGGCATACACAAGACTTTCCCGTATTATTTTTCTATTTTCTTTGGTCTCGGTAAGCTATTCTAACTTGCCACATACTCTTGCCTGCTGCCGTCTATTGCCACCCAAAGTATATCTTTGGACATTTTCTTAAATTTTCGGTTTCCTAATAGTAGAACGGAAATAATTTTTTAAAATAAATATTAAAGACCAGTAAAACCTCGTCTTAAAGGCCAATTTTCTTTGAAACTTTTGGAGCAGTTTTTATGAAAATGGCGTTTAAGCGCTACTGTGAATTCGAAATTTGAAGCTCTTTTCACAGAAAATTTTGAGTTCTCAAAAACCTTCATTTGAACTTTTTTGAAAAATTATTCAAATGTAATTTTTTTGGAAGATGTCTCACGCAGTTAATACGCATACTTACACCAATTTGTAAATACTATTGTATTTGTGAGTTAATATGCTTTAAATGACTTCAAATGAAGTTTTTCGAAAACTCGATATTTTCTGTGAAAGAGCGCTTCAAATTTTGAATTCACAGTAGCACTTAAACGCTATTTTCTTAAAAACGGTTGCAAATTTTTCAAAGTAAATTGCCATTTAGAACGAAGTTTTACAGTTCTTTAATATTCTTAAAGTAAAATTTCCATGCTACTATTAGAAAACCGAAAAATTGAGATTTTTTTTAGAAAAAGTGCCATGGGCGGCTATAGAAGTGAGCTGGCAAGAGTATGTGTAAGTCCGAATAGCTTTCCGAGACCAAAGAAAATAGAAAACTAATACGGGAAAGTCTGTGCCATTTTTAGCACAATTAGTTGGCTTTTAACGTTTTTTAATGGGAACAGGCCACTACCAATCGCATAGATAGTTTATGCGTCCAATACGAGGTTTTTTTGAGAAGGCCATATTTGTTATATGTTGTTGATTGGAGCAACCAGCAGAAACTTCCGAAGAGAGCAACCGACCGCTAGAATTCTCCTCCAGACACCGGCTGAATGCGACCGAGCCGTGTGGGTAGCGACGAAGGACCTGCCTTCGTCGGGATTGGAACCTTAGAACCTTGGGGTCAGAGAGGCTGTAGAGTCTGCGCCACGCGATGCTGGCTGTGAGCTCAACCCAGCCGGTGCAGCGCGTGGTGTTTTGGGTGCGCCTGTACTCGCGCCCTCTGCGCAGCCTTCTGGCACACGCCGGGAGCTGTTCTTTTTTTTTTTCTCGGAGGAGTGTCCCCGCGCAGCGGGAAGTTGGGAACGACGTTTTACATTTCTGACAATTAACGACCATGAGATTTTTCATATTCAGTTTGCTTGGACCCGTTTTTTTTTCCTTGGACGTTCTTTTCTCTCTGATTTTTTTCTCGTTTCCTCTCTGTCGCTCTCTTGAGTTAAGCGTATTCAGGAGTGCGGGCGTTAATGACAATCTTGGCTCACTCTGCGTCATTCATTTCTCGCTCGCCCGGTGCTGCGGCCGGGTGCGGGCGGCAAACGACAGAGGAACCGGGCTGACGTTGCGTTTAAGAAATAGAAATATCACGTATTTTTTTCCTCTTCTTATTTGTCCGGAATATTTTTTTTTCTTTTTTGTATTATACTTTGTCAAACTTCTCGCTTTTCATATTCGAGATGAGAGTTATGGAGATGATACTTCTGAGAGAATGATTCTCCCGAAACCGCTTGCGAGAGAAGTTGTTTCTGGGGCGTAATTTGTTCTGGTTGGCCATTTTACTATGCGCTTATTCTTTTAGAATGGTGAATGTTGAAGTACAAATAAATGTACAAGCATACTATGGTTTCAATACTATTCCATGAAAATTCCCCTGATGTGTGTATATACATAATTTGAATTATTATCGTCATGTATAACGAATAACGAGATAACTTGAAAACTTCAAGGTAATATTTAATTTTTTAAACAAGCTATTGCCAAATGATTCACAAGTTACTTAAAAATGTGTATGGTGAAAGATTCGCGAACTGGAAGTTCCGTTAAACGAAATTACGTTGAAAAGTGAAAAGTGAATGATGGATAACCAACGGCTGAAGCGGTTTCCCTCTCCGCGCGCGGCCAACGTTAACCGGCGCGCCTTCCCAACTTGCTGCGTCACTCACAGCGCCACACTTGCGAAGTTGGCGAGGTGCAATGTCTAACCCGCGCCCTGCCCGCCGTACAGGAGGCAGCTGGGGAATATCCATATGAGGAGACGGTTGCGCAGCTGCTGAGCGGGTAAAAGATAGAAGCGTTTCTTTATGTAGATTTAGGAGTTTTTCAAGGACTATCGTGATTCGTTCCTAAGAGCAATGAATTAAAAAGATAGGGTAGCAACAATGAAGATAAAAAATGGTCGAATGCGAGAGAGTGGAAGTGGGTTATCTCGAAGGAAAGCTGCCGATAGCTCGTTCTTACATCTTACATTCCACATGGATTGACTGAGGATCGAGCTCTGGCCCCAATAGTAGATATCATTCATACGCGCTACCAATTCCATTTCGAGTTGCCGCCCTCCTCCGTCCCTACGCTAAAGAACGAATGAGACGGAAAGAGAGAAAGAGAGAGAGATAGGCAAAAAGGGAGAGGAAAATAATAAGAGTGTGACATTAAGAGAGGAAGGAGGAAAGATTAAAAACGAAGGAATAAAACAGTGTTAAATGAGTGGTTTGCTAATAGGTGAGGCAAATACATGAGTAATGTTGGGAAAGTTCTGAGTTGCGGTATGCAAACAGTGGAACTGTAACTTTGTGTCATAGTATTTGGGGACCTGAAATCAACGCCGCATTTCTGACGAGATTGTTGAAAGCAGGTGGATGGTTTATGTTTGGGAGTTGGGATGAGGGTCGAGAAGTGTGAGGAGAAATGGGGAGGGATTGCGAGAATTTTTGGGCGTGCTTCGCATATGCTCTTTGAAAAGCGCTCGCTCTTCCCAGACGTTGGAACAAGTGACGATATTATTAAATCTGCATAAAAAATGAATGTTATGATAAAAGAATATGTTTCACACGCCTATACATAACGGAAAATGAAGCCAGAGAAAATTAGAAAAAAAGCGAAGGTAGAGGAAACGCAATGCACGTTAAGGAAGCATGGTATAAAGGATGGCAAATTAATACAAGTTATAATATGACGAATGTGAGTAGGACAAATAATGAATCATAAATCATAATGAAATTAGGTGGAAACTACGGCAAATATTTTCAAAATTAAAATGAATGACCCATTTTGTAAACACGTGTAAAAATAAACAACTTTGTACACACAACAAAAGTACAATATAACAAATGCTTTATAAAAATACAAATAATTACATTTGAAAATTAATTATAATTTGTACAAATGTATAAGTCTTAAGAGACAGTGGTCAAACTAATAGATAATAGAAGCAACGAAGAGAGGAGAATACAGAGAATAGCGATAGAGAGAGAAATACACTCTGCCTGTGAATATAACATTTTGAGGAGCAATGAAAGGTAATGAAAGGCAACAAACTAAACATTTTAAAATACCTATGTATGACGAAAAAAAAGTACAACAAAATTTCCTACATCTACTGATAGCCACATGCTGTGTGTAAAAATGGAGAGTGTAAGAATGCAGGAACTCCGGAGAAAATAAGACGTGCTTGGCACGGGAGTGTGCTTATTAGAATAACGAGTATGAAAGAACATTGTCGGGGGGATGGAGTGCATATGCCAGCGGGCGGGTCCTTGGCGCCCGCGCCTCCGGGTAATGGTGTGTCAACAAACTTGCGCCGCGCCGCGAGAGGGCGCCGGGAAACTGCCGCGCCCCCTGGCCCCCGCGTGGGTCCCACGCCCCCCGTCCCGCTGGGCGGCGCACGGAAATTACTTTCCCTAGCTCCGACATCACGATTCTTAGAATCCCATTGGAGCGCTTGCCTTGGTGGATTTAAGCCTTCAGTTCCAATAAGATACTCTTGCTGTAGTTGTGGATATTACTGCGAACCGTTCGTATACTTACTAATCTGGCACATGTCAATCCTTGTCTTTACTGGTGACTATGAAGGGTAGATGATGCGATTTTATTTGTGGATACGGAGCTGCAAAAATACGAAAAGTCATGTAATAATACTTTCTCGTGTTTTTTTAAATTTGAAAGTATATTCGTTTTCTTTTCTCAAGTGTGGTCATCCCTCTGGTCCCCGCGTCGTGGGTCCCTCGGCCACCGTTCCGCGGGGCCGGCGCACGGAAATTACATTCCCTAGCTCCGAGGTCACGATTCTTAGAATCCCATTGGAGCGCTTGGCTTGGGGGATTTAAGCCTTCAGTTCCTATAAAATACTGTAACGAATATTGCATCACCTGCCGGCGCCCCCCCTTCCCCCCAACTGGACGGTTTCGGACTATACGCGAGTCGCGTGGAAAGGTGGAGCAAGTGCTGGTTGTGTCGAGACGAGCGCCGGTCAGGTATAAATGCGCCGCTGCCGACGGCCGCGAGTTAGTTAGTCAGTGTAAGTATGTCAGTGTAAGTCTGTGTAGTAGTAGTCGGAAGTAAGCATCCGCGAATCAGTTAGTGTATGTTATCAGTGAATAAACAGTCATTCCGTCAGTATGTCTGAAGTGGAAGCTGTGCTGTAAAGTGTGCATTGCGGTGAACAGTGGTGCAGTGGGTGAACAGCAGTCAGCAGTCTGAAGTCTGCAGTGAAAGCTGAGCTGTGAAGTGTGCATTGTTTTTGTTTAAATAATTACTGAGTGTGTTTTAATTCACCACCGAGAAACGTTACAATACTCTTGCTGTAGTTGTGTCTATTCCTGCGAACCGTCTGTATACTTACTAACCTGTCACATGTCAATTCTTGTCTTTACTGGTGCCTATCATGATTAGAGATGCGATTTTATTTGTGCATACGGAGCTGCAAAAATACGAAAATCATCTAATAATACTTTCTCGTGTTTATTTAATTTCAAAGTATATTAGTTTTCTTTTGTCAAGTGTATTCTTTCATATCAAAATCTTCCTTCTCAATGAGCTTTATTCAGAGGGTCATTCGTTATGATATATCACCCAATTTTATTGTCTGTATTTTATTAAATATCGCCACCAAAGAACAATGAAAGACAGTAATAAAATGACAAAACTATGTTTTTGTTGAGCTGTGGACAGGATATTAGAAGTTATCGAGAATCAAATGGTTTTATTAAAACTTTCGTAAAATCAATTGCGCATTTTTAACGTGCTTTTTGCAGTCACACCTTTTTTGTCCTGCACTTTTGTGTTATATTCCATGAAGCGAACAAATGGGCTCATTACACGCTTCATTGCGGAAAGTGAAATAAAAATTATCCAGTCAGGAAGGGCTTTTATTTCGTGTTCATTATACACCCATTTCACTTTCATTTAATGAGTTTTGAGCTAACAAATCCACATCAATGATCTAACTGTGTGAACAGAGATATAAAATGCAGTATGTGTATACTGATTTTTAGTGTTAGAATTATTTACGTGCGCTACTTAGTTATCCTATTATTATACTGACAAATTTACCCAGATTTGGAGTAGAGAACACTGGTTTTTCAAATGTTGTAATAAGTCTAAGCGATACTAAAGATTTACTTTTCTATATTTTGCATAAGCTTTGATCTCTACAGGTGCAAATTATTACCTAACGAGGGAATAATAACTCATGATTCACAATTTTTCTCAGTTTCCAAAATTAATTTAGTTCATAGATATTAATATTGCTGCAACTTCATTTCAGTTACAGTTTCTAGTTAACTTCAGACACAACAGTGACAAACTATTAACATTTGATAAACATGCAATTTGAAAATGTACACTCCAATTTTTAATTTAATATCAACTAAGTGTATAACATTCCTTGTGCATTCATTTTCTCGGAAATATCAAGTGTAGCTTGTCATAAACCTTTTATGTAGCCTACGAAGTATAAATTTCACATTTCCACTTGTGCTTTTTAAAATTATCACAAACGTTCATGAAAAAACGTTTGAACCTAATTTTAGAAAGTTGTAATTAACGCACCTCGAGAATATCCATTTCTAGAGGTGAGAGTGGATACGAAAGTAATTTAAAGTACGTCACGGCGACAAAGGAAGCGTTGGGTTGGCTTGCGCTGGAACTAGCCTTCTGCGGCGCGCCGTCAGCAGCTGCCTCTCACCGGCGCAAGTAGGTGGCTGCGAGCGCAATCCTCATCCGAGGGCGTCGCGACGCGGCGTCGGGGCGAACTCATCACAGCGGGCGGTCGCCAGAGAGCCTCTCAAGAAAAAAAGCTGAATAATTCATACGTGGCGCTCGCGACGCCCAGCGGACCCGACCCGTCCTCTCTGCCTGCGCCGGCCCTCGGTCCTGCCGGCGCCGGTGGGATCGCACACTTAGACTGAGTGCTGGTGGGCTCCCTCGCCTCCCCTTCCCCCCCGCGTTGCCCCTTCTGCTGTCCGCCCCACCCTCTGTTCGGCGGCTGCCGGCCTGACCCGTCCGCGCCGCCCACTCCGCCCGCCACTCCGCCGCCGCCACTCGTCCCCGCCCACCGCCCCGCCCACTCGCCGCCCCAACTGCCGCACCGCCCCTCTCCGCCCCGCCCCGCTCTGCCCCGTTCCGCCCCGCCCCTCGCCAAACCCTTTGCGCGCGCCTCCGCAGTGCTGCCTCCGCGCGCGTCTTCGGGGCCACCTGCGTCGCGTCGCGCTGCCGTCTTTGCTCAACAGCCTCGCCTTTTTTTTCTTTTTGCTTCGCTGTTTTCTGTCCTGTGGCTGTATCTTACTTTTTAAGTAATGACGTTGTTTTGGTACGATTTTTACTTCCTGGTGCTGATCGAAAGCTTTTGAATTTGTTGTGTACTCAACTGCCATTTTCAGATTAATGCTTTCTGCTTCTTTTGTGGCAATCAATAGAATGTATTCTATTAGAGATCACTTTTGTATCTCACTGATTATATCTTCCTTGTTTTCTTTCCTTACCATGTTTCTTGTTTGTGATTCGTTTTCAGAGCTAAATTTTCACTTCCAAAATAATTTTGTATTGATATCAGTCTTCATCTATGTTACGTATGTGTTAAGTTTGTTTGCTTCTTTTTCTTTATTCATTGATATTTAGTTTTGTGTTTAGCGTTTTCTTGACCAACGAAAATAACTCCGACATATATTTCTTTTCCCAAAATATTGGGTATTTTTAATATTTCTTTTAATTTTTTAGGTTTTTTTGAACGTTTCACCCGTCGTGACTATTATTTAATTATTTAATTTCATCTATCCTCTTGCGATTGATTCCTAGTTACTACTGTATATTTATAGGTCGATACGGGTGACCTAGATCGCTAAGAAAGTGGTGCCAGGGCGATATAAGGCCGAAGGATCGCGGGTTCCAGTCCCGCCTTGGGCATGGTTGTATTTGTGTTCACCCACTTGCCCCTCATCATCACCCTATCACTTCATTCAGTATTCTCTGTAAAAAGGCGGAAAGTTAACGGAATTTTAGTTAGTAATAAATCAAATAAATATGTTTATCTTTTCTCCCTTAATCCGTTGACGCTTTCTCGGTAGCTGACACTGAATACTGAACATTTTGTAGTAATTGTTTGTTTATCCATCTCTATTTTCTTGTAGTGGTATGCAGCAGCAATAATGGCACGTAACAATACCTCACAAAATAGTTTAACAAACATTTTCACGCAGTCTACTCAATAACCAAAAATAAAATGTTCTTGAATATGTTAAATTTTTTTACGTAGCTGTTGTAGGCAATGACACAGTCAGTATAAGGATTCAGTCTGCTCGGCAAAAGAGAATAGGCTGAATAACACAACCAAATATTTGGATTTTTCAGTTAAAAATGATACTCTTTTTGTATTTTTCCAAGATTGTAGGTATATAACAAAACAACAGACACTTTTCAATGGCAGGAGGCCGCATAATTTTCTTCAATTTCTGCGCGTATTAGAAGCTAATATCGATTCCAAGAATCATAATTTTTTCACCTCCTTTTTTTCCATTTTGTTCCGCCCTAGCATCATGTAATGCGCTGGGTCGTTTCCTTGCTCCTTTGGCTTCTCCCCCTTGCACCCACCCCTACGCCGTGGTCGGCTACACGCGTCACTCCACTGTCTCCGTCGCCCTGATTCCCGCCGCCGCCGCTGGCGCTGACGTTGACGCCTCCGCCGGAAGTGGCGCCGAGACTGCGCCTTCCGCCCCAATTGACGCGTATGCGAGGAATCGTCTCGCCGCTTGCGCCCGTAGCGGCGCGACAGCGGGCGACTTCGATTTATGAGGCTTTGCTATTCAGAACGTCAGAGACTCGACACGACAAAGGAGTCCTCTTGGAATCTTTTTGATGCGAGTCGAGTTTTCTAAAATGAGGGTATGGAACTCTGTTACCACTTTAGAATCAATTAGTTTTTTATGATTTAAACATGTCTAAATTATTTTAATTTAATTATTTTTTTCCATGGAAAATGATTCAAATACTCTTGTTGCAGAATGAGTATGCATAGAGTTCCAGAAGAGAAAATTCATCGAGTAATTGAAAAAGGTCGTATTTAATTATTCATTTCTTAATGTTTTATTATTTGTTGTTTAACTTCAAAGATTTTTTGGAGAAAATATTTATTGGTATCCAATATTTAATTATCTTTTTATTAATTTATCTGGGAATAAAAAAATAATTAAAAGTTCTTTTTTGCACTTCTTTAAAGTTAGCACTACTTAAATTTACGTGTTGACTATATAATAATGAAATGTAACTGAAAATAAAACAATACATGGAGTTGTGCCATACAATTTACTGTTCCAAAACTAATTGCATGTCACCTTAACGTATACTTTTTATGGTGTTTTAATTAATATCATTGAGTTAGATAATGACTTTACCATGTGCCATTGTATAAATCTCATATATGTTTAACATAGAAATTGCTCCCTAGCTGAATTTGAACAAAATGCACTTTCTTCGATCAGTGAGTTGTCAGTGCAATATGTATGAAAAGTGAATTGCCTTTTTATTTTATACTATTTATAATTGACTTTCTATAATTTAATTGGTATATTAGAAATAAAAAACAAACAAATCAATCATGAAGATGTTGAAACGTAAATTATTTTTTATGATAAAAGTTTAATTATAAAATTATATAGGTTATGTAAAGATGCCAATTGAAGTATTTTAAGAAAGACAATCGATACTGGTGTACGCAATAGAAACCCCCCTTTTGCAATTACTCTCTCTCATATATATTTGTAATATATAATTTAGTATAGATTTAGTATCGTTATGCTATATTTTAATCTAAAATTTTATTAATCATAACATCCAAATTCTTTATATCTGATTATATAGTTCAAAAGGCGATTCGGAGAATAAGAAGGACAATCCTTTTGTATTCTTATTTTATTATCTTTCTTCGTATTCTTTCTCGTCTCTTAAAATCATCACAATCCTTTTTATTTTTCCTTCCTATTTTTCTCCGAAAATCCTTACGGAACGTGCATTGTGCAGTCTTGCCAGGAGCCGTCTCGCCGCGGGGTTAGACACAGCGCCACACTGCAAACGCTCTCCGCCATGCTGCTCAGGAACTCGATCCCATTCCCAAAGCCCCCCTCTCTTTTCTCCTCCCTGCTCCCCGCTCCCGCCCCCGCTCCCCTTCCCTCCCCGCCTGACCTCA
>BOPP01000014.1:7938092-7971768 GCA_017312745.1 Gryllus bimaculatus | reverse complement strand
CACACTCGCACACACACATTCACAATCTCGTACTAGAGATACGTGTTTTGGATGCCACATACTATTTAATTCACTCGTATCTCACGTTCACTCACACACGCTACTCGTAATCCTACGTTTGAAATGTTGTGGAAACTAAGGGTGAAATCAACATTCAATAATGTTTATTTCTTGCCTTGCCTTTCGTTAGAAGCATCGTATTCGTGCGCTTGAAATTGACGAATTCGACAGAAAACTCTTATTGCCGGGCTTTGTTAGAGGAAAAACCGGAAAAATCTTCTTCTTGTACATTGCTTTCTACAACATGTTGTATAGTCAGGATTGCTGTTTTGTGGGGCCTTGATGCCAAAAAATCGATTTAGGACGAAACTGTCTGTCCGTCCGTCTACTCGTCATTCTGTGGTCTACGATAACGTCTAAAACTTTAAATAGACCTTACAAGAAATTTTAAAATGTACTTAAAACGAATATTATTAAATTAAAACACATTAAGAAAATAACGAAAAAACATATCGAAACAAAACAAATGCAGGCGTATATCCGCGCAAAGTCTGTACATATGCATTTGATATCATTATTACTTTTTAAAACACTTTCACAGCCAGTCCCAAATGCTTCAAAAGGTAAATTGTTCCAGTCATTTATAGTTCGATTTACAAAAAAGAATTTGACTGTAGCAGATAGCTGCGTTCGTGTACGAATTTTAAAATTATCATCCCCTCTGATTAAATACGTTTGTTTCAGTATCCCATTCCGAACTTCCTTCCAAGAAGGAAAACCTTCATACGCCTCATTTAAATCGCTAAGCATAGTCACCTTTCTGCGATTTGAAAGCGGTCGCATTTCATTTTGAGCGAGCTTAAATCGATTTAGCATCTCTTTTCTGGTTTTGGTCTAACTCATGAATTTGGTCTAGTTGGAAGGAACTCTAGCATAGAATTGAAGATACAAAGCGCACAAGGAAAGTGCATATTTTAACATTAGAATTTGCCTTCTTCAAAGTACATATTACAAAATGCAGAGCTCCCTACAATTTTTTTCCGGTGCGGTTTACCTGATCTCCCCAACTGCCGTCTGCGTAGAATAATATCTATGTACTCGCGGCTAGTGACAGCGTGAATCTAATAACTACTTAATTTGTAAGTTTATACTATCTATTTAGCGGGTTTTTACAGCCTTGGCCGTTTTCCGTGTAAGTTTATCCGTGCCCATTTTTCTAAGCTATCCAGGTCCTTTTTCAAGGTTTCGACATCTTTGGGGTCACAAAAATTCGTGTAGATTAAATAATAGTGTGCAAAAGGACGAATAGTACATTCAACACCCCCGCATATGTCATTTACATAATACAGGAGCAAGGGAGGCCCTAGCACTCTTCCTTGCGAGACACCCGATGTTACCTCTGATTTTCATAAGAGATTTCCATTTATTTTCACTGTCTGAAAGCACTCATTAAGAAACTCTTTTATCCAAGAAAGAACTCTGAGATCCACGCGTGTTGCAGCAAATTTTGTGAGAAGTTTACCGTGCGAAAATAAATCGACGGCTTTCGAGAAATCTATTATTATAGCGTGTATTTGTTTACTAGAATCTAACTAAACTATCTGCAATAACCTGACATACAATAGTGACTGGACTTTCACAAAAATAACCCGGACGAAAATCATATTATCCTTTAAAATATCATTCTGACTTATTCCAGATATTTCGTGCTTGATTACTATAACGTTCTTGCAGAAATTTCGGAATAATTGAAATCGCATCATTTTATTTTTCTGCGCAATTTTGCATACTATATCTTGTTTGCAAAGAAGTATTCCTCAATTATTTTTTGAGTTTTTCTATGTGTACGAAACGTAGGTTTTATTTGTTGTTAGACATATATTTTTAGACTCTGGAAGCTTAATGTTCCCCCTTCTCTTCAGAGCAATTCAGTCTCTTCCACGTGTTTGTCATATTTTCAGTCGATCTAATTTACCTTGAGAATCTCATATTCGCAATTTCGCCTTTAGTTCTCAGCCTCAGTCTGAGAAGAACTCTCGTATTCCTCACGGTCACTTCTCCTTGTCAGCCTGTCGTTCCTGCCAAGCCCCTTTCTCCACCCGCTCGCCAACCCGCGTCACCCGCATCGGACCACGCTGCCCGCCTCCGCTCATCCCTGCAGAGCGAACCTTTCTCCTCCTCCTCGCCACACCACACTGACATGTCAGCACGCCCGTCCTCCCTGGCGCTGCGCAACTCCCTCCTTCCACCCGTTGCCACTCCCTTGCTACGGCCCCCGCGTCTACCCACCCTCCACCTGCTCGTCCTCACTTCCGCGCCTCATGCGCTGATTTTTTAAATACATAATTATTCTTGAATCAATGTATATAGTTCAGTGTTGTGTATATACTACATCATATTTTGTCAGACATACAAATAAACTTAAATTCTAATTACAATTAAAAATAACTATTCATGAATAGGAAACTCACAGAGCACCTATATCTCTGAGAATATGCTGAGATATGAATCTGATGTATATTTTGTGTTCTATTTGGGAGCTGGCAAGTCGTGGCTAGATCGTAATGAATGGTTTGGGTTATTGTGTTAATTTTAGAAAAGAAGTTGTTTGGTAGGAGCGCAATATGGTGAATTATGGAGGGGGGCTACAAAGCTGGATCAAATGTGATGACGCCCTTGATCTGATTTCTAGTGGTCGGCTACTCTGATTGTATTTTTTCGTGCTTTCTCTCACCAATGCCAGGCGAATGACGGAGCAGTATTCCAGAAAACGGGCCAAGGATGACGCATCATTTTTGTACACTCTTGTACTTACACCCAAACTCGCACACTCACGCTTACACTTGGCATGCACGTATCTGGAAACCAGACGGAAGCTTAGAGCTTGTCCAGACTGGAGCGGTGCCTCTCTGGGGGATACCTGGAGGAGGAAAACTTCACTAGCCGACTTGTAGATCAACGTCGGGTTGCAGGGGTGTAACACGATCACCTCACGAGGTATAACCCGCTCCACCCTTAAAGGACGAACGCCCACATTTGATGCGCTCGAAACACTAAAAAATGGATTAATCCCTTCGTCCAGTCGCTTTGTTCCTCTGCTCTTTACCCCATCCCGAATCCCATCCTGCCTCGTTCCACTCCTGTGGTCCCCCCACCGCTTTCACCGCCCGCCCCGTGGGGTGATGCTTGAGCGGGGCGGGGCGGTGTCGGGGCGCGGCCGCCTCACAGTGCGGGCGATGTGCGCGGCGCGCGGAGAAAAATAGCGGGTGCGCGTCGGCGCCTCGTTCGTATGCGGCGCGCCCCCGCCGGGGCCCGGGCTTTAACATTTAATTTAGTTATCGTGAAGGATAAGACGCCGCGCGCACGTCGCCCCTGCGCCGATCTCGTGTCGCCCCGCCCCCCCCAGAACCCATCCCAGCCCCTCCCAAGCCCCTCCCAGGCCCCTCCCAGCCCCTCCTGCCCACACCCCGCGCCGCGCCCGCGCTAAGCCTCATGGGACTAGGCGGCGTTTGTCCCCTGCTCTTGCCTCGGCTCTCTGACTCTGCTGTCTCTCTCTCTCCTCTCTGTCTTCTCTCTCTCTGTCTGTCTCTCCTCTGTCTGTCTCTCGTTCTGTCTCTCGCTCTGTCTGTCTGTCTGTCTGTCTCTCGCTCTTCTGTCTGTCGTCTCTCGCTCTGTCTGTCGTCTGGTCTTCTCTCGCTCTGTCTGTCTTCTGTCTCTCGCTCTGTCTTGTCTGTTCTGTCTGTCTCTCGCTTGTCTGTCTGTCTGTCTGTCTACTCGCCTTCTAGTCTGTTCTGTTGTCAAACTGGGTCTCTCGCTCTGTCTGTCTGTCTGTCTGTCTTCGCTCTGTCTGTCTGCTCTGTCTCTCGCTCGTCTGTCTGTCTGTCCTCTCGCTTCTGTCTGGTCTGTCTGTTGTCTTCCGCTCTGTTCTGTCTGTCGTCTGTTCTCGCTCTGTCCTGTCTAGTCTGTCTCTCGCTCTGTCTGTCTGTCTGTCTCTCGCTCTGTCTGTCTGTCTTCTCTCGCTCTGTCGGTCTGTCTGTCTCTCGCTCTGTCTGTCTGTCTCTCGCTCTGTCTGTCTGTCTCTCGCTCTGTCGTGTCTGTCCTGGTCTCTCGCTCTTTCTGTCTGCTCTGTCTTCGCTCTGTCTGTCTGTCTGTCTCTCGCTCTGTCTGTCTGTCTGTCTCTCGCTCTGTTCTGTCTGTCGCCTCTCGCTCTGTCTGTCTGTCTGCGCTCTCGCTCTGTCGCTGTCTGTCTAGCTTCTGCGCTCTGCTATGTCTGTCTGCCTCCTCGCACCTCTGTCTTGTTCTGTCTGTCGCTCGCTCTGATCTGTTCTGTCTGCTCTCGTCTGTCTGTCTGTCTGTCTCTCGCTTCTGTCTGTCTGTCTGTCTCTCGCTCTGTCTGTCTGTGCTGTCTCTCGCTCTGTCTGTCTGTTCTGTCTTCTCGCTCTGTCTGTCTTGTTCTGCTCTCGCTCTGTCTGGCTGCTTGTCTCTCGCTCTGTCGGTCTCTCTGTCTCTCGTCTGTCTGCTCTGTCTGTCTCTCCGCTCTGGTCTGTCTGTCTGTCTCTCCTCTGTCTGTCTGATCTGTCTCTCGCTCTGTCTGTCTGTCTTCTCTCGCTCTGTCTGTTCTGTCTCCTCGCTCTGTCGGTCTGTCTTCTCTCTCTGGTTCTGTCTGTCTTTCTCTCGTCTGTTTCTGTCTGGTCTTTCTCTCTCTGTTGTCTGTCTTCTCGCTCTGGTCTGGTCTGTCTTCTCTCTCTGCTGTCTGTCTTTCTCTCTGCTGTCTGTCTGTCTGTCTCCTTCTCTGTCTGCTGTCTCTGTCTGTCTGTCTGCGCTCTGTCTCTCTCTCTGTCTGTCTCTCTCTCGTCTGGCATCTCCTCTGTCTGTCTGTCTGTCTCTCGCTCATGTCTTTCTGTCTGTCTGTCTCTCGCTCTGTCGTCTGTCTTTCTCTCTCTGTCTGTCTGGTCTTTCTCTGGGTCTGTCTGTCTGTCTGTCTGTCTGTCTCTCGCTCTGTCTGTCTGTCGGTCTGTCTGTCGTCTGTCTGTCTGTCTTCTCTCGCTCTGTCTCTCGCTTCTGTCTCTCGCTCGTTGTCTCTCGGTCTGTCTCTCGGTCTGGTCTCTCGGTCTGTCTCTCGGTTCTGTCTCTCGCTCTGTCATGTTCTCTCGCTCTGTCTGTCTCTCGCTCTGTCTGTCTTCGCTCTTCTGTCTCTCGCCTCTGGTCTGTCTCGCGCTCTGTCTGTGCTCTCGCCTCTACAGTCTTCTCGCTTGTCTGTCTCTCGCTCTGTTCTGTCTCTCGCTCTGTCTGTTCTCTCGCTCTGTCTGTCTCTCGCTCTGTCTGTCTCTCCGGCTCGTGTCTGGTCTCTCGCTCTGTCTGTCTCCTCGCTCTGTCTGTCTCTCGCTCTGGTCTGTCTCTCGCTCTGTCTGGTCTCTCGCTCTGTCTGTCTCCTCGGCTTGCTGTCCTCTCGCTCTGTCTGCTCTCTCGCTCTGTCTGTCTCTCGCATGCTGTCTTCTCGCTCTGTCTGTCTCTCGCTCTGTTCTGTCTCGCGCTCTGTCTGTCTCTCGCTCTGTCGCTCTCTCGGTTTGTCTCTCCTCAGTCTCTCGGCTCTGTCTCTCGCTCTGTCTGTCTGTCTCTCTCTCTGTCTGTCTGTCTCTCGCCTTGCTGTTCTGTCTGTCTCTTCGCTCTGTCTGTCTGTCTCTCGCTCTGTCTGTCTGTCTCTCGCTCTGCTCTGTCTGTCTCTCGCTCTGTCTGTCTGCTCTTCTCTCTGTCTGGCTCTCTCTCTCTGTCTGGCTCTCTCTGTCTGTCTGTCAGTCTCTCTGTCTGGTCTGTCTTCTGTCTGTCTCTCTCTGTCTCTCTGTCTGTCTCTCTGTCTGTCCTCTCTCTGTCTGTCTCTCTCTCTGTCGTCTCTCTGTCGTCGTGTCTCTCGCCCTCTGTCTGTCTGTCGCTCTCGCCGTGTCTGTCTGTCTCTCTCGCTCTGTCTTGTCTGTCTCTCTCGCTTGTCTGTCTGTCTCTCTCGCTCTGTCTGTCTGTCTCTCTCGCTCGGTCTGTGCTGTCTCTCTCTCTCTGTCTGTCTGTCTCTCTCGCTCTTCTGTCTTCTCTCCGCTCTGTCTGTCTGTCTCTCTCGCTCTGTCTGTGCTGTTCTGTCTCTCACTCTCATGCACGTCCTCTGGCCGTGTAACTTTTTTTTTCACTGGTGCCCGTGTACACGCTTGATCACTCGCAGTTTGAAGGTGCGGATTGATTGAAAAGTGCCTTACATTAGGCTTCGCAGTGTATTTCTATACTGGCTATATTGCAAATACAAGAATGCAGTGTATGTGATAGAGATGCGCGAAAAAGGATTTTTTTGAAATTCCTTGGAATTTGAACGTCTGATTTTAAACGTTTTTAAATAATCATCGCCTCCTCAAAGGTTGACCCCATTTTATTTCAATTCAAAAAGCGTTTCCCATTCTCTTCTGTGTGGATAGTCTCTTTATTGCTGTGTATTTTTTTGTGAAAGATTACTCCAAGCACTAATTTTGATGTGAAAACTGTTGGTATTTTTCTATGGGCTTATGGAGAGAAAATAACGATTAAAATTACTTTGCATCTTCTCCATATTTTTAGACATCTATCCATATATTATTTATTTTCCTCTTTTTCTTCCGACCCTGAAACAGTAAGTTTGTTCTCATCATTCTTTTAAATTCTTGTCAGTTCTCAAAGCCGCCTTCTGGAGCCGATTCCCTTCCTTTCCGTAGAGTTCGCGCAATCGTCGCAACCCTCGGCGCCGCTTCCTGCTCATTACGCGCCTCTGCCCCTAATACCGCTCTCTGGAGACTCGCGTTTCCTCCGCTCGGCCGGCCATTTGGCCGCTGCGCCGAAGAGAGCGCTTCGCGAGGAAGAGGGAGGGCGACGCGCCGGACGAGAGGGGGAGGAAGAACCATGGCGGCGCGGCGCACGACGCGGGATGAGAGCGAAGACGATGGTGGAGAATGGCGTGGGCGATGGTGGGACAGGCGAGGCGGGCAAGAGGATGGGGGTGAGGACGGTTGGCGAACGAGGGCGATTGTGGCGAGAGCGGCACGAAGTGATGGCGGTCAGGGCGATGGCGAGGGCAGGTGGAGTGCTTAACGGGCGATGCGGTTTAATAGGACGATGAGGGGGACGTGACGTGGGTGAGGGACGATGCGGGTTGAGGACGATGGGTAGACGGTGGCGGGTGGAGGACGATGGCTGAGAAGTGGCGGTGAGGACGATGCGGTGAGGACGATGAGCGGTCGAGGACGATGACGTGTGGGACGAGACGGTGAGGACGATGACGGGTGAGGACGATGGCGGGTGAGGACGATGGCGAGTGCAGGCGTGGCGGGTGAGACGTGCGGGTGAGGACGGTGCGGGTGAGGGACGGGTGGCGGTGAGGACGGTGCGCCGGTAGGACGGTGCGCGGTGAGGACGGCTGGCGCGTGAGGACGGTGGCGGGTGAGACGGTGCGGGTGAGGCGGGTGGCGGTGAAGGACGTGGCGGTGAAGACGGTGGCGGGTTGAAGACCCGGTGGCGGGTGAAGACGTGGCGGCGTGAAGACCTGTGGCGGCGTGAAGACTGGTGGCGGTGAGGACGGTCGCGGGTGAGGACGTGGTGACGGCTTTAATATTGACGAGGAACGGACGTTGGGGCAAACCGGGGGGCGGGGCCGGATGTCGACCATCCCACTCCGAACGGCGCTGCGGGCGTGCGGACGGGAGCGATGTTGCCGGCGGGCGGTTTTCTCATTCGCGTCTGCCCAGATCAAACGAGCGCGTCGCTGCGCGCGGCCTCCACGAGCCATGGCTGCGCCGCCGCGGGGATCAAAGCGGCGCTGCGCGCGCCTCCCTGGACGCGCCCGCGCCGCGCCCGCGCTTCCCGCATCCCCGTGCCAGCGCCGCTCTGGGCGCTCTAGCCGCTCTCTGGCCGCGCTGTGCCCGAAGCCTCTGGGTCCATCCAGTTGCCTGCGATGGGCCTGTGGCGATCAGTCGGAAGTGTACTGTTTGCCAAACCCTCCTCGCCTTAGGTTGTCGGCTTTGTTTTTCCTTGCTATTGTTTCGCTTCTCCAATCTTTCCTGCCGTTCCCTTCCCTCACGTTGAGCAGTCCTGATAGACCAAAAATACCATGCCTTCGTTCGCCAGACCTGTTATAGACGTTTCAGTCGATTGTTCGTTAATATTCCATGTTACTTGTCGCCTGTGCTCTGTCGTCGCTGCTGAAATTGATCCGTCTCAGCTATTCAGACAGTTTATTATATTTTTTCCATTTTCTTTTTTATTAACTTCTCTTTAATGCGCTATTTATATTTTTCTCTTCTCTTCTAACTCCAACGTTTACGATTTCGCGTAATTTTCCGTTCGCCCTGTAGTTTCTCCTTACATTTCTTGACTATGCAATTACATCTCTTGTATTTGCTCCCATTTCCACCAATTTAAAAGATCCTTTCTTAAAGAAGCTCCACTAAAAGATGTTCTCTTCATTTGGTCGTGTAAGTTTACTATCACTGTTACATGATGTTGAGAACTATACTTCCACTATGAATTTCTAGCTAGAAGTCCATACAAATCCATAATATTACTTTTTTGGAAACATTGAATTTCCACCGCTCGTTATATGCTCATTCTATTTATTATTTCTTTCCCTCTTCCCCCAAACCGTTTTCATCACCTTCTTCTTCGCCACGGTCATTCCCAATCAAAAGCGCTCTTCAGGTGACTGTCCCTCTCTTCGCCCTCGGCAGCCGAGAAGCGCAGCGGAGCAGTTTCGCGGCGAGCGGAGGCACCGCCCTCTACGCCGGCGTCCGTCTGCAGGATCTTCCCGCCGTCGAGGCATCGCTTCGCGATGGAAGCGGGGGCCGCAAGCTCATTGGTCCCAACCTGACCGATAACGAAAGGCGCGGAGCAGGGGCTTTGCAGCAGGGGCAGGAGGAGAGGAGGAGGAGGAGGTGGAGGGGAGGGGAGGAGGCGGAAACCGGGGGGCGAGAGCTCGGCGAAGCCCCTCGCGATCTCCTCCGCCGGAAGGAGTGCGCCGTGAAGGAGATCCGCGGCGCGAAAGAGCTGTTATTTGCTTAGGACCGCCTTAATCGTATTCGAGGTCGAGGGGATCGACGTTGACAACGGGAGAGTTGGCGATGCGGCTATTGACTTCTCCGGGAAAATACAGAAATCCGGTAAATTATTTATACGGTTTTACGGTGTATAACTTCCAGTAGCGAGAAATAGATGCATTATTTACGACATCTCAGATTATGCCGTAAATAATGCATCTATTTCTCTTCCTGTTGTTTAAGGCTCATGTTTTTGTTTCGTTTTCTTTAAGGAGGATGCAATCTTTTTTCTACTACTCCTGATTCTTTATGTGCACAAATGTGCAGAAGCACTGAGGTTCTCGTTTCAGAAATGTTGCTTTGTGGAAATTTTGCTTTCTTAAAATTTGTAATTCTTTTAAGTTGCAAGAAATATTGCTATTATGATACTGTATGAACGTGTTATGTAACACCAAAACTGATTACGCCGGCAGTTGCATTAAAAGCAGGAAGCACGTTTCCACCCTACATTTTTTTATTTGGTACTATTTAAATGTACGGTTTACAATTGCACGTTAATGAAGTGAGTAGTTTTGTAAAATAATATAATTATATTATATTATTCGTGTTTATAAAATTATAGTAAAATCAATGCTAAAATATGAATGCCAATCAATTAACCGATATGTTTAAATATTGCTCCTGGCTTAGTCCCTCGTTCAAACTGGACACAAACGTATTTATATTCACAAACTTTGATCTCTTTTGAATAGTATGTTAATTTTGAATTCAAATAAATATCGTAGTGAAATTAAATACGTTGTGATAATGTAGTGGCACATTACTCAATAAAGTCCATAATTATAAATGTGGTAGAGGTATAACATTAATTCACGGTATAAAAAGTGTTTTCAGTTTAGCAACGAGAAATTTGTCAATTGAGCAGTGCAAACATTTTTGTTGTCGCTAGCGGAAATAACTCTCGTAAGTAGACGCTGATGAATTCTTTAGATTTTACAATATTGGAGATTTTTGAAACATTACATTGAAATTTCCAATGTCATGCATAAGATCTGAAACATTTAGAAGTTTTCTATAAGAGTTTTCAGTATGTAATACATTCTTATTACATATTTTTAAGGGAGGTTCTCTATGGGAGTTTCACAGATATCACACTGTTGAGTGTTTTCTTTGGAAAATGTTCAAAAGTGTGATGGTCATTCATCTCTACTGCTTACAAAAGCCATTGCGCTACAGTCATATTTGACTAAATGAGTTACGTTCACAAATTTGATGGAAAGTTAAAGTAATACATCTTTAACGACACTTTCGTGCTAGGGCGTTGTTATACCATGGATTACTGCGTTACGCACAAAACTCAAGTGGTCTCGGAGAGAATGAATTTTTTTTCCTATATAAAGACAGTGAATTCATTTTTATGTAACGTTCTGTTATGTTTAAATTTACTTCCAGAAAGTATCTTTTATTTGGTATGAAAATTGTCTTCTAGTTCTTTACCTACCTCACTGTTGAGAAGTTTATGTATTTGCGTGTATTTAATATTCAAGTTGTTGTGTTTTTAATACCAGCACTAATATAGTCGGCTGGGCTGTATTGGCGTAGAAATTTATAATTTACTACTTTATGCACGAAAAACGTGGTTGTATAACTGTCAAATGTTGATCTGAGTCCGGCATTTATGCAATGACGATTTGTGGCAACTGCGCCGAATCGGCATAGCGGTTACTTGAACTCCAGGCCATGTCGATAACGCAGCTGGTTGGCCGGGCGCTTCGCCTACCTCTTGATAGTCAAACGATTATTTCCTCAGGCCTAACTCGAGATTGGGAATTTACAACGTCGACCGCTGATTGGTCCGCACCGTTTTGCTGAGAAACCACAACGTTAATGTTCTTGCTTTGTCGCCATGGGAGGCATAAGAAGTTGACAACTCGGTCACTTAATAGAACGAATGTTCTTCACTGGTAGTAGAGGCACTGTCGCTTCATGAATGCGATCACTGCATGAAGTCACATGATATAGTTCTGCTCGGAGAGGACCGATTTCGGGGCCGAATGGACTACGGCGCTTGGGAAGCGGATGAAGACAGGTCTTAGCTTTGCGAATTGCTAACTTGAAAATATGGTAGGGAAAACTATAAAACAGACCTTTACTTTTAAATAGAACACAGTCATGAATTTCGAATTTTAAAAATAGTGGATAAAATACAGCAAGTGAAGAAATCAGTGCAATAATTGAAAAATTTCAGAGAAACAATATTGACAAAATTTAAACGTCTACGGCATGTAAATCGATGTATTGCGACAAATATCTTACTCATATCGTTGACAAATGACAAAATAAGAGGAAAATCAGAGGAACATTTCTATTTGCAATCAGTGCAAAAAGAAATCGATTGAGATAAGTTAATAGATAGAATAAAAGGGCAATAAATATCGAGATAGATGACGAAATAAGATATAAATTGAGTAGTAAAATTTTAGTTAAATGGTCAAAGAGAAAGACGTGAGGAAGAGATAGAGTAGATAATCGCAGATGAAGTACCAGAATGAGAAAGAATACAAAGGGACCAGGAGAGAGTCAGCCTAGTCTTTTTGACGAGAGAGCGCCTCAAGTCCGAAGTGAAGAGCGCGGCTTACGGGGCAGGAAAATGTGGAGCAACGCAGATACTAGCGAGTGCACCGAAGAAGAACGATACGGCGGCGTGGAGCCGCTCTGGGTTTAGAGGAGAAGGAAGAGGGCATATGCAGAGTAGGACCTCGGTGCACAGCGGCAGCGGTGCGCGGCAGCGGTGCGGTAGCAACAGCGGCGTTATCTTCCGCCCGTCGACTGATTCACGACCCGCGCGCGTCCCGAGATAGTGGCGCGGCGCCGAGTACAACGCGCCTCTCCACTGACACCGCCCCTACCCCCACCCCCACCCCGTCGCCTCTGCCACTTCGGCCACCGCAGCGGCGCCGTCGCCTGCTCCGCCGCCCTCGCCAGTCGTCGCCACCGCAGCCGGCCTTGCCTCGGATGAACGGGTCAGTGTCTCGTAACTACTGTTGTTTACACTATCGCCGCTGATCTCGCCGATGCCTTTTCTTCTATCTCCGACGCGGTATTCAGATAACCGAGCCATCTGGACTAGCGTCACCACACTCCTCCTCCATCTCATGAATTCTACCAGTACCAATACCATCGGTGCCGTAACAACCAGATTTCCTACCACCGGCACCACTATCACCAGCACCATATCGGCTAATGTCGCTCTGGTCATCGATTCAGTTTACTGCAGTGCATCTAACGGGAGGTTCAAGGATTGGAATCTCAACGGTGGCAGGATTTTCCACATTGCCTAGATAGCTACATCGGATCCAGACGGTGAATGCAAGGTAATTCTCGCGTACTCCTGCTCTGATCGATAGTTTTCCGTGGTTTCTTGGATATATAACAGGCGAATGCCGGAGCTGTACCCCAACAAATAGGCGTGAGCACGATCTTTCCTTCCTCGTCCGTGTGCTATCTTCACGCCGTAATTACATCCACTTACACTAACATCCACTTACACTAACATGCACTCCACTATCACAACGTAAGAAGACCTCATTGGATCTTAGAGATGATCTTAGAGACTGGGCTGGTGATAGATACCTGGATACTCGATAGATGACGTGTAGGGCGACAGAGGATCTCGCCATCTACTGGGAGAAAATCACCACCACATCCCGTGATACAAACATGCACTATACTTTCGAGACAAATGACCTTAGCGGTTGACCCGACCGGAAACACTAATCAATCAATTATTTAATGAACACCACAACACAATAGCTACGTGCACTCGGATGCCTCAACTATCACCCTTACTCCGATCTGCCAATCTTCACATCCAAAGTCACAATCGCTAACATCATCCCTTGCATCTCCTCTAAAACGACGTCCCAATCTCCACTTCACTGGCGTGTAACGTCACCATTTCCCCTGCAACTACTTTTTTATGTCGGGGATGCTTCGAGCTTCGAACACAGACGTCATCGCCATCTCCCCATCTCCACATTCTCCTACTCCTCGCTGCCCGACGTTCCAGTCGCCCTGGCTTCTCCAGCATCCTTTGTCCCGCTCGTCATCGCCTCCTCCACGCCTCTCGCCCGCGCGTCTGCTCGTGGCGCGGCACGGACGCACGTCCGCTCCTTCACGTCTTCGTAGCAGTGTTTTTCCCAGCCCCCTCCCCCCCCCGCCACCCCCACAGCTCGCAATGCGCCTCGCGCGGCGTTGGTTTGCGGGCGGGCGTTTGATTTACAGTGGACGCGTCGAAGCTGCCCTGTTTTATGTGTGGCACGCTATACTGAGCACAAGTGAGACGTTACGACACGCGAGGAATTTATTCTTCGGGTTTATACGAACCGTGTACTACATGTCACAGACAGCACATCAGGAAATAATTTAATCGGAATCAGGCGTGGAATATAATTAAAATGTTTATAGATAACGATGATGCTTCAGATATTAATTAAATAAATGAAAAAAGAAAGATTGTTTTCTCAAAGTGTCTGTTCGGATAAAATACGCGTACCATTCCACAAAACTCCTACCATTATAATAAAGTCACAAATTGGTGTAGTTTCCAATAATCGAAATTCAAAAATAAAAGTTGTTAATTGGATTTGAGCACTAAATAAATAATATTACCTTATTGTAATAAGAGATACTCTAAAGGAATTGTATTTATAAAATTTCATTATAAAATATTTAAAAAATTGATAAGGGTTTTTTACTGACAAAATGAATTAATTATTATTAAAAATAAATATTTGAATGTTTTGTGTAAAATATAAAACAAAAAATTGAGAAACTTTAGAATTATGAGCTCTCAAAGATGACAACGTACAAGTCACGAATTAAATAAGAAACAATAAATATGGTAACGATTATTTATCAAATTTGTGTAAAAATGTATTAAACAATTTATGTCATGATGGTACGAAGAGGTTGCTAGCCAACCATAAATCCGACGAAAACGTGTAGTTGAGGGCCATTGCTTGCTTCCTCACACATCCACCAAGATCATTTCCGTTCTCACTGCTGAATAATATCGATTCTCTTTCCAAACATTCGAAGAGGATTCCGACTGCGCTAACAGACTAAGCTAACGTTTCTCTTTCCCTTCCATTTTGTTTATTGTTGACGACGTCTCCGGTACATGTTAACATTAGCAACATGAAACTAAATATGACATTCGTTGTAGGTCAGATAGGTTAGTGGAGTGCGTAAAGTCCAGTTAGTAGAGTTTATTAACCTCTTGGTAAATCTACATCTGGAAGGGGAGATAAAATCTTTCCAACGGAATTTATCGTTCATTGCTTTTGCAATTTCACCATTACATAATTTCCCGAAATGTCAGTATTTTGAGGAAACACCATCGTAATGTTGCGTTGTTGCTTGGAATGGAATTCGGTACATTGTCGACGTGATAACAGAACTAATCTGAGATTTAGCGGTACACGTTTTATGTGCATTTTTTCTATCTTTACCGTGAACATTTCAAATTCTATTTCCTCGTGGCAAAATACTGCAAAAACCGCCCGTAAATCGTACGTTAGCATTCTGTTTTCTGTGAACCGTTACCAATATGTAATTTTCCAAGCGCGTTTGTTTCATGTTGTCATTCTGGAATTATTTCATGGAGCGCTTAAAACTTTAAATATAATTGCAAAATTCAATCTGTCCCTTTGAGGTGGATTCACAAAGCTCTGTGTATCCACTCGATATGATATATCGTTGCTATTGGGGATTCTGTTCGCTTTAGTGTTCATTGAATATGACAGTAATTGATAACGAAACACAATCACGGGCAATATCAGAAACTGAATGTGACAATGACGTAAATTACTCCATACTCTCTCCCGAGGCATATCTAGTCTTAACTGTTTGCTGAGATTTCAAAAATTAATTATTTCTTCTGCAAAATGTAATAGTTTATTCCAAATTCAACCTAAGAATTGTACTCTGAAATGCAAGCAATAGAAATAATAATATTACCCACATTAGAACAAATAAAGAAATTTAAAAAAATGCTTTTGATGTACGTTTCCCTACTAACATACTAACCTTCTGGAGTTACAGAAAAGATGAAAATTTAACCGTATTTTTTAAAAAATTGAACATTTTAAAGGGTCTGGTACAAACAACATTCGATGTAAAGAGTTCACATATCACCTTATTTTCATGAAATTAATGACAAAAATTAAAAGTGTGATTTATTGTGTATTGTATTGCACAACTCGATTTTATTTAAACTTTCTTTGAAGATACGTTTTTCTTTGTCTCTCGAAATCAGACTTTACTAGATCTCAGAGGTTACTAGATACAAATTACATTAAGAGCTTAAACATTTTTTCTGCCTTTTGCAAATTAGTGAATACAATTTTTGAATAATTAAATTTACATTTATTATTCAATATTATGAGTCGTGCCTTGATAAAAAAACAGCAACAAAACGATGTATTCGAAAATAATTTTAATGTATTAAATGATAGTTGGATATAAATAGGTAATATATAGGATATAAATAGGAAATAACAATTTTTTCTTCAACTCTAATACATTTAATGAACACGAATGTTATTTTAAAAGATGTAACTGTAGATTAATTTGTACTTTACATTTTGTTAGTTGTTATTATTGAAACTGAGCCCTGTATCTTTCTTGGCATCTGAAAGAGTATTTAGTTCATTCACTTTGAATGTTTAAACTTTATTTTCTTTATAATTTGAAAGAAACAAATCTTCTACATGAGAATTAGTTGGTTAATTAATTCAATGAATTTGTAGATCATTATTCATCATTTGGCTCTTCAGAAAGAAAATTATGGCGTTAATTTGGAATAATACTTTTAAGAAACTCGTTTTCCTCACAAATAAGTTGAAAATACACATCATGTTAACACAAATTAATTTAATTTTGTAATAAAAATTAACAAACACGTACCAGATGATCTACTTTAGTGTGTCTTCATTAAAATACCTTCCTATTTTGGATCGTGATCATGTAATTTTGGGGATGCATCAAGACATTATGCAGTCATTCGAAAATACTAGCGGAATTGAACGTAAATGATCGTATTAATAGTTTGACATCTAGCAGCCAAAAGTACGCATTGCACGATTTATTAAAATTTCAGCAACCTCGGGAGAAACCTAACGTGGTAAAGGTATGCCTAAATTATTTTAAATTGATTAAAGTTGATTAAATTGATTAATTGATAAAAATTTCAACAACCTCGGAAGAAACCTACCGTCGTGAAGGTATGCCTAAATTATCTTAAATTGATGAAAGTGGGTACTACTTGTGGCAGGAACGCTTGGACGCCGGGCGCATTTATTTGGCCCAGCGAACGCACTTGGCGGCGGTGAGCCGTGGAAGCGCTTCGCGTGGGATTTTCGCGTGCGGGCGACCGCAGTGCGCAGAGGTGTCTGCGGTCACCTCTGCAAATAGCACGCAATTTAAAACGCGTCGGGCGCGGCGCGGGCGCCGCACGGCCCTCGCGGGGAGCGCAGCTTAAACCGCTCAACGTAGGAGGTCGCGCCGCCCACCGGCCCGGGGCAACGGCGCCTTCGCGACGCTATCTGCGGGCAGAGCAATGAACCGACGGTCCCGCCGCAGTGGGGTTGGAGGAGAATCCGGACTGCGGCGGGTAAGAGAATAAGAAGCAATGGGGTGGACGTTGTTACGGCGCGAGATTTCAGGAGAAAGACAGTGATTGTTGATAGGATTCGAGCAGTCTAAAAAACGTGAAAATGATGTGCTGTAATGGGGAAGGCAAATGGGTCTGAACCTCTGATTGAAAAGTACTAAATGCATATACTAATTACAAGATAGAAATGAATATGTAAAATACAGAAATCCGAGAGGGACTTATTTGGCCTTACAAGGGTGGAGGGTGTTGGGAAAGGTGGACGGAGAAGAGACGTGTGTATGGAGACGAGACGGAACGACTTGGGAGAGATGGCTAGACGGGAACGTCGGGAAGACGGTTGTGACTGGACGAACGCGCTTAATTGAAAAGCAGAGAGAGAGAGAGAGAGAGAGAGAGAGAGAGAGAGAGAGAGAGATGCAGAGGGGAAGAGAGAGATGCAGAGGGGAAGAGAGAGATGCAGAGGGGAAGAGAGAGATGCACGAGGGGAGAGAAGCAGATGCACAGGGGACAGAGAGAGACCACCGCAAGGGGAAAGAAGAGAGACACGCAGAGGGGAAAGAGCAGAGACAACGCAGAAGGGGAAGAGACAGAGCACCAGAGGGGAAGAGAGAGAACACGCAGACAGGGGAAAGAGAGACACCGCAGAGGGGAAGAGAGAGACACCGCAGCAGGGGACCAGAGAGAGACCACGCAAGCACGGGGAAGTAGAGAGACACGCAGCCAGGGGAAGGAGAGACACCGCAAGAATGGGGAAGAGAGAGACCACGCAGAGGGGAAGAGAGGGGGGGAGACATCGCAAGAGGGGAAGAGAGAAGAGACACGCCAGAGGGGAAGAAGAGAGAGACGCCCAGAAGGGAAGAGAGAAGACGCAGACGCAGAAGGGAAGACGAGAGAGAGACGCAGAGGGAAAGAGAGAGGACGCAGAGGCGAAGAGAAGAGCGAGCCACGGCAGAAAGGGGAAGAGAGAGAGACGCAGAGGGGAAAGAGACGAGAGAGACGCAGAGCCGGAAGGGAGAGAGAGAGAGACGCAGAAGGGAAGAGAGCGAGAGGAGACGCCAGAGGGGAAGAGAGAGAGAGAGAGACGCAGAGGGAAGAGAGAGAGAAGAGAGACGCAGCAGGGGAAAGAGAGAGAGAGAGACGCCAGAGGGGAAGAGAGAGAGAGAGACGCAGAGGGGAGAGCAGAGTAGAGAGACGCCCACGAGGGGAAGAGAGAGAGAGAGACGCAGAGGGGAAGAGAGAAGAGAGACCATCGAGGGGAGAAGCAGCAGAGAGACGCAGAGGGGAACGAGAAGAGAGAGACGCAGAGCGGGAAAAGAGAGAGAGAGAAGACGGCAGCAGGGGAACGAGAGAGAGAGAGAGACGAGCGAGAGACGCAGAGGGGAAAGAGAGAGAGAAGAGAGACGCAGAGGGGAAGAGAGAGAGAGAGAGAGAGAGACCGGCAGAGGGGAAGAGAGCGAGAGAGAGAGAGACGCAGAGGGGAAGAGAGAGAGAGACGCAGAGAGGCAGAGAGAGAGAGAGAATGCAAAGGAAATGTGACGGCGCCGGATGTAGTAGCTGCGAACAAGGCAGCCGGCGCATCGCCCATGGGGAGTCGGTGCGGCGGCTGCGCAATTGGAGCTGCTCCCTTCGCCGACGTCCCCTCGCGCAGTTCACCGAGCGCGCCGCGCCCTCTCGGCTTGCGTGCGTCCCGCAATTACCGCATCTCAGGCCGCCGCCGCCGCGCCCGCCAAGCACCTCCTCCTCTCCTCGCCGCCGCCAACGGCTTCCTTCCGCCGCGCCCGTGCTTGCCTCGCTTGCCTTGGAAGCCTGCCGCAGGAATTCAGCGCCTCGTAGGCATTCCAATTCCATTGGACATTTTTTGGCTCTTTCCTAACTAGCTCGGTAATTCCTGATCAGCCCGTCTCGAACCCGCAAATTTGGTGAATGAGAGTACTCCTTCTTCTTAACCTATCCCTGTTCTACTCGATTGTACAACTTTTAATTTATCTACACCTTTCTAATTTTCAAATAACATTTTTACATGTATGTACACTTTGTATCTGGTCCGGATCACGTAGTGTGACGTATGGATACTCACAGCGAACCAAGACACAGCAGCTTTTCGTATAACAAATATATTCTGATTAAACAGAAAACAAAACAAATATATTACACTTAATACATCTACTTAAACCCTGAGCTCTGATGAGACCATACCTATCCCGGCTCCCTATATCGCCGGGAGCGATCAAAACCCGATTGAAAGGTGGTTTTGGTCATTGTGCATCGCCACTCCTACTCTTTGAAGCGCGCGCCAAGAGCCTAGCTTCCGTTGACCGGATGTCAATCGCGTGGAGACACAAAGCCTCCCTGTCTGGCGCACCTAACGCGCTGGTTTGCCATCGATCGCAGGCAGCGATCTTATCCGATTGAGACAGAATTCGGCGATGAAAATCGTGCACTCACCACTCTTCACCCCTCGGTAGCACCGCCACATAACAGCATCGGCTTTCCCCCGTTGTCCGCAAGTCACCCAAGGACACTAAAGTCCGCAGGCTTGTCAGACCTAATGACATCCAGCCTCGCGAAGCCTGGCTCCATATGTCCCGTCTTGGCGCCAGTTTTGTGCACACGCACGAGGTTCCCCACCGTTCCAGAACCTGCCTACTGGCTCCGTTACACTCTGTTATATCAGGCGACGGCCCACGTGACCTCTACGCTCCAACGCCCCCCCTCGCCTCTGTTAAAACAGTGAAAAGCTTCTATTAAGCCGGAAGACACACCCAAAGCTTGTGGTCTCCCGTCTCTCGCGTTCTTCTCGTTTACGGAAAAACCTTCTTCCTGTGGCGAGACTAATCCGCTCCCAAGCGTCCCCAAATAGATGCCATGAGGCACGCTGGCTAATACGTTACAGTAGTAATCAAATAAGAATGCCCTTTCCCTCAATCTTTAACGGTGAAGCTCTTGGCGAAGCTGTATATCAACTGCAATATGTTTTACTCTTCTCGTCTCTCGTCGGAAGAGAAAATATATTTTTTTAAATGCTATAAGCAAACTTTTAAAAAGAAATATTTATGAATTATTTACATTCTAAAAAAATTATAATATGATCAAAATAATCACATTTGATGATCGGCATCAAGCAGAAGCATTTGAAGGGAATAATATTAGTTTTGACCACTTTTTGTGTTTTTTTTTCTTGAGGTTGCGTCTACGGAAGCCTTTAAGAAAATTTGATGTAGATTTCAACTCATTTCAACAGATTTATTATTAACCCATATATTTCCATTGCTCTAAAATTTGGCAGTGTATTTTTCTGTGAATGCTTCATCTCTTGGAACGAATGTTATGTATGCTACAGTGTTGTGTTGTCAACAAAGAATGTGAATACGTTCACTGATTTATTCTACAGCATTTTTCAATATTCTCGGATATCTTCGTCAATTATCTGAATTTGAACATCGCTTCATGTCGCTTCGTGAATCATAAATACAGTACTTAAATTTATGATAATTTTAATCGTGTATTTAAAATAACTCAATCCTCCGAAACGTATATTTGAAATGTATTGTAAATAAAAAATGTTAATATCTTATTATTCTAGCGGCAAATGCCAATAAAATAGTGACGCCCATTAGAGGGCAATGGGAATGAGAGGGTACGGGTTTTTATATCGCTTATTAGCAAGTATATTTTTGACATTTGAGTAAACATCAATATTGCATAGTGTGAATGCGTATTATATCCAAATGTTTAGATAGTTTTTTCTCATATATTACTTTTGTTTGTCTTATTATTTTCATATTATCCATAAAAGAAATAATAAGATTATTACAAGGTGTTGATTTCACAGAGGCATAAGTTTGTATATCTGCTCTTGAAAACCATCTTAGTGATGAAGACAGTGGTGAAGATGACCCAGAAAATGCTGATGTAATCATTTGACTGGAAACCAGCTACGAGGCCAAGGAGAACTGCAAGCGACAAAGATTACTTCCTTTGTCATAGATGAAATTATTCTACCATCTGAAGCATTTGCACTTAATGTATAAGGTAATCTCGTCTAAATTGAGAACAAGGGCAAAGCATACTTGAGGTCAAAACTGGGTGAAAAAAGGACTTCGTATCTCTCGAAGTACGTACTTGACAACAGCTAGATTGGCTGCAAACGTAATAGTCACCTCTTGATCTTTTTGAATTTATTTTACGATTGATAAGTTTTGAATTTTCTAGTTAACATGAACAGGAATATGCTTTTTTTAAAGGGAACTCTTTGGATGTGTCGCATCGTGAAATGATAATTTTTATTGCATTTTTGTTGCTCAGTGTGTATTACGGTAATAGTAGGAACCGTCTTGTCTGCGATACTGGAATTGACATACTACTTCATCCAGAAGTAGCAAGAGAAATATCAAAAAAGAAATTTGAATAACTTCTTAGATATTTCAATATATCTAACAACAATAATAATGAAAAGTGGCCAATTCTAGAAATTTAACCTTTGTAGGGAATGATCAATGAAAGATGGTTCACTTTCTTTTCCGAAGATGCGAACGTGTGCGTAGATGAATATGGTTCCACAGTATGATCGCCATTCCGCTAAACACATGAAATCAACACATTTAGTTTCAAAATACGATCACTGTACACTCGGTTGTGTTACCTTGTTCAATCAGAACCGTATCAGGAAGCTTCTACTAAGAGAGAAAAGTTAAATTTTATTGTGGGTGGAGCTGTTGTGATGGACTTGAAAAGAAAACACCTTTCAATCAGTGTATGCATAAAATTTCACAAATATTGCACACTGAAAAAACTATTAATCTGTTGATCACCATTACAGAATTTCTAATTTAAATTTTAAATATATTTCTTAATTATTTCGTTCAATAAAATAAAAATTTGTTCTTGAAAATAATGTTTTTCTTATTCTAAAGGTCCTGCAATGTCATATTCTCGTTGACCTGTTTTTGGGGCTTGCCTCCTACCCAATATGAGGCGTCATATAAATGAAAATAGAACAAATTCATATAAAACAGACCAAAACAAAGAATGAAACAAAATGTTAGCGTGAAATTATAAAAAATAAAAATTTGTGAATATGTGGGTTCAAATATGTACGCCTCTGTGTATACAATCTGCTTGTGTACGATTAAAAATCTTGGTGGCCAGCGATTGATATTGATGGATTGGCGGTTATGATGTAACTTTAAAAAAAATATGAAGCAAAGATGGTATGAGAGGTAGGAGAAACGGGATTACTACAAAACTTGCGTACCCACTTTGCCCACCACACATTCCACCACCATTCAAAAGATCCACCGGAATTGGAACCTTTATATCGAGAACTGGAAGGCGAGCAGTCTGACCTCTACACCACGAGTCTGTCACGTATTTGCCACGTATGCCACGTATTTTAATCCGCGCGCATACAATTCTCACTCGCTTCAACCGTTGACTACAGCAGCCTAAGCTCCAGCAATCAAGGGCTGCCAACAAGTCCCGCCGCGCTCTGACGCTGCGAGGGGCGGCAAATGGCGAGCGCAGCGTCGTGACCGCCGCCCGCCATGTTTTGCTGCGCCCTTTGAGGTCGCGTCGCGCGCTCTCGCACGCGCTAGACCCCGTGCAGTGCACCCTCGACCGCGTGTCCACTGCCATGAGCTGCCTGGAAGTAGTCAATCCCGCCGCACAATTTTGATTTAAAGCTCAAAAGCGCCATAAAATTATTATTGTTGCGGTAGACGCTGTAGTGTGGCTCAGGTTGTAGCATCCCAGCCTGGTGACTACAAGATCGCTGGCTAGATTATTGATCGCAACGAATGATAATTGATTTTTGTGCAATTGTGCGTTGAAAACTGTGCGCTTCTTAGAATCTAAATTGTCTAATAGAAATTGCGAAGTTTAACGGTCGAGCCTCCTCCTCATGTAATAAATGTCCGACCAATAGCTAGTAAACTTAAACTATTATGGCTTGTGGTGGACGATGCAGGACTTCGCCAAACGGATTCATATTCTTATTCTTCCCATGAAGGAATGGACACATGTGCCTGTTACGCCTTCACAATATTATTATTTTGTTTTTTCTTTATCGCACTTCTAAACGTCAGAAAAGGAAGTATTGTGATCTTGGTGCAATTAACTCATCTAGCTTGCTTTCCAGCTACTGGTTTTCCCGTTGGTAGTGTTGTATTGGTTAGTTTTCTTGCTTTGTTTCTGACCACTTTGGGAAGACGCGATTCAGACGCTCTGTATTGCAATTGATCCATTACAAGTTTAGTACAATTTTTTTATAAATTGTCACCTTTTCATTATAACGTGGTCTGTGGGGGAAAAGTCACCCTTGATAACGTTACAGACGTGCAACCTTTCCGCAAATTGTTGCAGATTTCAATGCTGGGTCATAAACATGTCAGCGTGCGAACTATTTAACGCGACATAGTCCATATGGGAGTCGAAGGCCCACTTGTGTACCCTTGATGACTGCACGACACAAAGCTTTACTGCTCGCCTGTACCCGTCAACACCGACATTGGACTGTTGATAACTGGGAATACGTTGCCTAGTCTTACGAGACTCGTTCACAATGTTCCGAGCTGGTGTACGAATATGGTGTCAACCTCATGAATCCATGCATCCTGCATGTTAACAGAGGACTGTTTAAGCAGAGGAGGGACTGCGATGGTATGGGAGTATGCAGTTGGAGTGATATGAGATCCCTGATACCTCTAGGTACGATTCTGACAGGTGACACATGTCTGATCAGCTGCACTCAAGAATGACCATTGTGCATCCCCACGGACGTGAGCAGGACAATGAGACAGCCCAAACGTCCAGAATTGCTACAGAGTGGCTCCAGGAACACTCTTCTGAATTTAAACACGTCTACTGGCCACCAAAAGCCCCTGACATGAACATTATTGAGCATATCTGGGATACCTTGCAAAGTGCTGTTAAGAGGAGATTTCTACCCGTTGTACTCTTACAGGTTTATGGACAGCCCTGCAGGATTTATGGTGTCGATTACCTTCAGCACTACAGATATTAGTCGAGTCGATGCCACGTCGTGCTGCGGCACTTCTGCAGTCCCACGGAGGCCCTTCTCATTAGGCAGGTGTATCAGTCTTCTCAGTAGTCTATTCGGTGTAATTCGCTAACCGTATTTCATATCTATAAGACGCTTACAGAGTGTTACACGTGTAAAAATACGGTTTCATTGTTTCGTGGAAAACAGTGAATTTTAGATTACCTTGTATTCATACTAACACGATTCTAAATATTTTTCTGAAGTGGGATATGTGACAGTTTATGACGCAATGCTTTTGTATGAATTAATAGTTACTTTTCATTATAATATTTTGAGTTGTTAGTTACCTATTCTAATATTTATTTGCATTATTTTTGTGTAAATTGTATCATTGTTTTCGGGGGGAGAGGATCAGAGGAAAATTAGTCATTTAATACTGTTTCGACGGAGTACGTTTTATGTATGGATGATGTGGAGACACCCGAAGGTTTGGACTTGAATTGTAACCTACCTTTCGTGTTTTCTGAGATTGAAAGAGGAAACTAAACAATAGATGAAACGTGTTGAGATGCTAGAAATTTGAAGTGGTGCGCAACGCTTTTGGAAAAAAGACGATTAAAATACTCTTCGAGAAAGATCGCGAACCCTTTCAGCTTTTGTATTTAATGCATCTCACTTTGATGTCCAGTGACAGCAATTTGAATTCTGGTGCACAAAGTTGGTTGGGAGTGAACGTTCACAAGTAAACCCAACAAGTGTCAAAGTAAATAACAAACATATCGAGATTAAAGGTTTTTGGAATCGGTGGATGGATTCAGTACACACGTCATATATTTGAAAATGTTTGCCATGGAAACGCATTTTGTGGAACGTTAATTCCATATTGAGATGAGATAGAATAAATTTTCTACTTTATTAGTTTGCCGATGAACGTACTGGCAATTGTTTGTTCTTGAAATTCGTTCTAAAATGACTTTAACTGCTACTTAAGGCTTTATTTTAATTGCGCCCCACGTTATTCCTCACGATAAGTAAAAGTTCGCGTGTTGTGGAAGAGTATGCACTGATCAGGCAGCAAATACAGAAATATTACGAAAGTGAAGTTCTTGAAAGTTTACTTCGAAATGCACTTTCGTTTTGCACACGGCAGTGTCCATACATGTTTTGTGTAAGTTTGCTCCAGTGAAAGTTGACACTTTCAACTTTTTAATCTTTAAAATTTTCATAACCTGTGTGAATTATGCACCCTCCCTCCGTCCTTGGGTGAAGAAAGAGTAGTTCTGTTTCACTTCGCTCGGGAGGGAGATGAGCAATGCCACTACGGAAAGCCCGACGTCTAACTTTCTTCTCTACGCACTCGCATTGGACTCAGGTCGCCTGACTATCTTTGTTGCAATGGCAACCAAGGACTCAGCCGCTCTGCCTACAGCTCACAGGTGATTACAACACCAACTTCACAGCCCGCCTTGCAGCTGTCTCAGGTCGCCTTCCGCTCTTCGTCGCTCGCCATCCGCGCCGAAATTGTCGTTGCCTGCTTCACCACATCAACACGTCTCTGTTGCCTCTTCACAGCCACAGCCACCGCCACCCCTCCCGCCGACATCATATGCTCAACGGCGGAGTCAACGCTCAAAGTCTAAACTGCCTTCATTATCATCGCTGTGTCCGTTTCCCCCTTTCGTCTTTTCCAACTTCACTGTACTCACCCACCACCCTCGTCCTCCGTACCACTCTGTACCACACCGTACCACACTGACCCACCCCGCGTCGCTCTCCCCGACGGAACTCTATCGTTTGAACATCACATACAACAAACTGCATTAAGGTGGCAAAGAAAACTTTGCGTTGCCTGACAACAATATAGTCTTGAAACATCTCTACTCCCATCGCCTTTGTCATGATCTTGAATTACTTGTTGTCTACCACCACTTTTACTACCACCGCGACCACATCCATCCACCGTCACCGCAGCGGTCCCAGTCGCATTTCCCTTGTCTGGAGTTGTATCTACTGCATTTCCGCGACACAGAAAATCGGTTAAGACGTCACGCGGTCGTTTCACGGGGAAAAACGTCCGCAAAGAGTACGGTTCGGTGTTGTGTCGCGACGAGAGAGAAAAGATAAGAGAGAGAGGGAGATGAAAAAAAAACAGGAATGAAAAAAGGTCCCACGGATGAAGATAAGTTTTATGGTTTAAAGGGAAGACAATATAGAAACATTCGGTATAGATGATCGTAATTATTGTGTGAAAAGTGTTTATGTTATCTATATGTGTCAAAAGTTTGATAATATTTTTTTTTCTTTTTCAGTGTTTCCAAGGTGTCTATTGGCTTAAACTTCAAAGAAGAGAAGGAGCGAGCAGCTCGTTAGGTCTCCAGAAAAGAAAGGTAAGGAGGCATCACTAACCGTTTTCTTTATATTATATTTCTTATCACGTTTGTCATTTTATAAGATTGATATTAAACATTCATCTCTCATTTGCACATTTGCACGCTAGATCCACAATACTTGTGGACTGGAGCATTCACTAAAATCTATTCGAATATAAGACGACCAGATTTTGACGGAAGGGAATTGGAACTTCTTTAGGAGCGAAGAGATTTGAGAGACCTCTGTTGCAAGATGACGAGCGATGACGTCATTAGAAACCCTTAGTAAAAGCGAAGCGTCGCCTCGCTTTGAAGAAACATCGACTGCAGCGATTGCGTTCCGTCGGAGAATTAGAACGGAGTAGGGAGGTACGGACAACAACTACTCTGCAAAACGGCTAAAGGCCCTGAAGGGGCGCATTTCGGCACAGGAACATTGCTCGTAGGAAGCATTGCAAAATTTTACCTCGCTACTAAATTAAGATATTTTTTTCTTCAAATTAATAATTGTTAAGCTATGATCGGAAGAAGGAATGGTGTGCCATTCGTTTATACAACTTTTTCGTATTCATAGTTTTATTATATTATGACGACTATCAAATACAAAATCAATAATATTATGCCAAATGATACTATATCTCGTAAAAAATTGTTTGTAATCTCCAATCCAAAAAGAGTCAAAGAAAAGAAAATCACTAGATTACATCACAGTAACTTTATTTATCTTTAAAAATGTTTTAATTATGTATACTTCGTATTTTAGATAATAAATTAAAAATTAAATACAATGTTATGTATACTACCATTTATTGAATTATAATCATTTCATATTATCGTACAATAGTTTCTAATGCGTGCAATTCGTACAAGGAAATATGAAACAGATACCACAACCGAAATGAAAATTGTTTTGATATTCTCAACAATGTAAGACGATTCGACTGTTGATAATGCAACGGGTGATAAAACAATACGCAGATTATTACGCAACCAAATCGTTCGGCGATGTTGACGAGGGTAATCATTCTCACCAAATTTGAAGGAACTCAAATTTTTCTGTGTTTTTATATTATAATAAAAAAACGAAAAAAAAACATTTTCGCGGGGATTTCTGATTCAGCTCTCCCTTGATTCTTGTAACTCTTCATTTCCACCTTGAAACGATGGAAAACATTCCACGGAGTTTGAACCCGAAACTTTGTATCTTCCTGAACCGGGCATAAAAGAACGGGATCATCGTTCTAAAAGATGCATAACAAAACGTGAGTTTTCCCTTAGATTACTGTTAGGATGAGGAAAACAGAAAGGAAAAATTGGTGGCAAACAAACAGTTCTTTTGTGTCACGGTTGCTAAACCAGCCCTAACAAATGATAAAATCTGAGGGGCTTTATCAACCCAAAATAGAATGTCGATAACTGTTAACAATTATATTTTTCAATTTGTTCACTTAATTTGTAGAATGTAAACAATTTAAACGTATTTGTTGTATTTGCTTTTTGAATACTCCATTGAGAAATTCCGATGATCTACTCTGCATTAAACTTATAACTTCATATTGACTTTGTATCCAAATAAATATTGCTGTATTAATGAATTTAATCAATTTATATATAAAATATCGTCTTCTGATATTATTGGATATTCATTTATGCCATATCTGGAGGATTTTGATTCTCCACGAAGCTAAATATATTCGGTTTCTTTTAACCCAGGTCTATCTCTCGTGTCACATTCCTTCGTGCCACCTCTTTTGGGATAAGTATTTACGCTTAGTCTATTATCGTTGACTATATCTACTTACGAGCGAATTTCTACTCCTCTGCAATTTCTATGAGCCAGAACTTTGAATACGTTGTCGCTCCCCACCTGGACAAAGCACATCGCAGCGCGTCTAATATTCCGGAATCCGTGGCACGCGGTCCACCGCGTCTCGAACTAATGACCAATAGTTGCACTCGGAGCCAGACGCTGCGCTTTGCCACTCGTCGCCGCGCCGCTCCGCACCTCGCCGCCCTGCGGGGCCGTTGCGTCGCCCCCCTGCGCCAGCGCGACCGAGCGCCGGCGCTGCACGGCGCGGCGCTGCTGGGCGCGGTGCTGCTGGGCGCGGGCGCGGGCGCGGGCGCAGGTGCGGGCGCAGGTGCGGGCGGGAATCCCATGTTGCCACGAGCGCGCTTTGCATCGGGGCTTTGTGCGGACCCGACGAGCTGCCGCCGCTCCACTGCACCACATCCCTTTCCCTCCACCCCCACTTCCCTGACCCTTTCCCGATCCCTTCCGCTCCCCTCTCTCTTCCTACCCACCCTTCCTGTCACCTTTCCTCCCTCCTGTCTCTCTTCATTTCCTCTCTCTCCGTTTCTTTCTCCTCCCCGATCTCCATCCCCACCTTCCTCTTTCCCACCCTTCGTCCCTCCCTCACTCTATCGCCTTCCCTCCCGCTCAACTTTGACCTGGCGGTTGCCCCCTGACGCGGGCGGAGCTTGCGGTGAAACTAGTCGACCGGCGGCACGGCGGCAGAGAACGGGCGGGGCGAGTCGGGAAGGGAAGTGCAGCAGTGCTTGATGCGGACTTCCAAAGGGTATTAAATACTAGCAGTCCGAGCAAAAGGAAGTATTACGGTGATGGTTATTCATTTGATGAGAGTGAAGGAAGAAACAGAAATACAATGATGTGATTTTAAAATATAAAAGGTGCCTGGGGCGATGTTAATGCTTGTCAATTTTTTTGTCCCATTTTATTACATAATGTATGGTTGTGTCACTCCATTTTTATGTTTATATTGAAAATAAAAGTAATCATTTTCTGGCTTCTAATTGTTATCAGATACTGTACTGAAGTTTAAAGTTATTTAAGAGATTGTGTTATGTGAAAGATACACAAAAATTAATACTTCTACAGAATATTAGACACGCAATATGACATAAAGAAGTCTACAGTGCAAAATGACAAATACTGTATAATTTAGAATATCGCAATGCAAATAGTGTAAGAACTACCGAACGTTTCGTTTTAACGTACGTATTCTTAATAACAGAATAAAAGATGCCAAAGAAAGAACCGAAATGATTACGTTTTGTTCGTCGAAACTTTACTTAATTCTTTTATTCATATATTTCGGTTATAAATATATAATTGACATGCATTCCCCATGCATTTGTCATCATGTCAATACTTATTTAAAATTTTGCTCTTGTATTTTGTTATTTGCAATTTTGTATTAAATATTTTGGTAAAATGATGACAGCTTTGGAAGAATAGTTTTTTAATTGTATAGAATTCCTCTTTTAAATATTTTTAAACATTATTTTTTATGAAAAAAATGTTTAAAAATATTTAAGTTAGTAGATGGAAGTATGTTTCGTTTTTTTAATTCAAGGTCTCGTGTCTCTGAATGAAGTTGATAATAATTACCGTATGTTACTCTACGTTATTAGAATTTTGAAACAATTTTAACCGCGACAAGCAGCCAGTAATTTCGTTGAAACATCAAATTCAGTGCAAGGCAAACGCCCTTAGAGTAATTGCAACCATGGGTTCAAGACACCGCACCGTTTTAGACTGACGTGTTAATACTTCTATCGCTTCTCGAGATTTCCAAGCAGAAATGCACAAATTTTCCAAGCAGAAACCCTCACATTGAACTCTACAAGTTGATCAATTCACTTCTTCCTCTCAGTAGAATGGACGCGCTGCATGCGGTAAGAGACAAAAAATATATCTTGTGTTGTCAGTCCTGACATCCAGGCGCCCTGTGTCTCCCGGAGCCTCAAGGTAACCAGAAGCAGCGCCGTCGCCGGGGGCTTGGGTTCACAGCGTGACGGCGCTAAGCCAGGGCGCGGGCACAGGGCGGGGCGGGGCGCGTCGTCTGCTGGCGTCGCGACGCCGGGTTCGGGGCGCGGGGCGTCGGGCTGACGCGGCGCCTCGCGGCTTACGGCGCCATCCGTCATGGCCGTCGACGCAGCCCGTCCGCGCAACTGGCGCACCGGCGCGGCCGCTGCGTCGTCAGTCTTCCTCTTGCTCTTCCGCTTGGTCTTGCCCCTGCTCTTCTTGGCGCGCGACCGCCACCGCCGTCACACCGGCGCCACGCGGCGCTTACAGGACATACCAGGATATTCTCTGGCCAGGGTTAGTCGAAATAAACAGACAGTAGTTTAATTCCGCCTTTTGAAAGGTTTGGCATAGTGAACGTTTAATAAAAAATGAATACCCGACAGGAAATAACATTGATTTATCATTGAGGTACCTTATACAAATCCAAAGATAAAAATCTAACAAACAAGAAGGGGTATATTACGAAATATAAAAAGAAAAACAGTTATTTTTGCAAAATGACGATGGAAATCTGTGAATCAACTGCGCTCGAGCTGATTTTTAAGGGTAAATGTACATAGACGTTAAAATAAAATTGAAGGGTGCACGACAATAAATACTACTAGAGTTATCAGAAACGAGCACGGAGTACAAAGTTATTAACTAATGGAATATTATGCAAAACCATCAAAATTTTTTTATAGGACATTGGGATCTGATGAGTATCACCACATCATGGAAAAACGAACCGCTTAGAAGTCGTGTCATATTTTGAGGCGGAAATTGTCGCGCAGTGTTTAAGGTTGATCACTTGGGAAACTAATAATTGCTTACTGGCCATTTAATAAATGACTGCTGGGGAGAAAAAAATACCGGAGATTTGGTTAAACCATATTTAGAAAACACAAAACTACTGCAACTTGTGTAAATCAGCGTTCACTCATGAAGTAGCTCTTATTGTCCTGTCACCTGAATTTCAAGATAAAACATATGACTGTGGTATGAAAATATGCTGAAGAAGAAGAAAACTGAAGACACAATCTTGAAAGTGAATGATCTAAGAATGTGAAATGATATAAGAATGTGAAATAAACGTTATGTACTTTGTGACTGGTATACACACTATATCAGCAGTTCTTCAAAAGTTAAAAACTTCTCTACATCATACACTACGAAAAAGTGACTGTTTTGCACTGTTAATAAGAGGCTCTCGTCACGAAGTCTCGTAAATATGCTACTGATGAATAGGGAATTAACATCTCCAATAAATCCATCAATCATAATTAATATGAAAATTTATTTTTGGGGGGGATTATGCTGGATGCTATTATGTAGGAGAAACCAGCAGACCGCACATGCAACCCGCAGCACACGGTGTGTTGGAACGCTCATTTCTTTCGTGGAAACGGTATGTTCTGAGCTCTTAACATCCGGATTTCGCTACTTTAAGTAGCCCCGAGTAATATGTCTTTGGCCGTCACCTGTAAAAGGATCCGTTTTTGAATTTTAAATTACGTAGGAGGGTTGGGGAGTTTGGAAAGTTAGCTCATCTGGGAATGCGATTCTGTACAAAGTGTGGTCAGAAACGTGCAGAATCTTGAAAGAGAAGTAAATAAAATTGACTATTTGATATCCTGTGCAACTTAATTACATGAGTATTGGTTTATTTATTTGACAATAAATGGTTAGCAACATTAGAATGTTTACCGCGCACAATACTGTCCATATGTAACGAATTTTTAAAGAATCTGGCCCTTTCAAGTTGGATTCTTACATGACATTATTTCGTTTTTAAAACAATGATTTATAAAATGCAAAATATTTGTATGTTTTCATCTAATATTAATTAATGATTTATCGCGCGTTTCGAAAATAGTTTATTATTTAACACCATTCCTGAGTTTAAAGGTTTCCCCGACATTTGGTTTGCTTTGGAAAATTATTTTTGTGTACCTTTCTTATGACTGATTCACGTCGAAATAGACGCAATCATGTCCTTCAAACGGACGAACTTGATGAAGCTCCCAGAATAAATTTCAATATCTTCTTCTTCTTCTTCTTCTTCGACGGTTTCTACCCCTTAGAGTTTGCCGTTTTCGATTTCCATAATTCTCGGTCCTCCCATTGACCCTCTTCCAATCCTTTCTTCTCCATAACTTCATGTATATATTTCTTCCAGGTTAAACCAGATCTACCTCTTCTACGTCTTCTTTCAGGTATCCAATTTAAAATTTGTTTTGGCCATCTCTCATTTCGCATCCTCTGGACATGTCCATACCATTGAAGAGCTTTATTTTCTTGTCTTCTGGTTATGGTTGTTTGAACCCCAGCTCTTTCCCACACCACTTCGTTTCTTTTGAAGAAACGAAAATTTTCAATATTTAAAGATATTTTAATTAAAATTAATTGTTCTTCAGAATGCACAGGAAGGGAGCTTTCGGACTTTTAGCATTGAGAAAGCCTTTTTATTTCAAAACAAAATTTCAATATATGTATATAATAAACTATGTCATGTTTTTGTTGGTTTGAAATTGACAAAATGAGTTATGATTCGTGATGTTTGACATTGATTATAATATATTAGTGTTTATTTGGTACTGGGCCAAAGTTTGATAATTTTCTATTTTGTATGTTTAATGAAATGATAGAACTGAACCATTCATACTATGAATCATATACCAAATAAACCATTCATGCCAATCACACTGTTAATCGGGGATGAATTATTTTTATCAATACTTATTAAAGACGAGTCTGTTTTTAATTGTTAGTAGGTTGTAGGTTCCAATTATAGTAGTTACGTTAATTGTAATTTATGTATCAAGGCCATTTTATTGAGCGAGATTGTTTAGCAACTGTGGCGGAGGGTAACAGACACGTTTTAATTTATTTAATTCGCAACTTAGTTCTTAATTCAAAAAACTGCGTATCTTAAACATCAATATTGCTAGCTGAAATAAAAGAAGCGAATAAAGTTACTGGCTCATACACTGGAGGGTTGGTCTACCAATCGCAATTGGTGCAACGGACTGTGTTTTATTTCCCAACGTGGGGTTACAGATACATGATATTACATGCTTGCATGGATGCACGTAATATCAACACAATACACAAATACTTTGCCTACACTTTCTACGCCTCCAGTAGATGTATGAGGTCTATTCTCTTCTTTTGTTTCAGTGTACGATATTTCTAATGTTGATACTAGGAATGCTTCATTACGAAGTAAATTCTAAGTAAATTTAAAAGTGCAAAAATATGTATATATTTTGGCCTCCGAGTGAGTTTTTAGAGCTGAAAATGTTATCAACCTTGCTGATACATAAACGACTATTATGAGATGCTTTCCTATACAATTAAACACGCGTACAAAATCGATTCGCTATATATTCAAATGATGTTCTCACTCGATTTAGAATAAAGTTGTTTAAGTTTTTTAAATAGATTTTGCCATTCACCGCAAAACAGTATCTCCACGTTTAATAAATGCGTACGATGCTAGCCATGTTATCCGTCTCTTGGTTACATTTTCGAGGGAGAAAGCCATTAACGCGGTATACCGCGCCGGGTTGATGGCTGGCGAGCGCTGTTTTGTGAAGCCCAGCCCGCAGCCCCTGCTCCCGAACTTGGCCGCGCACGAGTTCCGAGGCGCAGCGGCAGCTTAGATAACCATTAACGGAACATAACGTGCATGTCCATGACCCAGCGCGGCCGTGTCCCCAAACCCCGCGGCTCTCTGCCTCCACGCCAGCCCGCCCTCCCCGCCCAGCCCAGCCCCGCCCA
>BOPP01000014.1:7908806-7925914 GCA_017312745.1 Gryllus bimaculatus | reverse complement strand
GCCCCTCCCACGAACGGCGCGACCCACGTTTCCGCGCGAGTTGGCCGCGCCTCGCTCGCGTCTGAGCGAGGTAATATTTCTGTGACGCGAAATTCCCTGCACTTTACATCCGAATGTTGCGGCCCCGCGCCGCTGATCCCGCGAGAGCTCGCGGACGCGGAAATGCGAGTATTTTTCAAGGGAGCCCTCTCCCCTCCCCGTCTGCCTTCTGCTACCTCCCCTCTCCCTCCCCTCTCCGCCGACTTCCTTTAACCTCCCTCTCTTGGGGACATTCGAGAACACAGGGCTCTATGTGCGTTGTCAGCAGTTTCTTTAAAATATCGCTAATGATCGCGGACGTTTTTGCGAGGGCGGAAGGAGAGCGGATGGTATTTCTCTACCAAGTGAGGTGCGCCGGCCTCGGCGGGGCTGTCTTATTTGCTGTTGTGGAAAGCGTAGCCAATTTCCGTCGCTGGGGCATTCTTCCGATTGTATCGTGAAAACCGCGCGAAGTAATACGTACTGCTCGGCCAAGCTTAATGTCAAGGAGAGATAGGGCAAATTCCTCAGCGTGCTTTATAAATGATGTCGTTTTATAAGCGTTGTTTCTTTCCGTATTGCCGAGAAATGTTCGTGGTTACTTACGAATTGTTTGAGTGGATTATCACTAAGTCAAGTCAATTATTTTGAATATTATATGATAGTAAAGTATGCTTATACATAGTACAAAAGATCTCCCATATATTTGCATATCTGTTATATTTATGCGAGATAGGTTATTGCTTATTTTATTTTTATACAAATACACTTAGTTTAGAAATATGTCAACTGTTTAACTGGCCGTAGAAAGTCTATGGTCGTGTATTCTTAATGAATCGCATAAATAGACCTTAATTGATATAATGGAAAGGAGACGCTCTCATATATACAATTTAAACTTCCCTTGCATCTTACTTAGTGAGATCTACCAAATAATATACTTGTTGCACATGCGAACTAGAAAAAGAAATGGAAGTTCATTTTTTTTCAGGAACTTCCTAGTGATTACTAAAATTTTGTATTTTCTTGTGTAGTTATTTTTATTATACATAGATTCAGGAATAGTGATTTAGATATATAATGTTCTCACATGCTATTCATCACACTTGCTGAAACATTGTGTCACTAAACACTGAAGATGTGTGATCTCGTGTGGATATTCTAACATTTTTCTTTTTAGGCCAGCTTGGACGTTCCCGTATGATAGTCCCTAATACACAAGTCTACACATTTTTTTACACCTTACCCGCTTTTATTTTTCGCTGAAAACATCAAATGTGAAGGGTTTAATTCAAGAAAGTCGATTTATGTCACGCAATCCTGGCTTGAAAAACTTTCTGATCGAATGGCGGGCGAGAGTTCTCAAGGCTGTCGTTTTATTTGATGCTTCAGTGGAAAATGTGTGGGCGATAAATTTTCCAGAGACTTCATTAATGTTCTAACTTTGCCCAACATAAATATGCACTCACACGGGTTTATCACTTCCTTTGATGAATGGGTCTCTATTGACGAGCTAGTAGAGTATGTTCACGTCGTACAGGAACCTGGCGGTGATTTTACCTCAACTGAGGAGTTTTGCGCCGCTTAAAATGATAATCTAATACTTCGGTACCCACATTTACAAAACAATTTTATCATTAGACCTGTAAATTTAGTATATTTGAAAGTTTGTTTCATGAACATTCTAAGAATTCTTAGATTCATGTAAACAGAGTTAACATTTGTACATAAGATAAGCATAATTACACTGATATATGACTATACTACTTGGTTCCAGTTTTAAGTTATTAGTTTTAAGGGATTAAATACTGTTTCCATTGTTGAGAAAAATAAAATCTTTTCAGAAATAATTGACGATATAAGTCTCTCTATTTATTTAAATCACTAAGGGTTTTTTGTTTATAAAGGTATTTGAGATTTCTACTAACCCAATTTCGTAGATTTTCTTTTATTGAAAAGTAATTGAGCGTAAATATGTTTCCAGTAGCTCTTATTAACTGTTTCATAGAAAAAACACTAGATTTTAATAATATATTAAAATTAGTATGCCATTATTTGATAATTATGTCATTTTTAAGACCAACTAGAATACAGTTGTAGTTGGTCTTGGTAGGCTCTACTTACACCATGAGGTTTTAGTTGTCGAAGCGAAGATGGTGAGTTTTTTAAGCTCAAAGACTGTTGATAGTTTTTAAATATAAATATTATTGTGTTTTTATAAACAAAATGACCGGCAATCGTCTCATACATGTATCCCTTTACAAAACATTTTCAGTTATCGTTTATATGCGACGCTTTACGCATTTAATTTATTGTGGATTTATTGTGGTATTAATATAGATCCCACTACAGATCATTACAACACACGTGTAGAAATCTAGGAAAATATAGTGAATATAAAATATTTCAATTTTTTAATTGAAGATCGCATTAACAGCTAGGTCATTAGCGACCAAAATAGATTAACGATCGGGTATGATGTAATATGGTGAGGGGTGAAAGGACGAACACAAATATAACCATGCCCGAGGCGGGACTCAAACCCGCGATCCTTCAGTCCGAAATCGCTACGGCACTACTGCCTCAATGATCTCGGCCATCGGAACGGCTCAGTTTTATTTCATTTTATTTCAAACATATTTAACTCTGACTACATTTACAACGAAAAGTGATTGTATTATTCCAGAAATTGTAAACCTTTATTTCATTGGTTTTGTAAAAATGTACTGAAAGACATGAAAAAACATTTCTGGTTTTTTTCGTATAGTTCCTATGTAGTGTTTACTAATGTAATACTATCGTAGCTCTTCCTTTTTGGTGCTATGTAATCGCAGATGTTCAGCTAGTTTCATAAAAAATGATGAATAGTATATCGTAAAATTTACAACTTTAAGTACTTTGTTAGAAACTCTTGGTGCTACAACAGCACATACTTTCTCGCATAATTAGAAACTGCTATTGAAATATTGCATTTTGTGGTCTACTGCCACTGCAGCTATTATTAGGAAACGTGCAATTCAACCAAGAAGCGAGCAACGCACTGTTGCCAGCGCAGCGTTGTCAAAACTATGGGCATTCGCTTGGACAATAATATCAATACAGTAATTAGAATATATTCAATTGACATCAAAATAATTACGAAAACTCTGTCTGCTCACTTCTGAGTTGCCTTTCGTCGTAAGATAATCGTTCCGATATCGTTTTTCTTAATTTCGTTTCATCATTTTTCTTAATTTCTTTACGCAGTCATTTTTGTAGGGATCAGATTGTATGAAATGGTGTATATCATAATTCACTGGGCATTCTGAGTAGTAATTGTAAAGGAGTAAAACTGCTGAAATATAAATTTTGGAGAAAATAGGTTGAGCGCGGATGGATCGACAGACAGACTGCCGTCAATCGATTTGTCGGTATGAATGAGGCACAAAACATAGATTATGCCTACACTTCGTGTTAAGAGTATTTTTTCTATACTTAGCAGCAGGATATATCCAATTTTTCCTTGCCAGGGCCCGGCAATGAGAGTTTTTTTCTCGGAAATTAGCCGTTTCCGCCGCACAATACATTACAATACATTCTTTTCTTCCTTTCGTAAGTACGAGAATGTAAAAGTAGGAACTGTTATTGACTGATTCATCACATCTCTGCGTTTTACTGATGTTGGTAGATCTTATAACGGATTTTTAATATTAATGCTTCCGCAGCTAGAATCGTGTTAGCCTGGATTTTCCGGAGGTCGTGCCTTAGACAATGATCTGAAGATAAAAATAATTACGTTTGTACGTTCATCAGAATGCAAATCAAATATTGATGTTGACTACTGGTCGATCAAAACGTTGGTACCATTCCATTTCCCCAAACCCTTATTCTCGGTATCGAAAAACATATGACTTACCCAAGAAGCAGTCCTTATCAAAATGAATGGTTCAACCATCTTCACTTTTCTTAGTAAATATCCATTCAGGAAATAGACTGATTGTGGGGAAAGGATCTTTTTACATTCGCGGACTGAAAGTCTTGTCACTTCTTATGGAGGTTAAAAGTAAGAGTACAATGAAATAAAAATATGAGAGAATGGATAATTGCTTTAATGAGAGGTTATTAGCCGACATATCGCCTACACCTGAAGAGAAAATCCATTAGAAATTATAACTCTTCGTTCACGAATGCGCTTGACGGATCGAATTCCACATCACGTGAATTTAAGGAGGGCTTGGAGCATTTTTCTGGGTAGTTCTTGGAGGAATTACGTCTATAACGGGAAGTTCGACTTTCTCCGACCATCGGCGGGGGGGGGGCGTTCGATCTGCCGCGCACGGCCGTGCGTGCTGATGGGGTGGCACGCGTGTATCCACAGCGGTCAGAGCGAGCGTTTGTCAACTTTCCCGCACGCGGACATATGTTCCCCCAAATTAGCTGTGCTTGCGCGTTTGCCAGGGGCTGATCCCGGCCATAAAACACAACGGCAGCCGCCCGCCATCGTTCGCAGCTCGCCTCCCCGCCCGCGCGCCGCCCGTCCGCCCGCCCGCCCCGCCCTCCCCGCCCCCCGCCGCCGCGTAACGGCCCGCTTAAATGGCGGCGCAATTGCGCTGATCTCCTTACGCGCCGTAGTCACGAGTTAATTATAGCAGATTAGGCGCGACATCTCGGCGAGCGAAGGCAGTGAAATATTGCCCCCGCCTGCGTTCCCTCCTCGTCTCCCCGCCCCCGCCCGCCCCCCGCCAGGCTCCGGTGTCCTGATATGTTTCACCCCCCTCTCGTTCAACCCCACTCTCCCGCCTGAAAGCGTGCCCCAGTTCTGGACACTCGCAGTCTACCTCGAGGGATGTATCGACCGCCCTGCTGTTCTTAAATCTGTTGTAAGCTCCCTTTAGGCTCCTCTTCGTGAGAGGCGTTTTACAAGTTCCGTTTGTAGAATATCGATTTATAATTTTTTACCTCGTTTCGCTCACTAGAATGGCAATGCCCACTTCGTAACTTTATTATTTGCCTCAAGAATATCTTACGTTACAGTTTCGTAAATAAATTTTGGCCAATTTTCACTTTTTTATGCTTTCATACTCACCATGCCATTTAAACGTTTGTTGTGGATTTTCATTTTTATTCCACATTCAAAATTTGTAATTTCATTTCTTTTGCTAGTTCCGGTTGCGATGGCTTAGTGGCAGCATTGCTATTTCCTCTATCACATCGCAAATAGGGAGGCCGTATGTTTTCAGTCCCCCGGTGACACTTTTTAGACATTAGCGTAATTTCGAGGTCGACTCAATTGTTAGTGTTAGGAGGAAAATTCTAGAAAACAGCTTCTCAGATCGGTAGATTTTCCTGGTTTCTGTGATTAGTACCAGGCGAAAACCGCAGCAGTACCTTAACCAACGGGCACGGACCGCGCGTGTGGTTTTTCCTATTTCCCCTGCTATATATCCTCAGACAGCCTTACACTTTAAAACACTTCTGTACTACACATACTGAGATGCAATACGGGAGCTTATAGTTGTTCTGTCTGAGACGGATACCTGGAAGGGAAACATCGCAAACCGAATCTAAGTGAGCGCCGGATCTCACGTTTTAGAGGGAGAAGAAACATCTTCATATCCGGGGTTGGAACAAGCACTACACTTTCGGGACGAATGAACATAGTAGTTGACACGTTTGGAAACATTAAATAACACAGGCACACATAATAAAAAAGTTGCCATACCCAAAGTCGTGACACACAGTTCTCTATGTATGTCGACGAAATGAATCTGAACCTGAAGTCAAAATTGCGGCACTACCCTTAAGTTTTTTTAAATCGCAAAAAAAAACACCATAAAATTTCAGTCTGCAATTTTACGGTGGTTTTCCCGATTTTAAAAAAAAACCTGGAGGGTGGTGGCGCAATTTTAGCTTCACAGACGGGTTCAGTGCGTCGACATGTGTCAAGTCTTTAGGTCTGACAGCTTCTTAGGTTCTCTCTCATTTGTCACTTGTTTAATGTTTTGTATTCTAATTATATCATATTGTATCATTCATCAACTGTCCCCTTTTTGCATTCGCGCACCTCACTCGACCAGTTAGCTCATTTCCGCCATTTCTTTCCTCGTGTTCTTCCACCACCGTAGCACTGCTCTGGCCGCCTTCCGCGGGCGGGGCTGCCCGGCGCTGATAGCGGCCGGCCCACCCCCCACCTCGGTGGAAACGGCGCAAGCTGAGCTGGCGCAGATAGCGATCGCCGCCGCCCGAGCAGCGTCGCCCGCGCGCCCGCGGGGCGATAGCGGCGGAACCCTCGAGGCGGGGATTACAGCTCTGCTGAGTTGACTTGGAGTTCACTCTCAGGCACGTTGAGACGCTGCTTGAAACGGTTTTGCCTCACGATTTGTCTTCGACCGCTCGACAAACGAATACACACTCAATTCTACGAATTCGTATGTATGCATACTAATTTGAGGGATTTGGGTATTCATGTGTGTATATAATATTGTAGAAATTTAGTTATACATACATAATCCATAACATCGATAGAAAGTGGTGTATTCTCATCAATTTCGTTCCTGGGATTAAATTAATCAATCACGCTAATAACGTATCATTTAAACCGTCTCTCCAGAATAGTTCCTTTAGAATTTGATAAGTGATGCATATTTAAGAAACAAATTCAATGTTAGGGCCATATCGCTTTAAATTATATGAATATTTTTAAGTTCAGATGCGAAAGTTTTGACCTATTTTAATCAAAATGGGCTTTGGAGTGAGGTTGGAACTTGATTTGCCATTTTATCGATTATGATTATTCAATAAGCGTTTAAACTGACCCCGTAAACGTAACAGTAAATAATGGTTGCTGGAAATGATTTAAGGCTCAATAAATCTGCGTCATTTTAGTGAATGTACCTGCTACAATAGCATTGCAAAGACCTAAAGTCTATGGTTTATATACGTCATCTACACCTGAAAGCTAGTAAAGTGAACTGTCAGAAAACAGGGAATAGCTTCCTAGAACGGAAAGGTACATTCTCTCTCGCTGATGAGAAAACGTCGGTTAAAAATCGAACACATTGCCTGCGGGGGAGGGGGTATTGTGATACATATTTCTGTGTAGCACCTGCGCCTTTTCCAAGCGCAATTTACTTCAAAAATCTACTCCACCTCAAGATGGATTCAGGAGAGGGTGGATTCATTTTTTATGGCACTAACGCTTATAATAACAGCATATGTTGATAATACCTCTATGGCGCACCCCACAATTTTCATCTGGAAATGATTTTTTTTATTTCCTCAACAGAAATAAGTTGTTGGGTAAAATTAACAGCCGATGGCAGTTTTTTTAATGTATTACTATCACATCATAACTTCTACAATAATTGTCCAAAAATAAAAAAAGGAGGTAAAACGTTTAAAACAACAAACATATAAAAGCAAATATTACAAATGAAAACAGAATAAAAACCCAAAAAAAAGACCACAAATAAAAATATTTTTTTATACGCCGTGTGTAAAACATGGCCTCTCTTGCTTGTTTTCAGTGTGTGAATTAGATATTTTTTCATTCCAACTAATAGTGTATGAAACAGTATAAAGCGTGCGCGAAACATCACGATGCGTGTGCAAACACTTGGAAGATTGAGAAATAATGTACGCCACACGTGCGGGAGGTATTTCGCGCTCGTCTTCTATCGGCGTTGCACGCGCTCTGGGCGTAAACTCGATTCACCTGCTATGCGCCCTTGTTACTTTTAATTTAGTATTTCGTGAGAGAGCTGGACTGCCAGTTATGTCTTGACCCAGGTGAGCCTTATTACACCTACATTGATTGCAATAGCAAAATATACTTAAGCAACAGTTTCAAAGTAAATAATGTAAGAAAAATATTTGTTCTTGATTCTAATGTCTTAAATCCTGAAACAGGAATCAACAAATAATAAAAATTGTTTGTTTGATTTCATTTTAACTGTCGTGGTTTTCCTAGGGAATATTATGGTCACTGGCAACAACAGAGGAAATGTCCAAAGTGATTGATCACGCTGTCAATGTAGGATTAGTGTTGCCTGTGGTGAGCGAAATATACTCACAACTCTGGAACAACATCTGACTTTGATGTAACGGATTCGGGGAAAACTACATTTACGTTCGGCTTAGTCATGAAAGCAGCCGAACTACAATACACCAGCCATTTTACGTATATTCAGTTATATACTTGAAATTCAACATCAACAGAAGTATGTTTGGCTGACAATACGTGAAGACAATAAGTGAAATGTGAAAAACAACTTTTGAGGCGGTATTATCTCGTCCGGGTAAACAAACTCATTTTAACTATACCCTCCCGATTTTTAAAAAGGTCTTGTGTTCAGAACTTTTGATAGCAGCGGAAGTACTTAATGAGAAAAGTTTTGTTCATAGACGTGCTACAGATCTGACTACTTATTCCGGTTTGTTAATGTGGTTGAAATTAAAAAAGGAATACAAAAATAAATCCTTTTATTGTTCCTACAGAATTAATTAAGAATCAGTCTCTCTCATAAGCTTTGTTAACATTTGTACTATTATTTTAGCTTTCAAACAAATACAATAAAGGAAAATAATTCTCATGTGACTTTATTTTCCAAGAATGTAATTTAAAATAAGTATACAGTAAAATATCAGATAATTCAGAGAACACTTACATACATAGCGATTAATAAATCACTTAAAATAACATGGGCAAACATAATTTGTAAGAAATGAATAAATTAAGTGTAATGTAAAGGAAGCCTTTTCGAATTTGCATGCGAATCTCGAATTTCGAATGGAAACAATCTAAAAATAGTTTTATAAAACTATTATTAAATTGTTTCCATTTCTTCAGTTTTTCCGGTTTCTATTTATTATTTAATATTATTATTTTCTATTCGTTTTTTTTCTTCTTATCTTTGAAGAAGATATTTATTTCAAGGTATTGTGCCTATGGTTTTTTAATTATGTAGATATTTTTAAAATTTAATTTGCAATTATCTAACGTAAAAAATAGAAAATAAATAGTAGTGTTTTCCAAATTAAAGTATATAAAGAGTTTATTTCATTATTTTGTACTCGTCCAGATCATCTACAGATTTCACGAAAGGTTTGAGCCTAATTTGTCTTCATAACTAGCAAGCCATGTTACTTAAATACAATGGAACGTGGGAAAACTCGCGATATTTTCAATTAAAATTTTACCAAGAGGGAATTTTTAATTTTTCTCGGCGATATCGAAGTGCCGTTGGCGAACCTTTGCAACGCTCTGTAGCGCCAAGAAATTCATTTAGCGGAGCTTCGCGCGGCGCGTCGTCATGCTGCTTAAGCGCGGCCTGGCTCCTGCCCGCGCAGCCGCCGCCCGGAACGGCGTGTAATCGCCCTCGCCGGGCGACGGGCACGCGCCCCTCCCCCCCTCATGCACTCGCAGCAGCTCGGCCGCCTTCCCCGGGCGCGCGGGCGACGCTGCTCGCCCTTCACACTACCCACTTTCCTCTGTTTCTTGCATCACTGCTATTGTTTTCTTAGTCTCTTTCGTTATTCTACTGTCATTTCCTTACTAATACCATTACCTTTCTTTTTTTCTTTTTTCCACCGTTCCTTCCCCTTATCTCTATATTTTGGAACACACCTTCCTCTCTTTCTTCTTTTCTAGAGGACTGGTCATTTTATCCTTTTTTCTTAATTTACTATAATTTTATTTTATATTACTTTCTTTACATTATAATTCTGTCGTAAAAGAAAAGCAGTTGTTATTTTCTGCATTGTACGCCTGTTTTGCTTCTTTCATCTCCTTATCTTGTTCAGCGTAATATTACTATCTTCTCGAAAAATCTTACTCTATTAAATGTAATATTCCGCCTCCCAAATATTTTTGCTTTTGGAGTCATGAAATAATGCTTTAAGGATTCACAAAATAAAGTGACTGAATTAAATTTGTTGTGATAATTATCACTTGGATTCTTAATTGTTTAAAGTATTTATCATTTTTAAAGCGATTAATAAGTTATATTTTTTGGACTTTCCTTTTTATTCTTTGTGATAAATATAGATAAAATGCAAAATACCTTTACCATGAACGTCTTTATTTTATTCATATTAATTAATAAAAATCATAATCATAATTCGAATTCTTCTTTTCTAGGTTTTGTTCTCCTAGTTTTGAAAATTTTATGCAAAATTTTATTTGCAGGTGTTGCAAAATTTATCCGAAGTAAATTTATTCGTGTGTATATAGTAGTATTTTACATGTCACATTTTACGTGTGTCAAGAACAGTTAATGAGGGATATTTTTTCTAAATATTGTGTCTTCCTAGCAGAAATTGTTTCATATCAGATCATAAAGGACATTGCGATACCGCCTCAAATTATACTCTCAGAATCTTCCTTTCAACCTTCATTGCTTCGTCCACGCCAAGAGTCTTCGTCGCCTCAGGACACCGCCGCGACTTCTTGCTCTCCCTTTCCCGTCTCCTTCTTCCTCCTCCTCCTCCTCTTCCCCCGCGTTCTCCGCTGAGGGCGCGCCGCTCCCTAGGCAGCGCCACGGGCTCTCCGGGAGCGATCTCGACTATTCGGGCGCCTCGTTTCGCTTTTATTAGCGCGGTATCCTCCAAGACAAAGCGGCCGCTCGGGTTATAGAACACACGCCGGGGGCCTCCGTTATCGTCCGCGATTCCACGGAGCGCTGCCCCGCGCGGGGAGCGTAAAGCGGGGCGCGGTGTCATTCCGTCGCTGACGCTGATGGCGATGACGATGATGTAACTGCCAACGACTTTCTTTGTGTTTGTGCGGCATTAACTGGCTTCTAAATGTGTTTATGTTGTAAAGAAATGACATGAAAAGCCTCGTTATACAGAATAAGGTTAACTCTGGCTTTACCGGAGGTGGGTATGGGGGTGGGGGTTGGATTTCGAGGTCCATCGATAAATTTTTGTTCTAAGAATTTCTCAAAGGCATCAGAAACAGCAATACATTCAAAATGTAAGCGATGATTCTTGCAGGCATCTCTGTTAGGCACGGCTTCTTTTTTACCTAGGTATTTCTAGGGTGTAAATATATTGGTCTAAAATGCCAAATACTTCTTACAAAATGGTATTTGTTTGAAGAATTTCCGGCCACTTTTTAAATTTCAGTTGTATTCACTAACGAGCTAAATTTTCTTTCCATACATTTTACATTACATAAATACTTTTCATACATATTTATTTACTAATTGTTTTTACATTTGAGCATTCGGTAATTATTATTAATGGACTTTTATAAATATTCTGAGAAGTGGAAATAAAATCATTAAATGATATTAAAAGGTATAGTTGTTATTATTTATTTCGAAGATTATAGTAAGTGCCGTTCCTAAAATATTTTCTTGTTTCATTAGGTACGTTGTACGTGATTTAACTGTTCCTGGTAGTGCGACAGGAAAGTTTCTCCGCACGAGCCGAATCAAAGTCACGTATTAAAAAGTGCATTTTTGTTGGTAGCATGCAGGTCACTCAGAAACAAATGAAGGGGACAAAACTTTCAACGACTATTATGATTGTGGTGAGTACGCAATGAAAGTTTTCAAGTTGTAGTTCGTGCTAGCAACATCATTTCTGTTGCAAGCGCACTCACCAGAAAGGCGCCTCTAACGAGAGACTTTCCCGGCGCACTATAGATGATACTAATGTGCAATGTACCATTAGGGAAATGATATGACATTAGCTTACCACGCTTTGTCGATATCATACAATAATTTACTCTAATATTATATAATTACGACTTAATGTAATGTAATAATTTTCGAAATTTATAAGGACAAACAAATTGATTCATTTCATCACTTCATATCGAAACGTGTATAATATGCATGACTTTAAACTATTAACAAATTAATTAACAAAAACGTGTAAATAGCAATACACAAAAACATTAAATCTTCTTCTCGACTAAATTACAATTATTCTCTCACGAGGAATAATGAATTACCGCAACAGAAACTCACTGTACCCCGACAAAAGTTTGTTTCTGTTTTTTAAGAAATAATTTCTTTATTGCCGGATTATCAAGTTTAATCCTTTTCAGATTTTATGGCATTGTATTACGGAAAATTATAATCGAATTTTAGTATTACATAACGAATAATTTGTTACTTTCTATTTTTAATCCATTAATGAAAAGCAAAAAATGTTTTTAAAAATGTATTTTTGCGGATCAGTGGAATTACCACTTTGCAGGAGAGTGTTAGCTCTAATTAAAATCAATAGTGGCTCGAAGTTACAAGTAATTGTAAATTAGCGCACCATCGTACCCCTATTTCTGAAAGAGGACATTCCCAATGGGTGCCTCTACGATGATTTTTGATAATTTTGTGAAATTTAATCTAACAAGAAAGTAAGTAAGATATAGAGAGAGAAGTGGCACAAACAGTTCTCTAACTTATGGGGGACGGAACAGATTTTTGGGGAGACGGCATGTAATTTTTGTAGGAGCAACGCTGGTTTTCCCGAGATGAAAGTGGCTGGTGCAAAGGGCAGTAGAGAAGAATTGTACGACACTAAGGAAAAGTAATTGTAAAAGTAATTCGTTCTACATCTAGTTCTCTATGTAGTTGTTATTGGTTATATACCACGGGGAAATGATAATTGTACGAAGTATTTAATTTTGGAAGGGTTTCATAACGGAAAAAGCGGCACCTCTCCAGATTGGAGCTGCATAAGTTATTGAGGGTCTTAAAACTGATTGGTAAAGAAACAGAGAATTTTCAATATTTAGAGATGATTTTTTTGTTAATAAGCGTATATAATTATAGTAGTGCTCCATAAATATTATTTAGTTTATGAATAATATGTAGTTTCCATGTGAGACGAGTATTTAGGAAGACGCTTAGGTATTTGATTTATTTATTTGAAGGGGTCCATAAAATTGTTTAATTATTTATTTTTAAAAGGGGAAGGACTTTTGCTCTTCACGCGGTAAAAAAAATGTTTTCGAAATGTAACAAACAGCGTTTATTTATTGTGAAGGAAACAAAATCATTTGCAAACACTTTCTTCATAAATGATTGTAGATGTTCTTGTGACTCCTCGGATTACTGTTTTTTGGTAACTAAAAAAGTGTTTCAATTGCTACACTTTTCACAACTATGTGTAACTTACAACTACTATACATAGTTCCTAAATCCTTTTGATAAAACCACAACTTTATGCATAATTTAAAACTAAAAACAAGGTTCTGCGTTCCACGTATACCTACAGTATATTTCGGCCTCTGCAGAAACAAAATAATGCCAGGCTCTAAGTTTCACTCGCCTTTGTGTTTCTGCGGTAGGAAAAGAACGATTTTCCCTGCTGTGGCGCCCATGGCCGTGTAGCCGAAGGCTTATCTTAGCGGTTGCCACGCTGTTCTCTGTTCTCCTGTTATCACAGGCTTTCCCGAGCGTACGCATTCGGCGAAACCCCCAAGCTGTGACGTGGCACCGTTTAATTACCCCTTTTTAACGTTATTTCCGCCGCTGCAAAGGCGTAGATGGACCGAGAAGTTCTCTGGTTCAACAAAGTTGCGCTCCATTGGAGTTTCGAGTAAGAACTTGGGAAGTGGAACTCCCATCAGGGGAAGGCCACCTGCTTGCAGTGATTACTCGAGAAAGTTCGCTAGTTGGACACTATACAAACTTATTCAGAAGTGGTGGAGAAGATTCGGTGGGGAGGAGCTTTCTCTTAGCAAATTTTCTGATGGCCATTAAAATCGTTAGAAATGTGTCGTATTTACTCCTAATAGTATAATATTAATGTGCAGATGTAATTGTATTCAAACTAACTGTGAAGATAGAATTATCCTAAATCTTTCCCATGAATTTCATGTCTGAAGAACACACATTAAAACTTCTTTCAAAATATCATTTTAATATTGGGATAATAAATGATAATGACTTTAACTTTTTATAATTTACTCGTTAGTAAATTATCCTAATTTCGTTACGATTTTAATATACACGATTTTGAATTTTTCTTTACACATTTATTACGAATTATATAACAATTGATTAGAGAGAATGTGTGTGTTGTATGCAACAAATGTGTTCGTTGACCAAAGACCACTCAATTTCAAATGTGTTTGAATGGAAATAGAAATGCAAGGAAGTAAAAAGTAAAAAGCAAGAAAGAACATTTACTGCTATTTTGATTTATAATCTATAAGAATGACGTTCATGATTTGTACGGTCATTGTTATTGTAATTATTTGTTGTGATGTAAGCGTTGTAACCATTCTAGTGATTTCGGTCATTCACTTCACATAAGTAAATTTTGAAGATATAACCAGTAATTTTGAAAAAGTAGGTCCGTATAAGGGTCCATAAAATACATTTGTACTTATATTTCTACGTGAATTTCTATTGGTCAATATTGAATTTGTAATTTAAAAATTGAGTTATTTTTTATTTATTTAATGTAAAAGTAGTTAAAAATTTTGAGTGATTTAATGGAGGCAAAGTATTCTGTGCATCTTTTTAGGTATCTTACCTAATCTATGTAATACAAGTTGAATTGTGAATACCTATGGAAAAAAGCCCTTTTGATAAATAGTTCTTACTACAGTTTTTTAAGCGTATCAGGTACAGATTTTGGCTATTATCCCTCATCCCATTATCCCATGTGAAGGAATCGACTTAGTGCCGCAAGAACATAAACTTATTTTTTGAATAACTCTTTTCCTCACTGAACTTTAGGAAACGTGCACAGATAGTATAGTATATTTAAGTTCAGAAGCAAAGCAAGGTGCGATCTCAGATTTCGCTCAAAGACTCAGGGATTCTGACTGAAAACCCTGATCGAGATGGGCTCATTGTCCTTAAAGTTGAGGTTCAATACTTAAGGGCCGTCCATAAATTACGTAACGCCAATTTGGAGTTCTTTCAATACTCCCTCTACCCATTTGAACGCACCCGTAACGCGCGTTTGAACCCCCTCTCAAAATAATTACGTAACGCTTGCAACAACCCCCTCCCCCCCTTTGTAAATGCAAAAAGTGAAAATGAATTATAGCATGGTAAAAATAATTTGTATTTATTTTAATTGTGTTCTGTATTAAAATAATTAATGGCAATTAAAGTAAAAATTAGTGGGCGATGCTGCACCTAACAATAAGATTGGGGCAAATTGTGGGTGAAGGAAGAATTATTGAGCGAAAAATGATTCATCACAAGCTACTTTCTCGTCGTTGTGGATGATTTTAGAGCCAGATTCTACAGCACCCATTTAAAAATAGATTTTAGAATATACTCCATATCAGTTTTGAATATTTTCTTCATACTTTTACAGATTAAAAAAATGGTTGAAAAATATTTCCATTTATTGTAATAATTTACAACTAATTCCTTAAGCTTGTGTCTTTAAAATATTAAGTAATTAATTTGATTTAATGTTTTTGTACTGATTCAAAAAAGGAATTATTTCAGCAATTGATGAAAAATGTAAAAAAAGCATTTAACTAATAACCTCTAACCGTATGTAACGCATCGTAACGCTACCTCAGACCCTTTCCCCCCTCATTAACGTTACGTAATATATGGACGACCCCTTACAAGCACACTTTTTAAAAACCATTGTATTGTATGCATCTTTATTTATCTGACAGCACTACCGATGTGTTGATTTAAGTTCCGTTTCCAAAATTCCAAAGCTGCGCCTCTCCAGAAACAAAACGTTTCCATCTGCTTCCGAACTGTTACCAATGCACCCTTGAGCTCCAGGCGTGAGGGGGCCTCTGTGGAACGGCTCTCCGCCAGCGGTGCGGGAACGCGCCTTGCGGATTCCTCTATCAGCACATAGCGCGCGTGGCGGGGGCGAGGGCGGGGGCGCGGGCTCGGCGGCGGCACCGGTGTCGCTGCCACGGAGACGCGCTTTGTAAATTTGAGACGTCCGCCCTCCCCCGTCGCTCTCTATGTTCCCCGCGCCTGCCATGCCGCTTCACACCCTCCCTTCTCACCCCTCCCCTGGGCGTTGACAGCGTGCCCTTTAATTACGCGGCGGGGGCGCGGGGAGGAGGAGGCGACGGGGTGGGAGGGGCAAGAGGAGAAGGAAACCGAAGCGCCCCCTCCCATCCTCCCGCTGTCGCTGCCGCCACCGCCACCGCCACCGCCGCTGCAGCAGCAGCAGCAGCCGGCGCCGGCTGGCAGACAGACACACAGGTCGGCTGGTGACAGCGCAGCCTCCGCCTACACCTCCGCCTCCGCTATGCCTTCCCTCGCCGCACGCTCGTGCGAGGACACGCGTCCCTTCGTCGCTTCTCGCGGAAGAATCCTTCGAGCGTGCTCGGCGCCGGCGGATGGCCGATGGAGGGGGCCGTATGGAGGGGGCCGATGGAGGGGGCCGATGGAGGGGGCCCGATGGAGGGGGCCGATGGAGGGGCGCGGCGGAGGAGGCCGGCGGAGGAGGCCGGCGGAGGACGGCCGGCGGAGGAGGCCGGCGGAGGGGCTTAAGGGCGCAGAACACAGGTGGTACAAAATGTGGGACGATTTGCGCCATCCCACGCGTATTGATATGAGAGACAAATATGAAACAGCCATTCACGTTCATTGGGAATGATACAGTATCAACAGACATCAGAAAACAGTATTTTAATTTAAAATTTTAATTGAAAAGAGATTATCAAGCATTGACTGAGAAGCGGGATATTGAGACAGACATTTTGGAAGAAAGATGAAGTTGGAAAATTCGGAACAAGCTGAAATCTACCTAAACCTGAGACGCGAGAAGAAAGATAAAATAATGGTTGCTTTTAAACATCCTACTTAAGTAGATGATAAAAGTAATGGTTTTGTGTGTTTCTCCCCATCATTAAGCATTAAGTTTCTTTATCTGAGGTACATTTTTCTTTCCCTTCTACGATGTATTATACAATTAAATATATTGTTTTCACATTACAAACATTTTTGCATCAGTTTATACTTTCCAAGATAATTTAGTTATTTTTTAAACAGTTGCTCCGAAAGAAGAAAAATAAATGTTACAGATGTAGTAGAATACTCCTTTGTTCTTATTACTAAAAAGTTTAAAAACAGGAGCGTTTAATGAACAAGAAATGTTGCCAGGCAATTCAAGGGTTGCTTCATTAAGTTGTTTTAATTAAATCTAAT
>BOPP01000014.1:7884141-7907893 GCA_017312745.1 Gryllus bimaculatus | reverse complement strand
CACCCCACCGTCTCCGCCCCGCCCCGCCCCCTCCCGTCGCGCCGCGCCGCCATCGCTGTTGCAGACGCGCTCGGCGCTGGCTCCCCTTCGCGGTTGACCTGCAGCGGTAGTACTCTGGTGAGGGCATCGTCACCGAAGCCCGAGTACTGTGCCTGCTCAACTACCCTGCTGCCCCTTCGCCGTGACCTCTGCTCTCACGGCAATGGGTATTTTGTTTGCGTATGTTGTTTTCCTGATTACCGTATTACTCACTTAATTTATTCGCCTCACATTTTCCTTCCTTCTTTTCTGTTTCTTTCTTTCTTCGTCACTCCCTCTCCTATATTAACACCGCGCAAACAAGATTCTTTATTTTGCATCGCGTTCATCCTCATACCGTCTCCCTACTTCATATCTTATCATTTCTTCAAATTATTTTTTAATCAACATACTTTTTATTATTACTCTTACGAATTACAGCTCACAGCCTTTCAATGTACTTTCGGATTTACATTTCATGACGTTTCCATCGTACCTTCACAATCTCTTTTTTGTATTGAATTCCTTCAGCTAGTTGAGGTCCCAGAGTCCCTGCTTCTAAAGCTCATTCCTTAGTTTAGCTTTTCTCACTCCGTTAGTGTTCCCTATACCAACAACCTGGCTCATTGTACGTTACAGTCGTATGAGTAGTGGTACTTTAAGCGATAGCGCTCTGCGTCATGCTGGTCATATTATAAAAACAAGTATAGTAGGACTGTTCTCTGCCGGAGTGTTGTGAAATACTAAAAATGTTTATTACCTTGAGAGTGACTATTCAAATTATACTTTATAGAAATGACGCCCGTTTATAACTACGAGAGTAAAGGAGAAAAGGTTTCTGAGCCATTAATTCCACCTAGGCAACTGGAGATTTACATTCGGGTACTCAGAGATGAAAAGCTAGCTTGCTGATTGCTACATTACGTGCAACCCCAAATAATGGTCTTACTGAACTTGAGATATCGTTTAAAATGTATTATTTATCCATAATTTTTAAACAACTTATTCAGTATTTTGTTAGTGATATGTTGTTTACAGGGGGGTGACGAACCTCAGTATAATTATTTTCACCCTATGTTTGCTTAGGTAAGAAGTTACTGTTTCTTCGTTTAGAACAATTTATTATTACATCCATTACGAGCAGTAAGTGATACTATCGTATTCAAACGTTTATCAGAATGTTGAAATACTTCTTTCAAAAAAGAAAATGATCATTTATGTCTCCGTGGAATGTATTGAAATATCAGAAAATTATCAAAATAGATGACTTTGGCTTACCTTAGAATCAGAAATATTTTAACCGAAATTGGAAGACATTTATTGAAATATTTTATTTAGTAAAGTATGATTAATTTTGAAATATACAAAATTTGTATCGATTATATTTCAATTTATATTGGGGTCTGCTGTTGATATCACCTCCCATTGATGTTCTGAAAGTAGTATTGGTGGAGTACTTTAAATGATCCAAGAGTCTCAGAGTACGTGTAACAAAATTCTAGGCCATGTACGGCGGGGGGTGGGGTGAGTGACGATGATCTCTTTCTGCCAATCAATAAATGATCTTTCATATATCCAAGTTACACGTGTGACACCTTTATCCCTGATTCTTGGGCTTCTCATCGTGTACTTGTGTTTGGGAGATAGGTACACTTTCTCACACAAAAGTGATTTTGAGTTCCTGCCAAACATCAGTACAATTTGAGTTACCAAACAATGCCAATTTCAATAGAAATGACTTATGGATATCTTTATTACATGAATACAATACAAAAATGATTATGTTCATTGGCAAAAATGGTTCATCTTTGTCATCTTTACATGCCCTAGAAAATTGTAACATTTATTCTGAAACACCTGAATTATTGGAAATTATATATCGCTGTAATGATCTTGCGGTAGCTTTAGGACCAGGAGGTATCGCGGAATCTACAGCGGGGATCACGGCCATAGTCAGGACCGGATTTAAGTAGTGCGGGGCCCCAAGCACAAAATTGTGTTGCCCCCCCCCGAAAAAATAGCTCCATCTCTATTAAATAAAAAAGTGTTATAGTACAAGTACTTTCTGTACAGATATAAATGAAAACTGATAATTTTTTATATAAATTTTTACTTGTTGCATTAAATACATTTTACATTTTTTCTACTCTTCACTGCAGAAAATTGGTCGATGATGTCTTCAAAACGAAGATTTCTCGGCTTTTTATGCTCCATGATCAGGATACTTAGGTCTACTAAATTGTCTTGAGACATAGTCGTACGTAGATAGTTACGTTTTTTCCGAAACGCGGGGCCCCTGGTGAATGGGGGCCCCCAAGCAACTGCTTGTTTTGCTTGTAGGTAAATCCGGCTCATAGTCCGTCTGTGCAGCCACCCACCAGAGCCTTGCAGCGCCCGGCGACCCTAAGAGGTCAAAGGGCTATGGTGGGCCCGCGGCAATGGCGGCGCCCTCCGCTCTGAGCCCCTCGCCCCTCGCCCCTCGCCCCTCGCCCCTCGCCCCTCGCCCCTCGCCCCTCGCCTTCGCCTTCGCCTTCGCCGCTCGCACCGCGTTCCGCCCCCGCGCCCTCGTCTGGTCTCCTAATCAGCGCCCGCGGCGCGCCGCCTAAGACGCCGCCTGTCGCCCGGGCCACAATGGCCGCGCGCCGCCCACGCGCTTTGAGCGCGACCTCTGCGGTTGCCAGTCGACCGGGGGTCAAGCACAGACGAACGGCGCCACCGTCTCCAAATCTGACGTTCTCTCCACTCCGAATATTCTCTCTGTGTTCAGGATCTTTAGGGATCAGAAATCTACAAAGGCCGCTTCAGGAGGAGGCTCCACGACGAATTTGAATTAACGTCATGCTCACCCTATAATAAGCGATCCGTGTTAAACCGTACACTGTGATTTGGTTATCAGTTTTGTTATCGGTGGAATCATAGAAACACCCTATGATGTAATAGCGTAATAGTGAGTGAGCGGTGAGTTTATTTTATTTATTTATCTTATGGCAAGCGCACAGCACCCATAATACGTACAGCAATGCAGTGCAATACATCACAATGTGACACTACAACAGTAAACCAGTCTTCAGAGGGGTACAAAAAATGGTTACTTTATAGAGGGGCACGTCCATTTTTTGAATCCATTCCACCGCCGTCGGTGTCAGGCAGAGGAAATCGCCGGATCCCCATGATAGGCTCTTAGATCACAACTCTTCACTAACTGAGGCACAGTGTAAGTGGCACCACATTCACAGTCTGGAGACGGTATCACTCCCCATTTGAATAAGAAAGCCGTGCATCTCCCATGTGCAGTTCGTGTGCGGTTTGCCGCCTTCCATGTATTGCGTGGCATATTAAAGAACGAAGGTTTTTGGATTGTGTTGAGAAATTTATTGATTGTAGCAGATGTGTTAGCAATCCAGCATTTCTCCCATTTTGCCCCGATTTGGAAATTGCTTTTGTTTAAGTATTCAGCTGTTTGAAGTTTGCGGTGAGGTATCTAATTTGCATGCTCAATTCTCAAATTTTAGTTTATTGTACTTCAGCTGACAACGTGGACGTGAAACCACTTTCATCAGTTATAATTATCTTGGTAAACAATCAGCAACTGTTGACGTCCATTCTGTAAGTCATTTCTTGTCTAATGCTGCTATTCCGTGCAAAACATTTATTTTCTGTTCAGAGATAACAGAGGAACTACGAGTATACCATTCGAGAATTTTGTTAAGGATGATCGATGAGAACCCTCCTTATTTTTCATTTAGAGTTTCCAAGTTCTTATGAGTTTGGAAAATCTAAAATAATGTACCCTACACCCAATGTCACTTTTAGTGTATTACTGCTTGTCAACTGTCACATTTAATCAAAGCTCCGACTCCTTCAATTTCCACGAGTGATACTCTTTCATTAGATAATTTGACGTACTTTATAGAAATCACTACACGTCTTTTTTTGTGACAATACAAATGCTTTATTGATATGATTGATTGGTACGTTTTGGTTTAGTCTTAAAACACCAACTAAAAAAGTAAACATTTGACTTACTTCTATTGCGGGTCTTTCAATGAACTCATTGACGACTCACGAGTAAAGATGCGCACACATCTGCCATCTGCTATGTGTCACTTTGAAACACACAGGACCATCAAGCAGCCGTTGTGGGATATCACATTTCCATCATCCCGAAATCCGACATTTCAAATGCAACAGATGAGCGGATCCCTTTCGGCGGAGTCGAATCATAGACCGTTGACCGCTTCATTTCACTGGCCCCACCACAGGCGGGGGACATTGCAAAACCAGGTCAATGACGATTCAACTGCATTCAGAACACACTGTTCCAATGTGGTCGCTCACTACTTCACGTATTCAATTTTTTATGCATTTGTTTGGAGAAAGCATCCTTCCGTTATCTAAAAGTAGATTGCATGAATCGAAAGGAACGAACATCAAAGACAAAGCCCGTCTTTATGTACAAAAATGAGAAAAAACTTGTCGAAAGTAGAGTTAGTTTCTCAATAACTTTTCGTAAAAAGAAACAAATGAATTATTTTTGTTTATTGTGTTATTAATACGATGTTAGTAACCATTTATATCAACTGGAAACTCAAAGAACTTGGAGACCATTTAGTTATTTCAGAGAAACTCGTGATGTATTAATAGAAAATGTACACCTTCTGTCCCATCATTTTGTTCTCAATTTATACACGAATGCGGCCGTTCTCCCTCGTCCGCAGAGGGCGCTGGGCGCGGGCCGCTTCACCCTAAGCACGCGCGGAGGAGCGCCCGACCCCTTGGTTTTTATCGCGCCACCCGCGACGCGAGGTGTGGCCGCAATGAGATGCTTCAGTATGGCCCGCGGCTGCGCTGCTCTGCCTGTCCGCCGCCTGGCCGGCCGGCGGGGTCGACGGGAGGGAGTGGGAGTTGCGGCGGCGTCAGCGGATCGTCCTGCGAAGCTTGGCGGCGGACAGTGGGTCAAAATGACACCAAATACACGCGTTGATTTTTCATCTTTGTCATTGCGAAGCAGACATTCATTAAGTTTTATTTTATTGTGTCATATAAAAAATGTTCATGCTGAATTGGCAGTTTTCATTAAGATTCATATTTCTTCAATATCTATTTATTTGCTGTGATTTTATTTTCATGACGAGAGAGTACGAATCTCAGCTGAACGACTAGTTACCCAATGCGACTCCAGTAACGTATTTTTTTAAGAAACACTACTCTTCATATTTTTGCGATCAGAAAAGATGTATATTTATAGTTGTCGTTATTTCATGATTTCACGATAAGACAATGCTACTGATGCTTCTAAACAATCATTGTACCATCATTTAAAATTAGCAATTTTATCTCATAAACTACTCGGCATACGGAAGATATTACAGATTTAAGGTGGTTTTCTTTACTTTGAATTAAAAAAAATGTATCTCACTCAAGAACGAAAAATACTCATAACAGTCGTTTTCCGTCCGTTAAGAACAATCCCAATAAACGCGTTATATCAAATGATAGCGTACCTGTAATACTATTCAAAGCTAACGTATTTCTCATTGATATGAATTCGTGTCTTGAGCGGTGGTACCTTCATACTTACAAATCAGAGGGAGGTACCTTTCCCTGTACCTCTACATACAAAGCAGTGAAGTAGACTGCAACACTTAAATTTCCCGACACGTCCGCTAGCCGCACCTGCAACCCAGTCGCTATCAAAGGCTCCTCTCTCTTCACTCCCATACTGCACTACTGTAACAATGCTTGGTTCTAATTGCTGCTTTCGCATTGCTTCTCCTTGTTATGCTTTGTTCCCGGACAGCGAGTTCTTTTTCTGTATCAATATCTCATGCTTTCTGGCATCTAGGTCGGTCTTCTGTCTGTCCCTGAACTAAGAAACGTCATTTGCCCATATTAACAAAATAACATTCAACTTCTACTTTGTCGTCTTATGAAGGAACTTCGTAATAAAACGTTATGTAATCGTGCGCCGGAAAATGGAGTATTTTTTTGTATTTGTATCACTAAAACTACTACACATTAACCAAATCTCGTGTCCAAATATTTATTGTCTACCAACGTTAGTCTCACACGTGCCTTCATTCATGTGATATCACCGACAATTTCTTTAGAACTCCGAAGAGCTTCCTTTGCCTTTTCTTCCACTTCACCCACCTATGTATGTTACGGAGTGCTTTTACGTTTTTTGGAGGTGAACAAACAAACATATATAAAATAAACTCTGCAAACAGATGTTTGTGTGAGTAGTTAAGATGGAATATCTCTGCTTGGCTCTTAAATGTACCTCGATTGAATAACCTAGATAGAAATGGTTTTTTCTCTACACCTACGAAAGAGCACTCACTGACGAAAATAAAAAAGATGAATGTCACTTTTCTTAATGTAATCATTATCTTAATATCGTTAAAAATATAAATAATGCGAGGGTAAGTAGTATGGGATTTCATCCCAAAAAAGTTTTCTGTTTTTTTAAATATTGTGTGATTTTTATTCATTTCTATATTGTTGCTGCTATTAATGTATTTATAAGATTCTTTTACATTGAAATATTTGTGCCGCGTTGTTAATTAATATTATCTGGTGCCTGATATCGAGCCGTCCTTGGCTACCATTTTTCAAAACCTGTTTATAACAAATATTGAAGTAGTATTGAACAATATGTGCCGTGGGCCTTTAATTTTTCTGACATAAATGGTGTGACATTTAATAAATTACTTTTATAAAATTTCTAGAAATTTTGAAGGGCAGAGATGATATCAAAATACATTGAATATTCTAAATTCATCAAGATTTTGCACTGGGTATGTGAAATAATTGATACACTTTTTTCCTGAATATAATAATTGACCATTGATATTGTTTGACATAAAATATTTCTTGAAAGAAATTAATTACGAAACAGTTGCTTGGGCAGTCGTAGAGTTTTAAAAATTAATCATCAGGATATTACACTCAAATTATCTTATAAATGTTGTTCGTGACTATAAAAGATTTACTGATGTCAATAAAATGGGACAATGCATGTTGTAGAATAAAACATGTTTACCATTCACTGACTGGTGGTCATCTGTCTCATTACTTTCAAAGTTTCAATCTTTACAAAAATATGAGCATTTTTTCGGTCTTCTTTCTACAAAAATTCATCCAGGAACATGGACCTTCTGAGACATAGTGTCCCGGAAGACGAGCGGTGGGAAAGTCTTCGTTGCCCCTATCATCCAGCCCCAAGATTTGGTGACGTCGGCTTGTGGGGTGTGCTCCCCTTCGTCTATCTCCCCCAGCAGAGCACCGCCCCAGCCGGGCAAGCTCTAATCTCTCGAGTGGTATATCGACTTGAGTGGACATGTAGTGCATATAAGTGTGCGTGTGAGTAAATTGAATGGATAGGACAAGGAAGAGGAAGGAAAGATCGCGCGCCGTGGCCCGTGTCTTATTAGTGTGTAGGTCCAGCATTCGTCTGTCATTACTCGAAGAAACGAATGAACACTAACGGTCAGAACAGCCAGGAATTCTCCTCAGCACAGCTGCTGAATTCGACCTAGCTATCTAGCTAATATCGAAAATCTTATCGTTAAAAGCTCTCACGCTAGGACTACCCAACAACTTTACAAATTAATAAATTGAAAACGAACATGATGCTATCAATCAGTGATATATAACGACGCAAAGTAGTCATGTTAGATTCTACGAAAGAGTGTGGGAAAATCTGGAGGTAGTTGAGGAGTTTCCACCAACCCGCAGCCTGCACGTTTTGCAACTTCTCAAGTGCGGAAGTGCTTGATCGCCGGATTTGCAGGGACAACTTTTTAGCTCACGCGCCAGAAATGCAAGAATTTTAATACTCTCGCTTCGATAACAAAGTTTTTGGTTCTTTCTCCTCGTCCTACTCTTCGTCTCTTCTTTCCTTCTCTTTGTCTTCCTTCCGTTCCGGCGTCGCATTTCCCGGCGCCTCGGTGTAAATGAGCCCTTAAAATTGTTTCGTAAATACGGAAATAATCCGATAATGCCGCTCAATGCAAATGACTGCAGAGCCTGCCCGGCAGTTAAACAGAAAATAATACGAATTTAAACGAACGCCTGCGTAAACACTTGCGGCCGTTTATTGCTTTATGAGCCGTAGCGGCTTGCTCCTCCGGAAGCGCCTCTCGAGGTTTAGTCATACAGATTTGGCTTGTATCAAAACTACTAAACTTTTTGTCGTCTCTGAAATAATGCATTTATCCTTATGCAGGTGATTCTGTTTAATACTCAGTCTCACCATGTGTTACAAAAGAATGTTCTTCAACCAAAAAACCACAATCTCCACTCTCAGTTCTGATATTGATTTGAATTAGAATTCAAGTAATGATGAATTAATGATGAAAGATATTTCAAAAGTTGACTTTTGAATTTGGAACTTGTAGGGAAAGCGTGTATGTTAGTATTTAATTTCAAGGTTAAAACCACCCGATAGAGTGTGGTTAACAACTTTTGTTCATGAAAACCTCTTATGGGCATTCAGAAATATACATAATTATCTCGCCAAGTATGTATGTGATACCCTAATTATCACATCTTGCAAATTAATATTATTTTGTACTTGTGACAAATTTAGCATTCAAAATTTCATTCCAGACTACTTTTTGGAATTCGTCCTGTAATGGAAGCAGCTGATGAGAACCAGTAATGAGAGTAACTTAAAGACCCAAAGAAACTTTCTAACTAGAACTCCAGTCTTTTAGATGCAGATGTATCGAAATCCGCGAGCTTTGCATCTTGTTTCCCTTCGTCGCGTCTCCATCGCGAGCTGGGAGTTTGAATTAACTCGTTTACCATGCAAGCGAAGAAAAAGGCGACTGTGTGCCTACAAGAAATTCAAACAGATTCTTTTCCTCTAAGAATTCGCTTTTAGACTTTCAACAATAAAGTTGTTTAAAATTTTGTTTATGTTTACTTTTTTGTTCTTATATTCTTAGATTCTGTATTGAAAACTATCACTATTTTTACGCCATTTTGAATTTCCAAAGTAAATAACAATTAATTCTTCAATTTATTTGCATCAGAGGTAATTTTACCTATTACTCTTAAATTATTCTTTGGTGTAAATTTTTTTCGTAGTCACGTTTCAAACATCACACTCATTTTCAGTCGAAGGAAACGATTCTTTGTTGTACATTTTACCATTTTGAGGGGGTTGTAATTTAAAGTAATTCTAGGAAATGGTGCGGGGTTTATAACACCATTATAAAAGTAATTACGAGACGTGGTTTTGTCATTTGCATTTAATCCAGCATTAAGCTTTTTCGGCCGCAGTGTGGCCATCTTCAGTAATACAATAAGAGAACATTTCTAAATTACAATGTGTGTAATAGAAAAATATAACTTATGAAAGTTTTATTAATAAATTGAATTTGTGAACAATTGAATAAAATGTAGAATAAATAACGTAAATAAATTACAGAATTACAAAGGAAATCTCGTGGATCCGGAAATATATATGTAAGATCTTATCCTCGTTCAAATATTTTTGGTAATTGTACTCAATGTATTCAAAGCCATTGTCATTCATTGTTAATAACACATTCTTAAGATGTATTTTGTTTGTTATTGTACATTTTGTAGGTAAAATATTTGAAAAGATCATTAATTTACATTTTTTAATAAATTTAGGCCAAATTGAAGACTAAAATAATCTACCTCTAGTAATGTTTTAAGTTAAAATATATATAATACTGCTAATGAATCTGTCTGAAGAAATGTTTGTAGCTAGTTTACATAGAATTAACAATTTCAGTCATAGTATTGACGTAAAATAGATTTAATTCTAAATACCAGTAGTGCTGACAAAGCACATTATTTCTCGCATTGTATCTAAAAGCTCCGCAACATTACACTACTTCATAACCAGCAAAAGTGTTAATTAATTTTCAAAAGCAGCTAATTAACTTTCCGCTCCGAGACTCCAACGCAGATCCTCAGAGTTAACGTGCCGTCATGCTTACCACTGAGCTGCAGAACCACTAAGCCGCGTGGTTCGAACACTGACAAAGGTATAATAAGGTAAATGCCCGATTTATGTAAAAAAAAGACCTTCAACAATTAAAATACCCGTTAGAAACTCCCAAAGCGTCCAGTGCGTTATGATCAATCAGTGTATATCAATTATGAAGAAAATTAGCTGAACGGTTAAGCACTAGCTTTAATCACAGACGGACAGACATAACCCCCCCCCAAAAAAAACAGGGATTTTGGCTACACCACGAGTTAGAGATTTTTTTCTAAATTAAGCAACATGATTTATCCACTTTTTCATTACCAGAATCAGGCACTGAGGTTTATTCTGGCAAAATTTCGGTATTTTCTGGCGCACGAACACAAAACTTTCTCTACTTACGTAGAATTCGTAATGCGAGAGAGTAATAATTTCTGAACAGTTAGGGATATCTATGTTGGTCACATTGCTAGTGTTTATAATGTATTTAAATCTCATGACGATAGATTTATTAGTTTACTTAAGTTGGTTCATAATGTTGCATAGAAACTCAACAATTGATTTGACGTGATATACGTTTTACAAATCGCAAAAGAAATGTGATAAAAAGTTTAAAACTTACAAACTGCAAATGCACGTACAGAGACGTCCTGTTTATTTGTATATGTAATGATTGAATTTGTAGGTAGAAATTCTGCAAATGATTTTCAATAAAGTTTCACGAATGCCTAATAGTTTTCTACAACACTTTCATCAAATTAAAATCCCGTGGGAGTGGAACCGGTGATTTCTGGGTTTCAAGTGAAGAATCGGAACACGCCACTCGACAACCGTGGCCGTTCAGGAGGACACGACCTCTACACCTCCATATTACTCAAGACACAACTGGTTCAGTTTTAGCATTACGGAGCTGAGAAAATGTGAAAAGACAAGGGGGTTAAAAGTTGCAAATTCGAAAATCACATACACCCTTCAAATTTATTTATCTTAATCGATTGTATTTGTTAGTAGAAGAGCTTCAAATAATGTTCAATTAAGTTTTGCAATTTTCAATACTTTTGTTCGATAACACAGAGTTGTGACAAATAACTATCCGGAGCGAGGCTCGAACAAGCCGACCTTGTCTTCTCAGCACTGAGGCAATACGTATCATTTAACCAATCTATGCCACCGGGGTCGTACATGAATTAGGAACTCATATAAGACTCATAAGAGCTTCGTGATTCAGTTGCAGTATTTGGCAGCGGAAAAATTACAAAAATCTAAAGTAAATGTCCTTTGGGCAAAAAAAAGATTGGAGCTCGGCAGGCATAACTCGACGCGGTAAATATTTTTTGTAGGTTAAAAGCAACAGATAATTGTGACAAATAATTATCCCTCAGCCAGCCTCGAAACAGCGGCCTTTCTCCACGAAACGTTAAGACCGAACTCGACATTTAACCACTTCGGCCACCCGGGATACACAGAGAATTGGCACTTCAATAACAGTCAAAAGTCATAACAGTCGTAAGCGCGGAAAGACTACAATTGATTTGATGGTTTATAGATTTACAAAAATTGTACATGACCATTTTTAAAGAAATAATTTTGTACAACAGACTTTGAGCCAAAAAACCTCAATCATCAATTTTGTAGTTTTAATTTTTTTTGTCATTTTCGAAAACTCGGGGATATTACCGAAAATGAGACTTGCGCCATTCACTTAAACATCTTTCGCACTATTGAACAACAAAAATAATCAAACAATTTGGATAGGTCTTTTTGAAAATTTTGAAAGTATCAGAGAAACTTCATGTAAAGTATCCCACCAAAATTAAAATATCGGTTTCAAAATCCAGGGTTCGTGACATCAGCCATATCGATTGAGGAATATCAATTTTGGAGAATAACGGCTGAAGGTTTAGCTGCTAGCATTGACCACAGATGGTCGGACAGACGGACGTTTTGCCGTCAATCGATTTTTCGGTTTCAAGATCCAGCAAAACATGGATTTAGGCAACACCACGTGTTACAGGATTTTTCTCCCTTAATTTAGCAACAGAATTCATTCAATTTTTCGTTACCAGAGCGCGACTAATATTCTTTTTCTGGCGGAAATTCGTCGTTTTCCTGCGCACGATTACATAGGTTTTTCTTCTTACGAAGAATTCGTAAGGCGAGAATGTAAAAATTACAAATAATCCTCAGGAAAATAATTTTAAAAATACTTCGTAAGCAATACTTTTGTCACTTTGTTAAGAAAATTAACTATTCGCAGAATTTTTATGAAAAGAGGACCCCAACATGACCTGCTTTTTAAATTACCATTCCGCGGGTTTCTCTATTAGAAGACAGACTCCTTTACAGTATCCAAAGGACCATTCTCACGTCTCGATCGCGCAGGGCAAGAGCGCTTGTTGTTTGAGGCCTCCACAATAGGACAATGCGCGAGACTCCGACTCCACTTTGATCCAAAACAGACCAACTTGTGAAAGGCAGGCTCGAGTCAGACGACACAGTGTTGCTCTTTGACGCAGGACCAAATGCCTCGTAACGATTCGGCTGTTGTGCATCTCGGCGCAGGAGGACATAGTCCTTTCAGTAACGGCGGCGTCCTTTTGTTGCTCGCGCAGAGACTGCGTCACGGAGTTCGCCCAGAGAGAGCTGGATCCTCTAACGACGTTCGACGTCTGCACTTCGCGGTATTTTGTTTCTATGGTCTTCTTTGGACGCTCTCTGATTTTGCTTCTCACTTCATGACCTATTTCTCACTCATGAGGACCTCTCTGTCAGAGGCACTGCAGTGACTTCTGTTGATGTCGCCACATAAGCCGGTCTGATCGTCTGGAGAAACGCTTAAATTTGCGTGTTAATTGACGTCTCAATTGTCAGAACTTTATTTTGAGAATTTCATTTTGAGAATTCCAATTGCGAATTACAACAAAAAATCTCACAAAATATTCCAAAAAGGAATGAATATATTCTGGCACTCGTAATCTTCGTAATCTAAATTTGGGGAGCGGTCAGTAAGATGTAGAAATGTTTCGCATTCATTTTATGAACGTTGAGATATTTTCAAGCTCTTGTTCTTTCTATTTTTTGCCATACTGTGAGCTGGAGAAATTTTGTATGAAAATGCTTTATTTGTTACTATAATTAAGAAAACTTCTATATTCATCGATTACTCTTTGAGAGTGCCTTTAATACCTGCTCTATTGCGAGTTGAAATGAATAGGTCATGAAAGTGAATAGCAAGTTCGTCCTTATACTTTCATGCACGGTCAGACTTTTAATTTCTAATTCTAATTCTCAATATTTTTACACACACATATGTCAAAAATATTTATATATATATATATATATAATATATATATATATATATATACATATACATATACATAATGTGTAACAATAATATTTTTGACATAGGAACTAACTAAATCACTCTTGAGAACTATTCTTAACCTGTAACTGCACTGACACTTCCAAGGCATTATCCAGGCCATATGGCTTGCGGAAATATACTATATATTTTGCGGAGCGATACTGTCTTCTACAACGCGCAAATGTTTTAGTATAAGTAAAAGAATCGTTCGCTGATCTAGATCGAATACATTGTCAATGCCATAAACGCATGGAATGTTAGGCATTTTTACTCTTGTCAAAAATATGTTAACAATAGATGAAACTACATGAAATTGTGTAACCATTTTTCACTTACACCAGTTACAAGAGACAAAATCCTCTATTCAAAATCCGTCTCTTTTAACGGTTTTGTAATGCAAAGTATATTAGATAAAAATCATACACAGTTACAACAGTACCTAGAGAGTCTTCTTTTTCTTCTGCGCTTGAAGGGTTAGGTTCAAGAACCTGTTGCGGTGTCCACTTCCTTCTGGGCTTTCCTACATCTCTTCTCCCTCTGCATCTGTAGTCCCTTGCGAGTGCTGGCAGTCGGCTGTCGGGCATTCGTATGAGATGTTCATACCATCTTGTATACCATTCGTATGAGATATTCATACGTAGAGAGTGAGAACTATAGTTTAGAGAGTCTGAGCTATTTCTTAGAATCAAATTTGCTTTTTTTCCTGTGCCTTCTGTCAGCCAAATATTCGGAGTGCTACTGAAAATGAATTATGTTACGTTAAAGAGGAGCGAATGTACAAAGTAATAGATAAAGAAAATATTCCATGACTTGAAAAAGTGCAAGGTCACTGTGAAGATACGTATGTGTTATTACGTATCTTTATGTGTACGTGTTATTGCGTATATACGTATGTACTCACGTGGTATTCAAAATTACACTGAAACCATTGATGAAATCATATCACTTGATATGTCTCCTCCAGACATGCGTTTCACTATACCCAGAAGCATTTGCCCGCAAGCGCGATGTGACGATAAGCACTGTCACAATGTTTGCGGAGTGTGAAAAGAAATCTTTCTCTAGCATGGATCGCCGCTTTCGCTTTGACCAGCGTCTCCTCGCGGACGCCCCAGAGCTGTGAGGCGTGGCATATGTCGGGGAGTGTCTGCTGGCGAGCGAGCCAGATTTTTTTCTCTTTCAACTTTCATGAAGCTAACACAGGGCGCGACTCTGAAAGAAGTTTTCTTACAAGCGCAGCGTTGAAACGTTTTAATGCGAATTTCCCCTCGAATTTTTCCTCCGTACACAAATAATTAAGTGCACTTGCAGAGTCCTCCGCTCGACAGCCACACGCTGGCTAGGACGTTCTGTGATGTGGTCTCTTTGTGCAAACATTGTCAAATAAATTACTCGCAACATTTTTCTTTGATAACGCCCTCCCTCTGTGTTTGCTTTATAAAGTTGGTTGCCTGTTCCTCCGTGTTCTTCTCTTCGTCGATTTCCCAGCTCAGGAATTTCATTAGAAAAAAGGAAAAGCTTAGGAAGTCTTTAGGCGCGGAGGTGCAGCCTGCCAGAAAGTCGATGATGAAGATACGCAAACTTTCCTTTCTCAGACAGTTTTGCGAGTTGACCCTTGCGGGGGCGCGCAAGGTTTCCGCGAGGACGTCTCGGAACTGGAGCAAGACAGGGAAGATTCGCTCACGTAATTTCACTCGGCTGGAAGGAACTTTCGTTGTTTGTGTTCGTCTGTGTAATGCCGCTTTTGGTTGGGTGCCTTAAGAGACCTTGTGAAAATATGTACCTAGGAATACACTTTTGTGAAAACGTAATGTTATGGGAAAACGACGCACAGAACAGAATGTGACACAACAGATCTTAACTTTGACCTGGTCAGTCTTACTGGAATACTGATTCCTGGTTGTTTGATAACGAAAATACATATATTTATTAATTTTAGCACTTGAATTAAGGGACCAAGGTTTTAGAAATGAACGAATGTGTTTTTAATTTAAAGTTTTTAAAAACTGAAAGGAGATTTAAATAAAAAAATATCACTATGTAACAATATTTTGTTTTTGGCCAGTGAGTGTTTTTTCCCTTGTAGGTAGGTAGCGTAGGTGGCTCAGGACATCACTGATGTGACAGTAGTGTTTGTAACCGGGAGGTCCTAGGGTTCGAGTTCCGAGGGTGGCAGGATATTCGACCATCTAGACCATCTAGACCATCTACAGATTTCAGTCACTGCTAGAGGAGAATTTTAGCGCCCCGCTGCTCTGAACGGTGCCTTTCCGTGGTTTCTCAAATCATCACCTCGCGAATGCCGGAACAGTGCCCTAAATAATGCGCCACCGACTGCGCACGATCCTTCCTTTCTCTTCCTTGTCCTAACCTCACCCTTTACTTATACACACACGTACATGCTCTACATTTACACAAGGTCTGGACACCAGTCGGGAGCTTAGTCTTTATCCCAGCTCAGTCGATGCTCATGGTGGGGGACACTGGCTGGGAAAATTCAGCCAGTGTATGTGTTGGTCGACGCCGGATATCACCATGCAGCTGGGTAAGATCACCGCCACATTTCGTGACAAAGCATGCACTAAAATTACGGGATTAATTATCTTCGCTGTTGACGGGCCAGTAAACAATCGTTCAATCAATCAACTAATCATGCTACCTTATGTCCCACACGTTGCGACAATGGATATTACTATACCTTCAAGAGTTTGTTTTTGTATTAAGGAAAATGAATATTATACGTTGCATATCTCCGTATACGGAAATCGCTAAGACATACACAGACAACATTGCAGATAAAATGAAGTGCCCGTGTCGTATCCTGATCCCCAACTGGCATATAAAAGGTTGCCTCTTCTTTGCTCCGTGAGAAATTTACCAAGGAAGTAGCAAAATATGAATTCTGGATGTTCGCAGTTTCTTGACGTAGAGAGAGGGAGTACGAGGAATGTATCCCAGCATGCAATGTATAACATAATCACATACCTGTTATGCGACAACATGCCAGTTCTACCTAGTGTACCAAAGGCTTCTTTTTTCCTCTTTCATCACTAATAATATGAGAGATTATACCAAATCCTGGTAGAATTACAATATAAACTTCTGGATTCCCAAAAAATCGAAATAAATGTTGACATAAGATTGGATCTCCTCCTCCTGCAGGATCAAAAAATTATGTATTTAAATTTCGATCTGTTAATAATATTGTAATAGCACCAGCTAAAACTGGTAATAATAATAATAATAATTATAATAATAATAATAATAATAATAATAATAATAATAATAATAATAATAATAATAATAATAATAGAACCTATCAAGATCCTGGGCACGAAAGAAAACTCTTTCCAGCAAAATGATGACTTTCTAAACATGGCGATAAAGGAAAATATAATTAATACTCATGGAGAGACAAAAAATTTAAATTTGTATCAGTCTAATTTTTTTAATGAAATGCTCTTAGAAATAAGTATTCATTTAGAAATCTCCAAAAACATTGAAAATATCGCAAGACTCAAACTTGATTTTATAAGTGAACTCTTAAGATGATGCACGTGAAACATAAACCCACATCGATTTATTGTAAAACAACACAATACTAATGTACATTTTGCATTACACAATCTGAACACCAAAGTAGAGGTATCTGGGGACCGGTGCCGCCGGATTGCTTTGACTTATACATTGGCGCTATCTACGGGCGGTCACCTAAAAAGCACCCACAATATCGGACCAAGTCGATAAGAGCCAAAGAAATTAGCTTTTAGGGTAAAGCAAGAAGTATAAAGTCACATCAGGCAATGGAATGGGAGAACATGGTATGCGTGGTAGACATATGGAAACGAGTCGGTTTAGCCAGTGAAGAGAATATAGAAGGCGGTCAATGGAGGAATGGGGAATATAGGAGCGTATGAGGTACACGTTCACACACAAAAGACGATGTATATAAAATTTAATTTTAAGCAAAATCACCGAGCGGATCACCCGTTTAGAAGAAAGAAATTCGAAAAAATCGCCCCTGGCACAGACACACATTTGAGCCTATCCACGCGATTATATTTCAGTTAGCTCGTTCCCGCACGCGCGGGGTTGTTTGTTTCAATCTGTGTTAACACATGAGTGAATAGCTGTGTGCCAGTTAAATTCCACGACAGCGTCCCGGCGCCGCTGGGCGCCGGCGCCGCATCGGATGTATAGCTGCTTTGGCGATACACCACCCACCAACCCACCGCACACACACAGCCACAGCCACAGCACACGACACACACACCACACCCACCAACACACGACACACACACACGGGGATTGCCCTAGTAAAATGCGCCGAGCGAACCATGCGGAGCCAACGTGCAGGCCGTGATTTGTAGCGAATTTCCCGCCCAAATCGCGTGTCGTATATTCCATAGCGGCGCGCTCTGTGTTATGAAAATAAGAATTCACTTCAATGCATACGTTGACATTTCAATGCGACTGATATGCTCGCGAAAATATCGCGGTGTTGGTGACGAATGGGTTCAACTGCTGTGTGCGCTGCATTGTAATGAGGGGTTTTTAGTTTGGTATGGCCTTAAGTATTCAAGGACACATGCTGGAAATTAATTGAAGCAAAATTTGAGATCAGAAATGCTGTGAATTCATAATATTGTTAACGGTAATTGAAAAAAAAGAAATTTATTTTATTTCCATATTAGTAAACCTTTGAGCATTTGTTAGGAAATAAAAAGATCTGAAATTTTCGCTAAAATATTATTCTTTTCCCTTCGATAGAAAATAGCTTCCGAGTCTTTTATCATCAGTGAGAACGGAAACCTAGTAGCGTTCATCATGACTGGAGGATAGTACAGTAGTTGTTACGTCATTTTCAACTTGTAATGCAAACTGTAAGTTGCAAAAAAGTTTCTGTACATTGCTTATTGACATCGGCGAACATTCTTGCCGAATAAATATTTTTAATTGTTGTTTTCTAAAATGAATATTGTATATTACCTAACCTATGAAACCTGTATATTACGTTAATTAGTATAGTATTAAAAAAAGGTGGCTGAACTGGATGCACAATGTCCAACTTACTGTTTACAACATTTTATAGGAGCTATTTACTTTTGAAACAAAATTTCATTTATCAATTTTTTTTGAAGTTTTGTGAAAAATATTGCTTTGAATATCATCATTGAGCCTTTTACCTATCTGCCAAAAATGTCACTTAGCACATCTTTGTTTTGTAAATGTAGTTCTATTTGTTTTATTAGAATTATATAAATAATTATCGGGTAAAATTAACAAACCAAACGAGCATTTATGATTGGAATAACGTACGCCTCTATGTATTGTAATTTATTAATATTATTTAATCTTTATTAATCTAGGTATTTTACCATTACCTTGTCTCTTAATATATGAATGAGAACATGAACATGATTATGAATCATGAAAATGACTTGCTTAAGGGCGGGGATAAATTGTCAGCAAACGCCGTTGTCTATTACTACACCACTCGACGAAGTAATCATATTCATCAGGTAACAGTATCAACAGCTCTCTACAGACAAATCCCATACAATACATGTACATTATTTTACAACACCTTGTAAGATGACATTAAAAGATTAACAATGACATTTAATGTATTATATATCGTTTGAATTGTATAATTTTAAAGAACCTGTTACTAGTACGGATTGTACTTCAGCTTTTGGGTCAATGACCCCCATCTCGATCAGGTTTTCGTCCAGTTTCCCTGATACTCGAGCAAATATTGAGGTGGCCCCTTGTTTTGCATCTGGACATAAATGCAACTTCAAATTAACTTTTCCCCATATCACGTCACACGCATTTTTCACTGTTTTTGACGTAAATAAATAAATAAATAAATAAATAAATATTAAACAGTCTGAAGCCCTTACTGTAGACATATTTGTGAGTGAGTGTGTGTGTGTGTGTATGCCATTTTAAGTCTTTATAATTGTACCCTCAGATACTTAAACCAGAATGTAGTTGGGCTAAATTTATTTCATCAAAAATTTAAGTTTTTATTGGTACTGGAAAAGAAACTTACTCTCAACTTCTTACCTTTGCAATTATAAATATACCTTCAAAACTTCCATAAAACCCATTTAAACTGAATTGATTATCCTAAACAGGTCAAACCACTGACGTCTGCCATAAGAAAATAAAAGAGTCTGCTACTCTTGGGTCCATCTTACCAATGTACCAAATTCCTATGAAAAATTCAAACTTCAAAAATCAAATTGTTACGTTAAAATTTATTCATGTTAATAATCCATACAATTTCTCCATGAATTAAGAAAATTATTCAAGAGAAAAAGAATACGTAATAAAAGTGTCTCCCAATGTTCATCTGAAAAAAAAGTGAATATAGTATTTGCACCCCTAATATTTTCATTCAGCATTTCTGCGTGTGAGGCGTTTCCTCAAAGCGGCAAGTGATCAACTTTAATATATTAGGGATGATATTCAAGCTCTAAACTCGCGATTGGTCTGCCGGCGTGTAATGTAGTGCATTGCATGTAGGTGTAAGTATGTGAAAAGGGTGAAATACGATAAAGAAAGGGAACGAATGATCGTACGTGGTCCTCGGTTTGTTTATTAGGGTAATGCTCCAGCATTCGCCTGGTGTTGATCAGAGCAACAACGGAAAACTACGGATCTGAGCAGCCGGCTGCTAGAATTCTCCTCGAGGCAGCAACTGAACCCTAGCTATCTAGCTGGTGTCAAAAATTCTGCCTCCGTCAGGACTCGAACCTAGGACATCCGTGTCAAAGGCAATGCAGTTATATCAGTTGATGTCCTGAAACACTTCGTCGGGTATACTTCCGTCAATATCTCTACATCAATTTTTTGAAGAATCTTACTACACTTTCTCTATATTACATATTCGAAAAAGTAAAATGTCAACATCACAAGAAAATTATAACCGTTTTTAATTGAGCATAAGAGCACTAAAAGCCTCTTAATCTTCAGCCGATGAAACGACAGAGCAAGGCATTTGAATTGGTTGACTCACCCATGTTGAAACTGTAGGGCGCTCATGACAAAATAACTAAGTCACATTTTAAAATTAATTCATGTAAATAATGCGATTTCTTCATGATTCTGCATAAAAAACTGGAAGAGTATTAATGATAGAATAATATTTATTGAGTTGCTTGTACCATGACGATATTGGTATTAACCTTTAAAATCCTTTTTAGCAGCTGCACTCAGAAAATATCAAATATTTTAATTTTACTTTTTCACATCCACTTCTTCGAAAGAAAAAAGTTAATGTTAGGTAAAAAGTGTCGATTTTTGACAGAAAAATATGTTTTGAAAATGATATCGATGTCCTAAAATCACAAAAGTATGTTTTTATTGCTTCTACAAAATGAAGTGAATTATTTTCTCGAATAAGTAGTGTTGTTAGAATTCGCATTTTGTGGGTATTTGACTCCGACAAATTGTGTTTCCCAGTTGGTCTGTATCTTAGTTCGTCACTAGCGCTTGAACCGTAGGGGAAATCCTTGCTTATCGAACTACTTTGTACTTCGATCTAGTTGTACGAAAATTGTCAGAGAACAAAACTACATTTTGAATGTGAGACGCTCGCAAAACTGGCACTTTCATTTCTAACTTGATTATGTGTATCTGTACCTGTTATGAAAGAAGTTATTTAACTGAACCTATTTCGTGATGTCAGAAGTAAAATTTTCAACGTTTGCAAAATTGTTTCCGGAAGTTTAAGCTGACTAATTTGTGGAGGGCTGCGTTTTTATATGAGTTATAAGTTATATAACTAATTTATATGAGTACTAAATGCATTATAATCCATAAAGTTATTTGTGTAAAATTATTTATCCGATGGAGCAACACCGTTAGTTTTCTTATCCTCCAGCATTCACACTAACAAGGTAGGTCGTGCGTTAGGCCATTATGTCATCTTGTACCACGTATCACCCATTCTCGTAAAAATAAGAATAATGAAAAAACATCCGTGTGTTGTGTTTCTAAATGTCTATTTTATAGAGATGACTCATATTTAGACAGTAATAGGACCGTTAGTCATATTAAAGGTAATTAACACTCAAGATTCGTCATAGACGATAAACATCCGGCCATGTCGCAGTCAAAGTCAATATGAACTATTAATAATTGAACGATACTGTTTCCACGTATTATTTAGATGAAAAAAAACGTCAACCCAATGGCTCTTCAGTTTATTTTCTGGTGTTAGTAGTTGATGCTTTTCATGTCATAGAATTTGTTTGAAGTAAATATCATTCAGTTTACAGTCCATGTGTATATGCGTGAAAAAGCAACGGCTAACGAGACCTGTCGATACTTATTTAAACAGTTCATTATTTAAGCCAGCTATAATAACAGCCCAGTTTTTTACTAGACTTGTTCTGAACATATTTACTCAGCGGAGGTTGGAAGTATTGTGTATCTCGGCGTTTTATTACGCTCTGCTTAACACAGCCCTCCACAAAGTTATGGTTTGTTCAATGAGAAACAATATTTGCAATTCCTTCACATGGATACCGAAACATGTTTTAAGCACACTCGCTCATTATTGATGCGATGTGGGTCATAGTAAATGAACTGTAGTGTCTATTAATTTTGCATTTTATTACTTGACAGGGAGGAGTTTTATACACAAACACACCCTACACGAAAAATGTTTTATTTTGAGAGTAGAGAGAATTTGCTACTCATCTTTAAGCTGTCTGTTGCAACGCTAATACTTATATAGGGAAATGCCAATATAATGTGATGTTTACCATTTTTAGACAGTTATTTATTAATGAATGATATTTTTGATATCACCTTAACAAACCTACAACGTCACACATTTGTAAACAATGACTTTGCTTTTGCTTCATAAGTTGTTTTTTATCAATTTTGTAGCTATTGTCGACAGTTAAACAATGAGTAATGTAAAGTGTACACCGACGAACCAACGACCTTTTTGTGTGTCACGATGCATGCCAAGACTTCTCAGGAGACTTGAATGCATAAATTTAGAATAGTAGCCTGTCCACAAGCAAATCCAGTGAAAATATATCAATAACAAGTCTTACCCACCTACAACTATGTGCCTCATCGATATCAGGTTCAAAAGTACATACTGTTACCTTTCAAATCACGTCTGTAACCACTCATGGTCTTATCTCCGCTCACACAACTTAACTGGGAAGGAATAAACAAAAGGGTTTAAGGTTCCAGAATGATACCTGATGTGCTAGGAATTCCCTCCGTACCACTACAAACTTCCAAGGCTTGCGCGGGATTCGAACTCACAGCTCGTATACGACTTGGAGTACTTGAACTCAAGACACTGCACGACCCTGCGCTAACCAGGAAGTCGGGAAGGAACGTAAGAGAATTGATAGGTGATGCATAGTTGTTTGGACAGCCTCATCCCCTCACAATACACTAGCAAACAACCGTACCTGATGCGGGACTCGCACCTTTGACCCTTAGAACCCAAAGAGAAAAGGTACCACCGCCTTAGGAATATCGACCACCTAGGGCATCTTCACTTTTGTCAATACTTTTATGATGCACTTGTAGGAAATAAAATATACAAATTCCAACAGCACCATGATCTACAATTAGTCCTCCTAAAGTAATAAAGTATGATGCGCATTTTATTGATATGGATATGGTGCTGCCCGCTGGTTCCAAAATGACTCTTGTGTAGTGAATGTATTGCAGAAAAGCATGCTTGAAATATTTCAGTGTCATTATGATGTGTTATGGTTTGTAGTAGTTCCAGAAGTTTATTGAATCCATCCCCTCTTTTTCTTTGCAACTTTGTTATTGTATTCGGCTTAAGCGTAGAAAACTACATAAGAAACAGCTACAGTTAATCATTTAACAAAATCACTGTCGACAAATATAATTTGCAATAAGTGTCGAACAGAACTTACCGTGAAGCATGCTCTCTTGCACCGTGGTAAGGTAAGAGATAACTGGCGAAGATTTTGTCTTGCTTCGCCTTGCCTTGTTTCTGAAGAAAGTTTACAAGCAATTTGACCAAATGCTTTTATAAAGGATATAACCAAGTAATGCGGTCAAACTAAATCGATAATTGCGATTTTCATATGAAATATAATAACAACAATGCTGTAATTCACATGAAATCATGCTTCTAGAGCAATCTGTTGCAGAGATACGACTAGAAACGTGTTTCTAATGTTTTATTTCCCAGCTTTGCATGTACCCGGCTGAACAAATGCCGAGATGAGGAAACGTTGTTAAATTTGAAGAAATGAGAAGAATTAAATTTGATGAAAACTAATTTTGGCGCTAAATTTATATATATATGTATATATATATGTATATATATGTATATATATGTATATGTATATATATGTATATATATGTATATGTATATA
>BOPP01000014.1:7810068-7883874 GCA_017312745.1 Gryllus bimaculatus | reverse complement strand
TATGTATATGTATATATATGTATATGTATATATATGTATATGTATATATATGTATATGTATATATATAATATTGAAATTGATTTTCGTCATGATAACGTTTGAGCACTGTCTCAAATTTTTCCTCTAGAATGTGTCTTATAAAATTCTATAATATATTTTTTTCAGATTTTTAAGCAATGTAGACGATAGTAAAACTATATCATTTAATACATCGTGAACGATTTTTTCTATCTCTATTCCTTCATATTTCATTTACAAAAGATATATATTCAAACTATCCAAATATAGTTATATCTTGTGTGTACACTGTGGGAAGTTTATTGAAATAAACAATCACATACTAGTTATTATGAAATTGTGGTAATAATGATAGATAATACAAGGAACAGAAGTGCATATATTGTTAGATAATATTTCAGAGGGGTCCAAAGGTAGCAATGTTCTAATTTATTGTCCTAAAATATCGGCTGTATAGTATACAATTACAAGCAAATTGCAGTAAGCAACGGTGTTTTATGGGTCGTAAAGCGTTGCATGATATGGTCACTTTATGTCGCAGTGGTCACATTTCGAGTCTTCTGCCTTAGGCCAGATTTGTAGCTCACGTCTCTGGATGTTATTGCGTTGACAGTGCGCAGCACGATGCAAATGACAGATGCAAAGGTGGTTTGCAAGTGAACATGTCACGGGATGCACTTATGCTGTTTACTGAACCCTAAACTTTGATTGTAATGTTGTAGTGTTCGAAACATTGACTGTGGTATTTTTTAAATTTAATGTACTACATTCTTCAGAAACAATCCTTAATATATACGAATAAGGAGTTGTTTATTATTTGGCGTATGTTAAACCAACAGTCTGCAATCAGATTGAATCAGTTCTTCAGATATCACTCGCATGCTTGAAAATCTCTGAAGGGTGAGCTATCTTTCCTCTTTTTAAAATAATAGAAAGTGGATGTTTTTATTACTAGAAGGGAGAGTTCTTGGACGATGCCGATTGGCCAAGTTTAAGAGTCCCGGTATGTCATGGAAAGGCGCTTCTGCCGTGTGATGTACTTTATTTTATGTCAATTTCCCCGTGTGTCTATAAAAATTTAATTGAAGATCACCAAAACATTTAGTTTTTTTTTCAGTTCAAGGGTTGACTTGTATTTTTTTAAGTTGTCGGTGACAGTTGAATGTGAATTGAGAAGGATATCGCGCGGAATTTGCAATGAAGGAAACGACGGAAAAGCTATTGTAGATTTATTGCTAAGAAAATCTAGAGAACTCTATGAAAAAGTAGTACAATATTTTTTGTAAGTGGAGAAATGGGAGATGAGTGCGTATTTTTACGTATGTGCTCCTAGTCATGGCATATGTATATTCTTACACCATAATCCTAGCGTAGTTTTTAGAAATGAATTAAAATTTCAATCCGCACACTATGAGGTTACTATACTACCGGCGACTATGCTGTCGGCAAGAGCACCGAAAGTACTTTCCACACTGGTTCTGAAATACTTTCGGTACAACTCGAGGCTGGTGTTGAAATAAACTTTCAAATTCAAATACTGGATAAGTATGCTTCACTTTCCGAGTTGTCTAGAATGAAAAGTATTTGGAACTTCAATTAAATATCAAAAATAAATATGAAGCAAAACGCTTGCCACGCCAGGTTATCCCACTTCCGAAGTCTCAATCAGACCTCCTACAGCTACCTGGTACATTTACTGTACCAAGAGCCCTGCAAGTGGGTCGTTACCGGAAAAAGCTGAAAGAGATAATTCCTAACATTCTCTAACCCTAAGTAGATACAAACCGGTGAAGCACTAAAAGTAGAAAGGGGACAAAAAATTGTAATATCGTGTATATTCATTGAATGAACGACATGTGAACTCTGATAAATTATCACACAAATCCTGATGTATAATTTTTATTTAAATCGTTTGGTGTGTCGCATAAGTGCGTAAAATAACGGAAACTCGCAACGCGTCGATTTCAAGGCCAGGCACCGGGAGCCGCTCTATCCCCTGCCGCATCGAGCCAGCGCTGGGCGGTCGTCACCAGGTTAATCGCCTCCGCAGGTAAATTGCTCGCGAAATTCTGTTGCCGCCGCCGCCGCCGCCGCGTAAGCTTTGTAACGTTGTTACCGCCTCATTTCCCGCAGTGCGCAGGGGGTTGACGTCACGCTGCCACTGCCGGACGACGCACTCCCCCAAGCTGACGAGGCGCGTGGTCTAGGAAACAACCCGGATAGACATCGTCCACAGCCCCTTGCGCTCATCAACCCTCTCAACGTCCACACAGATTACAGGTTGGCCTCAAATTGTGATCAACGTGTGAAAAATATAAATAAGGTTAGTTGAGTAACTCATGTTGCTTATAAAGGATGTAGTTCTCGGGACTTAATCGGAGTACGTATAAATGATTAAAAAAAATGAGTGTGCCGACGTTTTTGAATCCGTTATTTCCATCATCAGTGCTAGTGTTCAAAAAACAACAGGGCAGGAAGACCTAAATATGAAATTACAATACATAATAATCTGATATGCAAAAGAAAATGCCTGCACTTGACTAATAAATGAGACAGTCACTCAGCAACATTATATCCAAATTAGCTGTGACAATGTTGTTCAGTGACTGTAAATCGTAACTAGTGGTGCTACTTAATGGGACAGACTTTCCCGTATTAGTTTTCTATTTCCTTTGGCCTCAGTTAGCTATTCGAACTTGCCACATATGCTTGCCGGCTGCCATGTATCGGCGCCCAAAGCATACTTTTTTGATATTTTCTTAATTTTTAGGTTTCCTAATTGGACAGCGGACATATTATTATTTTAAAACTATTAAAGAACACTAAAACCTCATTCTAAATGGCAATTTTCTTTGAAAAATTGTGAGCCGTTTTTAAGAAAATGGCCCAAAAGCACTAACGTATATTTGAAATTTGAAGCACGTTCTCAGATAAGTTTTGTTTTCGTAAAACTTCATTTGAAGGCATTTAAAGCACATTAACTCACAAATACAATAGTGTTTACAAGTTGGTGGAAATATGCTTAACAACGGCGTGAGACATTTTTTAGAATATAAAAAATTTACATTTGTGTAATTTTTGGAAAAAAAAGATACACCAAAATTTACTTCATATTAAAGAGAGGAGTTACCACTATTCGTTCGAGAAGTTAAAAAAATTGAAGCCGTTTTTGAGAAAATTGCGTTTGTGAAAATGCGGTGTTTTGATCTAGTTTTAACAGAAAACGGTAGAGTTTTCGTGACATTACTTGACATTACTTAAAGCACATGTACTCATAAATACAATAATGTGAACAAATTGCCGCTTATATAAATATTAACGACATGAGAGGCCTGTCAAAAACACATTTTTGTAATTTTTGAGAAAACAAAAGTATAGAGAAATACGGCGTTTATGTCATTTTGTAGACTACATTTAGCACTATAGCTACCAAGAGTTAACACAAATTTCAGGCAATTTTTGAGAAAATCGTGTTTTTTTTTACTTTTTAAAAATTGCACATTTTCCTTTATTTTTGCGCGAAAACTACTAAAATTTTCAAAAAATATTTATGATTTTAGTGAAATTGCTCACTGTGAACAACAAATTTTGTTTGAAGGAGAATGTCTATATTCAATTTTGTAGTAGGAAAACACCAAAAAAAATTCATTCTTTTGAAATTTTCGAAAATTCAGAGTTAACCGTGAAAAACGACCTATGCCACTTTTATAAGTGTATGTTACTTTATTCTTACAAGAAATTTAAGGAAAACATTTGGAGCTATTTTTGAGAAAATTTTGAAAATCTCCGGGGGGCGTCATATAAAATACTCCCAAATTTTAAAGATTTTTTTCAAAATCGCAGAGCTTCGACTCAGTCTAAATGGACACGTGTTTCTTCAATTTGGAAATACTCCTACGCGTGGTTTAGGCGCTAGTAGTGTTCACGGACGGACGGACGGACGGACGGACGTTTTGAAGAAACAAACACTTTTTCACACTCAAAGGCTTCCATTATTCCATCATCATAATCTTAATAGGCATGTAACTTTGAGCAATATTTCTAATCTCAAACTGAATCGACTTTATCAAAGTTAGCTTTCCTTAATAACATTTTTTAAAGCTTAGAATAATTAAGTACATTCATTGAAATGCGTATTGTGTCACGCATTTTTTAAGTTATTTAATAGTAATACAAAGAAAACTGTTATGCAGATGTATATTTTCATATTTTTACTTCTTAAGTACATTATGTATATTATTATCTATCAATATCTATTAAGAAAATACATAAGTTGTTTGTTGTACGAGAGATAAAGTAAGTAAAAATGATATCTATATAGAGTCCTAAAATAGACAAATCTACGATACAATGTTTAATGTATTATCAACACAGAATTTTCTTATAGACGATACCTTCTACATATTTAAAGATACATGTTTCAAAACACAAGCTTCTGGAGCTGAGCGAACCCTTTTCAAAATACTTCTTCGGCGTCGCGTACTATTCTCTACTTCCAATGTCTTTCGGTGGAAATAAAATTGTGTTCTGTCCGCCTTATGATAGTTATCATCCCTATTCTGGACTGTAGGGTTATGAGCGAACTTTGATGAATGCTCGTTAGTCTTTTTCTCCGTGTTAGAATCGAAAGTATGTTTTTTGACATTACGTAATGTACTTTCATTCCTAATTTGAGGAGCACTTCGACATTTACTTATGTTTAAATTGACTTTTAAGTCTTTTTTCATGAAGCAAATATTGCTAAATTCATTTTTACTTGGAACACATTTTCCATCAACTTGGCCTGGCAACATCGACGAATTAGATTTTATTGAGATGTTGCTATTTTGATAACAGGGATAGTTAAGAATATCTGACGTAGATGGATTTTCATTTTGTATAATGTGAGCATAATTTTGAAATGTATTGTCTTGAAAAGTTGTACTGCTATTTAACGAAATCTTTGAATTATCATTTAAATACGTTTTTGTGTGTCTTCTGTCACAGGTTTTGTAATCTCCTTTTTCCATTTGATTCAACATTTTTGAAGAAGACTGTACGTTAATTGCTTTATCGCCTCGAAATAACATGTTCTGCGATGTATTTGATGAGAGTGGAGAAGCATTTTTGTTCATGCACATATTATAACTACTTTTACCATGTGTGAGTTCTGGAGCGAAATATGCTTCTTTTAATTCGTTCAAACCTTCGAGGTACCACTTTCCTCCAATCCATATCCTTTGGAGTCTTCGCACTAATGGTGATTGAGAAGGTGTGTTGACCTGTTTTGGGTGCTTTTTGTGAAAACCTGTTATCATTTCTCTTATTGATTTATACTCAACTGTGCTGGGACAACATTTGGTTTTTATGCACGTATCTTCTTTGGCGTTGGTGAAGAAATCGGTTTGTGACGCGGTATGTTTAATTTGAAACATTTTACCACTTTTGCAATCGATGCATTTCTTGAAACATTTACAGATAGGCTTCGCTTTCATGTTTTGTTTTAGAAGAATTCGAAAGTGACTAATAGTATTTCTCAAAATAATATTTGGATCATGCCACAAAGATTTTTGTTCATAATCTTTCCAGAGAATAATATCTGACAGTTTCTCGTTTGTCTCTCTCAGCGCATCTGAGAACGTGGATATATCCTTTTTAACTGCTTCTATTTCGTAAAGTAAAGGTGCACGAAGTGTCTCGAAAGTATTTTCCAATTTCCAATCAATGAAATTATTTATCAATTTCACGATAATTAATATAACAGGTGCCAATAGTATCCATAACATTTCAAATGGAGGATGGATTTCATTTAGTAAATACAGACATATTTCTTTAAGATTTGTGAATATTGGACGTGTTGTTTTTGATATTTCACTTAGTAATGTATTTAATATTATTTCCATTTTATATTTTTGTATGAAAATACTATCGTAAATCATACGAATGTTAATTGGAAAGTTAAATGATTTCATTTTACACTGATTAATGGTTAATGTAAAATTATTTTGATTATCACGTACCTTTTGTAATATTATGTCATTTTTCAGCAACTTTGTGTGTTTTGCTGTAACGTGTGATACAGCTAACATAAAAGTGCACGTAGTTTGAGTGAGTGGACTTGACTTCTGAACTATTCCGCTAACTTTGTTGGACGTGGAAGCCAAGATATAAAAAAGCAAAAATATGCACCTCGCAGTTCTGTGCATACTTCTTGAAGTGTATTATGAAATCATTATTAAGGAAAAAATTTCCAAAATAAATATTCCATTATTGATGAGTTACTGATAATATAACATGACGAGACACTTCGTTTTCAAATCTGAATTCACTATAGTAAATTCACATCTTTCTATACATCAATAGCAGGTGTAATGTGTTTTCCATGGAGATCATGACATTCATTTGTTAATCTTTCCAGTATAGCGTCAGTGTTTTATTGATTATCCACATCAGTGGATCACGCGTTGATGAAAATATTTCATCTCTTTATTTTATTACTTTCTCGTTAATGAGAGTATATTCTGTACGTAGAATCGGAAATATTTAAAATTTGATTAACTCTTATTTAGATACGTTGTGTATTATTTTCGTTGTTCTGTATCAGAGGTCATTATGTAATACTGGTTCTCTTTAAGTGGCGTTCATTCTAGGACGCGAAGAGGTAGGTTATTAAGGACTTAAAATAAAAACTTAACTTTCTTGAAGCTTAATTGCCTAGTTCTCTAGGATTCTACATTGACTTCTGTATTATTATTATTATTATTATTATTATTGTCTTTCCCGTCTGTCACCTAACGAGGTGGCCTACAGCGGACACCAGGACCTTGGGAGAACAAAGGTGCCTGCTTCGCTTGTAAACTCGGGCGGTCAGGATTCGACGTGAAGTTATGACAATAAAAACTTCTTCGTGAAGTCTGCAGTACTCAGGAGAAAAGCCTTTTGCCCCATCTGAATGTTCTAGTTCTTAACCCGATACCCGATTTTGCGGTATCAAGAACCCAGAAAACGTAGATTCTGGCTACACCACCGTTAGAGAATTTCGTTTTCTAAATTTAGCAACTAGATTTATCCACTTTTTCGTTACCGGTAATAAGAATTTTTCTGCCGTAAATTTGCCGTTTTCTCGTGTAGCATTACAAAAGTTTCTCTCTATTGCGTAGGCGGTTGCTTGAAAGTAATCACGTATTACTAGCTTTTTTTGCCTACGTTCTTAACGGAAATTTTGTGCCTTTAAAATATGAAGATTCCTTTGTTTCTAAAGCTTCATTGTTAGGACGGAGGTCTGTTCCCAGCAGTAACTAGACATGTAGATGCTCCATAGAAAAACTGACTTCTTTGCCTTTGAAATATGAAAATTCCTTTCAGCCGAGCACTCCGTTTATTATGTAAGCCACTTTGTCCAATGGCTAGTGAAATTATGAAAAAACATAACTTTCAGGGAAATCAGAAGTGGCAGCTTCTGATTAGTAAATTTTTGATAAGAACGTAGCTTTATTCAATAGAATTCACTACTCATTACTTTGTAGTTTCCTCTTCCTTATTACTTTCTAATTGAGTCGAATTTCATTCAGGGCAGTCGCCCTAAAGAGAGAAAGGAAATGGAATAAGGATATAGAATGAATTATTAGAATATTTACAATATTAGCAATATTTGAAAATATAGAGGACATACTTGTAAGTTGGAAATGGTCGTTGAATAAGTTGTCTTACCCCAAATATTCGTAAAAACAAACTAAACAAATACAGTTAAGACACTAAACTATGAAATTTACTATTCTATAAATTATTTTCAGATATACGCTTCTCCTGAATACGGAATTAATGAATTGGATTCATTGATTTTTCCCGTGCCCAGACGTATCAACTGCTATTGATCATTAGTGTCGTAGGTATAGTGCTTGTAATATCTCAGGAGGAAGCTAGATACCTTCCCTTTGTAACGTGACAATCGGCGCCGACCTAGTCGCCGACTTGCTGGTTTTCTTCTCCCTAGGTATCTCCCCCTAGCGCTCCACCCGACAAGTCCCTCAGTCCTCCAGCGCCCGGCCGACAGGTCCTCCAGTATATGAGGTAGGGACTAACTGAACTAACTAAACCCTTCCCCTCAGGGGCCAGCTTGAAACAGTACTCCTCGCCCCTCCTGCCATTACATGCTCTCTCAGCTATCCATATCTAGGGTCTGGGGAGGTGGGCGTCCCCTCGTCCTCACCATTTCCCCTCTCTCTAGTTCTCCAGGTCGGGATCCCATCTGTCGATAACTCATTTAGGGAGCCCTTCCCAGATAGATCCTTGGTTATCGCCTAGGCTCCGCTGAGTTCCGTAGATCGTTTGCGAAACGATGGTTAATGGGGGGATAGAGTAGGCAATGAATAATGGGGCAATCCGGTGGAACGCATATTGGCAGGGGAAACGGGAATACTCGGAGAAAACCTCCCGCCAACTCGGTTTGTTCACCACAAATTCCACTTGGAATTCCACTTGGAACCGCCTGAGGTCGAACCCGGGCACCAGCGGTGGAAGGCTGGTCGCTTGGCCACGGGCCGCCCCATGTGAGGTGTGTGTGCATGTGCATGTGAATGAATGTGGGTGTGTGTAGGCCCGCGTGCCCGCGTGCCTGCGTGCGTGCCTGCGTGCGTGCGTGCGTGCGTGTGTGTGTGTGTGTGTGTGTGTGTGTGTAAGAGACAAGGAGGGGCCAAGGATGAGAATGGAAAGATCGCGCTTTTGAACCGCATGTCCTGTGTCCAGACCAGACTTGGACCATGGACCATTTGATAAGGTACTGCTCGGCTTTTCGTATACAGGGAATAAAAAACGGCTAACTACTGATCACACCAGTCCGCCAATAGAATTCTCCTTCAGAAAGAGACTGAATTCGACTTATTTGAGCTTTCTAGCTAGTGTCAAAAGTCCGCCACTGCCTGCAATCGAAATTTAGGACCTCCCGGTGAAAGACACTACAGTGGTAACTCTGTGCTATCTTAGCCGGCACTTATAGTATTTTATATGAAATGAAAATTATTTTAAATTGAAATTTGAATCGAATTTAATAGAATGTCCAAGAATATTTTATAGGATTTATGCTGTGGCACAACACAAAGAACAAACTATTTAAATTTTGTAACTAAAGTAAAATAGCTGGAAATAAATGAACAACAAACATCAAACCGTGCTAGCCTAGACTACTTCGTAAATTAATTTTAAAAAAATCAATTAAATTTTTTTTAGAAAGAGTAGCGCAAGTAATTTGACAACTGCCAACGATCACAATCCAGACGCACGATTTAAAAGTTGGCAGTATCTGGAAGTCTGTACATCAATGGCCAGCTGTAAAGTAATATTGTAAATCACACACCGTATAATAACAAACTTAATGTGTTGGTTTGGTAAGATATTCAATTCACAAACATCGTTTGAGAAACATTTCCACGTACCGAAGTGAAGTCTAAGCGTAAAGAACTGTTTCTAATGGTAACAAATGTTATTTATTACTCAAAGATGAAAATGTTAGTTGTATTATTTTTGACAAGGAGTTGCTTTTCTTGAGGTACGCAATAATGCAGAAAATAATCCAATACTTTTTAGTATACAAATAATTTTTCAATTTTCGCGCCCCAGCAAGCTGGTGCCTTGTCTCTCCAAAACACTTTCTATTTCTCATAACAAAATGAGGAAATATTAAGTAATATTGCAAAGAGAAGGGTTGTACTTGCCCAATCCTGTATTTTCGCATGGACAACATTACTTGGTTTTTTGAAAAGTAAACACCTTTTCTAATTTTTTGTAACTATGAAGTCAAGTGAAAATCTGTCAACGAACTTTAATAATTTTAAGGAAGTGTAAAAATTGTTCCAAAAAATATCTCTATAATACTGAATAAACCTTTATTAAAAGTTTTTTTTTCAACGTCAAATGCATTTTTTTAAATTTTTGCTTGATATTGTGTAGGCACGGAGTTACATTTACGCATTTTTTAAACAAATGAACATGTTTCATTAATAACTTTTCTTCTTAATGGAAGGGAAAGGATAAGTGTGAGGATTAACGTGCGAGAGATATCACATGGGTACGCTATTATTATTATGAATTATATTATATTACATTACTTATATAATAATAATTGTAATGATTATAATGAATTTTAGAATGATATGAAAATAACAAAACCAAAAATTCCACCATTTTATAATTTTATAATAATCTAAGACGATTCGTTTGAATCGCTGATTTTGTAAATATTAATGTTAAAATTCTTACTGTACAGCAAGAGCCTTTCCCATTGCAATAGCTCTCAACATGGAGCAAAACAAAATATAAGTACGTAGTGTGCGTCATTCTCTTAGCGATAGTTGCGTACTCCCTCGGCGAATTCTAAGAACTTCACATGTGCAGTTCAGACGCCAAGCGGATCACGTGGCGCTCTGCTGCAAGCTGCGGCAATGCTCTTGTGCTTGTAGATCTGTATTTGTGTGTTGATGTTTCTGAAGAACACTAGGAGTGACGGGTGTCATGAGATGTTGTCTCATCTTCGCTGGAAATGGGCGAAGCATCCTTCTTTGAAGGTACTCGTACTAGATTAAGCCTTGTTTTTCTGCACGCGCTTTGTTTGTGTACTTGACGTTGATTGCAAGAGAGATTCTCTCATTTTGTTCCACAATACATTTACGAAACGTAGTAATTGGGCAAATAAACAGACTACACTGTGTTAAATTCAATTCAAATATGAAAGAGCGAAAGATGACGTTTTAGTGATATTTCTTGATTTGCTTTAATAACTCGTATTGATCTCTTTTTTTTAGTTGGCTTATATACGAAACACTATGAAGGTTTCACATTTTCGTTTATTTAATTCTTCACACAAACCCAAAGTTTCGACGACTTTCATACATTGTCATCTTCAGGCTCCTTTTTTTAATATTAATATATCAAAATTAACATTCAGACTGTTTAAATGGGTTTAATTCAACTGTCAAATCTGTGGAGAACATTTACACAAATTTTCATTTCTTTGGATGCATGATAGTTATTTAACAAATCTTCAAAATGAAATATTTCTTTTGTAAGCAAACCATATTTTCATATGTTTTGTACATAAGTAAACCTTAAAAAATATGAGTGGGTGTCAATATGATTTAGTAAAGAATAATACATAAAGTTGGTCAAGAACAAAAACTTATATTTCTTCATTTGCTTTGATTTTGGTATGTTTGCATTTTTTGTTTGTTGATCATTTTCATGTCAGGAAGAGAATTGGTATTTCTTAGAAAATTCTCTATTGAAACATCTTCCAGGAAAAGTCCAAAACATTTCATTACAGATTAGAAATAGAGTTTACAAAAATAAATACATAAACATATTTTTTGTGATATTGTACTGTAATATATGTTGTTTAACAATCCGAAATTATTACCAGAGGCATTAGTGAATTGTAGAAAATTCTGCTTTCAATGAGCATTTCAAAAAGCTTAAAACCTAATTAAGAACAGCATACTAATTCCTACATATTTGACTTTATTGATGCCAAGTGTTAACTCAGGGTCAACGAAACATTTTTCAATATTTTATTAGTAGAGTAGCTATGCACTTCTATTAATTTTCTTTAATTTTTGTGTTTTAACTTTCTATTTTATGGAATATTTTATCTATATGCAACTCCTACATGACCTGCGTATATTTGTTTATTTATAGAATACGTTATTTGTCGGCAAATATTTAAATTTCAAATTTTATTGTACACTGCGGCCTAGTTTGTATAATACGGTGTCAATTGTATTTTTAATTAATTTATTTTAGGTTGATAATGATCAAGTGATCTTAAGCGATAAAGTGATCTCAAATAATGAAATTAATTAAAACACAATCTAGCAATTGATCACTTTTATGAATCTTATTTGATCAATTATGGTTGTTATGGCCTCTCTTCGCGTTCGAGTCAACACTCGCGTCACTGTGCGGGGCAGGGGGGGGGCTTCCAGCCAAAAGCCGCGCACATGTTATGGCCCGGGCGGCGGACGTGGAGTGGAGTGGAGTGGAGTGGAGTGGAGTGGAGTGGAGTGGAGTGGAGTGGAGTGGAGTGGACGGCCTCTTGCGCGCCAAGCTCTTGGCTCCCAGCCCGGAGCGCGACAGCCTCACGGAGACGCATGTTGTGGCGGCAGAAGACGATTTCCGAAGATTCCGATGACGAGGAGTTGGCGAGATCGTCGTCAGTTTTTGCCGCAGAGAAATTTAGTTATTTTTCAAGGGTTAGCTGGAATGGAATAAAAAAGATTACCACTCGACTAATCCTAATTATTTTGCAATTAATTTGATAATTACTGTTATGAAACAATTGTAGCATAATTTGTTATTGATACATATTTCAAGGTGAGAAACGAAAAATCAGAAAACTATGTTTTATGTTAAAGTCAACGGCATTACAAATTATGAATACTTATGCAGAAGTCCAACATCTTCGTCTTGACAAAAACAATAATAGTATATCTGCTCCGAGTGAGAACTAAAGAAACTGATAGGTGTTATATAAGTACTCTTTATTTATGTGTATTTTAGATTTTTAATTTACTTTTATTTTCATGTAGCGCAGTTACTATTTTTTTCTTGCCCCCTTCCTTCATATTTAAAAAATCGCCTCCCCTCTGGCGATTTCTTTCTGAAAGAGACTTGCAGGGGTGGGGAAAAAGGGAAGCATTGGGATGGCACATGCTGTATGATCTGTGGTTGCCGCAGAGCCAGTTGACTTAATTACTCGACACTAATTGGCCACTATAAGGTTCACTTTACCACAAACTGTAGTGTCATTGCGCGTGACACATGAGTTTGAGCTGACATTGAAAGTGGGGCTTAATGGAGGGATAGGTTCAGCAACAAAAGATCATAACACATAGCACAACTAAATTGCCATACCCCATAATAACAATAATAAAAACCAGAATCAGAACAAGACTTTGGAACAAGAATAGAAATTTACAATTAAAAAAAGAGCTTAACTTTCTAAACACGATAACCAAAAAAGCAATTAAAGAAAACCGACACTCGTCCTATAACGCTTTAATTTAATCCCCAAGCACAACTAACAACTCACTTTAGAAGTTTACAAAAACAATTTAAAAAAAGAAGAGCACCATGCCTGCGATAAGCACGCCCACTGGAAGAAAATTCCCCTATTGACAAAGTCGAAGCATTAGCTGACTACTTCGAAAGTACTTTCGCACTTAATAACACTCCAGCCAGAACGTATGAAATTTGCAAACTCTGTTTCCGCTCCGAACTGTAATGCCCCCCGAAAAAATAACATTCATTTCACCCAACGAAATTAACAATATAATAAAAATCTCCCCTCAAAAAGAGCCCCTGGGCATGATAATATCAACAATAAAATTCTAAAGTCCTACCCACACCAACAATAGTCTTCATAAATAATATCTAAAACCTAATATTAACAATTTGTTATTATCGAATCCTTTGGAGAAGCTAAAAAATCATTCCTGTTCCAACGTCAAATAAAAATCACAACACTATCAAAAGTTCTAGAGAAATTAATTCTGAAATTATTTAAGCAAAACACAAACATACCAAAACTTCTGTTTGGCTTTATTAACCAAGTGTCCACTTCACACTAACTTCTCAGGCTAACAGAACACATTTATTTAGCATACCAAGATAAAATAAACGTAATAGCAATAGTTATAAGCAATACAATACATATGAAAAAATAATGTAAACTGAACTCTGAGAATTCTAAATGAAAAATAATAATGTTGAAAAAAGGAGAGATAGTAAAGGAGTATTTTCAACCGCTTAAGAGGCCTAAGGAAGTGGGTATAATATTGCCGATGTCAAAGAAGAAATCAGTTATGTCGCTGAAATGAGAATAGTCACAGTCGTTTTGTCTGGTCCCGCGTCAGCCAGCGTCTTTACGTCCTGGATTTTCATTCAGAAGAATAGAATCAAATGTTTATGAAATCGATGATTGCCGAAGTTATCATAATCATTATTTATAAACTTTCATATTTTAGATACTGGGATGTGTATCTATGGGACTGTTGGCATGTTGCCAACATAGAATCTCTGTTGGCAGCAGTAGCCAATCGAAACTACTATTGTACCTCAATCTTTCTAAGCGTCTCAACCAAACATTTCATATAGCATGGTTTTCTAAAAATATCTGTTATCTTTTCATTATGGATTCAACACATTGCATGTTTAACTCAATTTTTTTTTAGTTTTATCTTCTATTTCTGTTTAGAATTTTATTTATTACATCAATCAAATGGATTTAAATATAATTCTTTCTTGTTTTTTAACCTTTCCTAATATAAATGAAAAATTAACACAAGTTTCTTTAAAAAATATTATTTTAAACGTGAAGAAAATGAATAATTTTCTCGCCTTGACCTGATGACATGTTTCAGTTTTCTCACAAGGAGTGGCCATTTATGTAACATTTATTGAATCAATACTGGGATAATTTCTCTTTGCAACTGAAGCCAAATATCGCCTCGTTACCAAATATTAGTGTAGATGTTTGAATACAAAAAATGTCATCACTCGAAACTGCCGTACCGTTAATCACTTCGAGAAAGTTGAAAAGAGAGAATGAACTAATATATTTTGGGTCATGTTTTTCAGCATATATTCGACGGTGGAAAATATATTTGTCACAAAACATTGTTTTTACCTTTGCAATATCAGAAGCAATTGAGAAGATTAGATGATATATTAAAAAACAAGAGTGATGTTCATGTCTTTCAAAGCACTTACCACATCGGAAAAGTGAAATTAAACCAGTCAGACTAAACTGTCTTTATATATCACGTAAACCTCGCCTGCTCTTTCTTTTCAAGGAGTAGGAAATTATTGATTCCGGGCACGTGAACTGAGTGCAGTGCAACTCCCAAAAGTGACATGCATGTTTTATCCCGGGCGTGGGCGGAATTCCTCCTACGCTAGATCGTAAGATCCGGCGCTGACATAAATGTGGACTGCCTGTTTTTCCCTCCAGGAATGACCACTAGGATGGGGCCTAGCTATGTAGCTAGTGGCAAAATTCCATTTCCGGCTGTGCTCGTACCTAGAACCTTCCGGGCAACCGTCTGTAGAAGGAACGATCTTAGCACTGAGCTACGAGTGTTTCAGCTGGTAGTATATTTGAAAGGAACTACGTTGAGTGCTATGATAAACGTGGGATGCACAGTGTCGTCGCTCTGAGGACAATGGAAATAACGCGACATTTCGACTGCACATTACCGTAACCGCACGTCTTACATCAGCAATAAGCCCCCTTAGGCAGGGCTCGTAAGGAACGATAAACGAAGAAGGGACCTCCCATTCCGGAATACGACGCCCCACAGCGGCCTCGAACTCGGATCTTCACGAGTTCCGCGCCGGGGCGCCCCCGCCGCCCCCGCCGCCGGACGTGCTCCACCTTTATCGGGCAATACGTATGCCCCGCGGTCACGTTTATAGCGGGGCCGCAGGGCGCGGCTGCGCGGTCAGATGGCCGTTCTGGGGCGCCGGCTGCGGGGCTCGGGATGCTGGCGGCGGTGGCGGTTGCGGAGGAGTGGAAGCGTTAGAGGCGGTGGAGGTGGGAGTGACGGCGATAGTGATTGCCAAGGCAGTCGTCGGGGGTCGAAGGAAAGGTGGCGGCGGCGAGAATGTCCTGGCGCCGTAAGGCTTGAAAGGCCCAGTCGCTCCGCCCAAGTGCTCTCCGCCGTATTTCTGACTTGACCGGATTGCTGGCGCTTCTTTCTCATGTTGGTTCTTCTTCTGCCGGCCTCTTGGCTACTTGTGGAACGTACCGAAATGGTACAATGTCACTTAAAGTTTGATGTGATTGGGCCGCTCGTTGATGTAGTTTGGAATGACTTAGCTGAATAAAATGTATTGTTATAATGTAAAAATCTAAATCAAATATGTATTTGAAGTAATTTTTTGAAAACAGAAAGGTGTCATATCATACATTTATAAGACGTACGTGTAATAAATTTAATGCATTTTGAAGTCATGAATGAATTATGTGTCGCGTTCAACATATCACAACCGATTCACTTCGACTTTCCAAATCATTCTTTACCTTTCCTACCACTACGTATCCACTTTGTCCACGGCAATTATATATATTCAGATCACTGATGTTGTATCTCAAAGCTGCTCGAGTAGGCGGCCATCTTGGCGTTCCGCAGGATAGCACTTGTGCAACGGGCGACAGGTGTGGCCCGCTGCATGACGATTCGAGCTGGGGGAGGCGCTGCTTGCATTGTTTATACAAGAGAAAGGAGGGGGACCGGAGAGAGTAGCTCACGGGCCACTGCAACGGGTGACCGCGGGCAGTTTGGTTCAAACCTTTGAATTTGAGCAACCCTCATTTGTCTCCTTAACCGCAGCATTCAGCTATTGTCTTTGTATTTTCCTTTTCTCATGCCAGTTTTCATCACGACGTTCTGGTGTCTTAACTTTCTTGTTCCCAACTTGAATTCACATCCGACTTATTCAGCTTTCCCATTTACAAGCAAAGGCCTCTCCATTCGTGAGACCCGCCTTCCCCCTCCTCTGCCCCAAAGCCACCCGGACCCTCCGGCGCAGCGATTCCGCCGCCGGTGCCGCTCGTGGCTTGCTAACTGCGTCGATTTTTGGAATGGAAATCCATTTACCTTCGCATTAAGGGTCACCGCGGTAGAACGCGCTGTTCCGAGCCGCCTTGGCCTGTGTAATGTTCGGCACCGGGGCGGTTGGCCGCCGAGAGCGCCGGGATGTTACCGGCCGCCAATGTTCGGAGCCGCGATTCAATTACGGAAAATACCAGGTTAAAAAAAATCTCGCGCGCGCGTGTGACTCGTGGGCGAGGTGTGTGTGGGGGGGGGAGGGGGAGGGGGAGGCGGAGCCGGAGCGTATCGCAGGCGCGTGTCAATTAATTAAACGTGTGCGAGCTGCTACAGCAAAAGGACTCGGCGGAGGGGCCGGGGCGGCCCGCGCGCGCAGTAAATCATGGAGTTACAGCGTAATGGTGTTTCGCGGAGCGGTGCCGCCCCGTGCAATACGTAATGGTTACGCATAACGCGCCGCTTCGCGCGCTGTAAATGGGTGAAAAATGCGCGCGGCTTGCGATGGGAGATCGCGGAGCGGCGGTTTGCGCGCTAACAGGCAGGGTGTTTCCAGGGAGGGCGGTGTGGGGAGGCGCGGTAAACTCAGAGGGGGGTGATTGTGATGTCTTTTGTGTCAGTATGCTGCAAAATGGCTCCATGATCTAAAATACTATTTTATTTTGTCGTAGGTTTTAGTGAAACAAACGACAAATTCGTTGATCGCAGGAAGTATCTTTGGACATTTCGTATGAATACAGTAGGGGGTTTTGAGTTAAAATATTTTACCTCCGTTTTAAACTTTCTGACCATACGCTGTTGTGTATTCCTCTATGGTGGATATACCACCATGTTTTGTGCAACCTACGAGCATCCTGATTCAATATTGTACCATAAATTATTTAATTCGAAATATAGTAAGAAATATTGACATTAACGGGTATTTTTGATTTCCAGATTTTTTTAAAAGTTCAGTAGGTTTTTATAATGTTAATATTTTGCCAAAGTAAACTGTATCTTTAACCTCACGAATCCCACTTCACACGATAAATATGATGTTCCCCTCAAATATCATTTGAACTGCGAATACATCGAATGAATTTTTACAAACGAAAACTCCAAGATATTTAAGGCTAGAATGTACTGTTTCACTTTCTATTTTCAGCTTCAATATTTTAAATGTTATTTTGTGTCGTATTTCTGCAATCGTGGCACAGCTACAAAATACCCAATTTGAATTAATACACTTTCAAGAATTTCAGATTTGTCTATCTTGTAGCAGTAACAGCATTATACAGTATAGTATTCTACCAAAAAATGACAGAAGTGTGAATGAAAGAAGGGTGATTTTTAATACAAGGAGAAAATCTTCAAATTCATTAATCTCAACACCTGATTTTCTTAGATGTGGCACTTTGCAGTCCACGAACGATATGCATCTGAGAAGCGCCAAAAAAAGAATGTGGTATGATTTTGCCACGACTAATGCGTATAGAAGCAAAGAGAATACATGATAGATATTATATTGTCAGAAATTCGGTTAATACAAAGTTTGTTGGAGATTATCAGAATATCAACAAACAATGGAGCTACTTAGCTAGGTTGGATTCAGTCGTTGTCTGAAGGAGACTTCTAGTGTCCGGCTGCGCTAATCGGTAGTTTCCCGTGGTTTCATCGGTCAATACCAGGTGAATGCCTTAACAAATGGGCCACAAACCCCGCGCGATTGTCCCTTTCCATTCCTTGTACTATCCACCTCCCTCAGGTACACTAACACTTCCATGCTCTGCACTACCACACATGCCGGAAGACCAGACTGGAGGTCAGAGGTGTTACGGCTGGGACGATGCCCCGCTAGCCGACCCTGTTAGTCGACGGCAGGTCGGCGCCGGATTTCACTATCCAGCGGAGAAGGTCACCGCCGCTTCCCGAAGAAAAAATAAGAACTACTCTTACTGGACTAATGACCTTAGCGGTTGGCGCGTCTGGAATCACTAACAAAAGAACAATGAAAGGAAGAACTGTTTAGTGCCTCTTACTACAATTAGATTTAGTAAAAAAACGTATAAATATCTTAAATGGTTCAAAAACGAGGGAAGCATACTAGTATTTCACCCTGCATTATTATATCATGATCGTGGACGACTTTGATTTTCGATGTATGACGTAATGATTTAATGAACCGAGAATACATCAGGAACTGGGACTGGAATTAAGAAACCTCTTCTTGGATAGGTGCCACCAGTTTCCTGCGGTAATCACTAAGTTTATTTAAACCTCTTGTGTGCACCATTTTCAGTTTAGAATTCTGCGGATATTTTTGTTATTGAGAACGTTCTAGATGTCGTATCCTCAACGTAACATTATTTCTTTTCTATGTACGTATATCATATTGATTCTCCATATCTGTTATGAAGATGCTCCTGAATTTTACTCTCTTGCTACTGTGACGTCATGGATACTCACAGCGACCACAGACACAGAGCATTCGTATAACAAATATATTTATTAACAAGAAAACAAAACAAATATATACACTTAATAATCTACTTACACCCTAGCTCTGATAGACCTACTATACCCTGATCGCGGGAGCGATCCAAAACCCGATTGAAGATGGTTTTGATTGTGGCATTCGCCACTCCTACTTTTGAAGCGCGCACAAAGCCTAGCTTCCGTGACCGGATGTCACGCTGGGACACAAAGTCCGTTCTGGCGCACCAACGGCTGGTTTGCCTCGATCGCAGGAGCGATCTTATCCGATTGAGAATCGGCGTGAATCGTGGCACTCAACCACTCTTCACCTCGGAGCACGCACACAGCATCGCTCCCCCGTGACCGCAGTCACCCAAGGACATAAAGTCCGCAGGCTTCGTCAACTAATGACTCCAGCCTCGCGAGCCTGGCTCGCATATGCACCGTCTTGGCGCCAAGTTTTGTGCACACGCACGAGGTTCTCCCACTGTCTCCAGAACCTGCCTACTGGCTCCGTACACTCTGTTATATAGGCGAGGCCCACGTGACCTCCTACGTCACGCCACCCCCTCGCTTGTTATAACAGTGAAGAGCTTCTATAAGCCGGAAGACACCCAAAGCCTTGTGTCTCCCGTCTCCGCGTTCTTCCCTTTACGGAAAAACCCTTCTTCCTGTGGCGAGACTAATCCGCTCCCAAGCGTCCCCAAATAGATGCCATGAGGCACGCTAGCTAATACGTTACACTACAAATATTTATTAAAAGACAAATTTCTCATTTACCTTTATTTCAATATCTTTGTAATATCGGTCTCTTATATCTTCCACCATGATTGAACATTAATCATATGTACTACATGGATAATTAATATAGATAAGTAGCCTGCCTTATTCGTTCTGCAAAGGACAATATTGCCTTTCCTTTAACAAGCGACAAGACCTCGAAGTTAACTCCTCTCTTATGCTTACTACTTAGATTTTCTTATTCTTGTAGAATTAAGTGATTACTATACCCGCGGGCTGATATTTCATGTCACAAGGCCATGCCTGTTATAGATTATTGTCGCTGGCCGTGAAGGTAGGCGTGGTCCTAGCAGTAAACACGCTTTTAAAATGTTGGTAACAGTAACCTTTTCATAATTTTCAGCACGGGGTCATGCAAAGAAAGTAATTACATTGTGATAACGTTTTACGGGAAATACAATGAGCACAACAATAATTGAAGAAAATTTTTAAAAAATAGAATGAATAACGAAAAGAGTTCCTTTTGAGGTCGTGTTAATTCAGATGGCCGTTATTACATCATATTATTTGACTTTGTCTTCTTCTTCTTCTTTCTCGTTAATTGTTACAAACTTTCACATCTTATTCTACGTTTTATTACTTCTTACGAAAATGTTATTTTATTTTCAGTTTTATTGAATTGAACAATGCTGTCATAGGGATCAACAAGATGGGCGCCTGGAGTGTTACCTATGGTGCTGAATTATTAATACTATTCCACTAGCGAAATTAACACAAACAGCGTTAAACCACACATGTGGTATGCATCAATGAAGATGGTGTACCTACAAAAAAACGTTGCTTTTTCTCATCGCTTTTTCTTAAACCATCTCCCTAATGGCCAATCACAAGATGCAACTCATCATAGGCAGATCATGCTGATACATTTTGCATGAAATATTATAAATGGAATAGTCTCAATAAATACAACTCGTGCATTGGAAATTTTCAGACAAATTCCTTCGTTGGTATGAGAATTGGAACTTTATTGGAAATTCCCCATGCACAGATAGAATTACCTATGATAAGCCCGTGGTTATTTATCTTTCATTCTTGCATGTCACATATAACTCTCATCGTCGATTAAGAATATAATGTGTTAAAGGTACACAACAACACCCAGGTCTACTATGTTGTCAAATGATTTTAGTTATATTTTCATATACTTATGAAAAAAAGATCTGATGTTAATTATTTTAAAACTCAAATTAACACTCTAATCAGTGACTGATATGCCACTTGTAAAGTCTCTCAAGCTTTTTCTCTCACATATCACACAAGAGGTTCAAGATCAACTTCAACCTCGCTCTACTCTGTCAACACCTCTTCATCTTCTCGAAAGCCCGTGCTGTCAGCTTACATCGGAAATCGATTTCAAATGCATTGCGCTTTTAAAACCGACTACTTCTCGCTGCCTTTTTAAAAGCATGTCTTTAAAAAAGTTACATGCTCCTTCGTGTAGCATGGACGCAGTGCAACTTTATATCAAGATCGAATATCAACGCTGGATTACAGTCTTTAAGCGCAGTTTTCAGCGTGGGATAATGTCCCACGAAAGTGGCAACCTGCAATTTCTAAGTTTTCTGAGTTGTAATGACAAAGTCGGGATAGTGTTCGCATGCCTTCCCCACAGAACTGATGTGTTTTTCTTTTGCATGATCCACGCCCACAAAATCGTCGACAGTGCAGATGCTTTACGTTGGAGAAAGGAAGTTTGGGGGAGAGAAGATTGCAGTACTAGGCGGAAAATGGAGAAGTCAGTTGTATTTTAATGATTTAGTTGGTCGTTTGGTGGTGAACTATATATGTTATTTTATTCATAAAACAGGAATAACGAGCGCTATAAAGGAATATTGGGACGTTAATTTTCATTTTTCTCTGCCGTTATCTTTCTATTTCTGCTAGGAATTTTTACAAAAATAGCAGACAAAATGTAAATGGTATATGGAAATGTTACTGTTATCTGAATAGTTAAAATCATTAAATGCACAAAACTATTAATGAACTAGTGAAACTGAAACAACACATACTTTCTCTCCTGTACTTTCACCCAAATTCACACGAAAATAACTATAATTTCTGAAAAATTGTACATTACTTTATTTTAAAAGTTGTCTTTAAAAAACAGATTTCATTAAGGGGAAAAATCATAACTATGGTTGTATAAAGACGCGGGAAAAATTGAAATTTTACAGTTTTCGATAAATTAGAGTTTTCAGCGAAAATGAGATCAGCACCATACTCTTAACCGTCCTTCGCAGTGCCCCATAACAAAATTAATAAAAAACGATGGGGTCATATTATTGAAAAATTTGAAAATGACCCAGGGACTTGGTGTAAAGTACCCTCTCCCCCAAATTAAAATATTTGTTTCAAATTCAAGAGGACGCGACGTCAGTCAGATCGAATGGGGAATATCAATTTTAGATAATATCGTATGATTGGTTTAGCCGCTAGCGTTGTTCATAGACGGACGGACGGACGGACGTTTTACCGTCATTCGGTTTTTCGAAACCAAGGACCCGCAATACATGAATTATGACTACACCACGTGTTAGAGGACTTTTTTTCTCAATTTAGGAACTAGATTTATCCACTTTTTCGTAACCAGGGCCTTGCAATAAGAGTTTTCTGCCTAAAATACGCTTTTTTTTAACGAAAAATTTCATAACTTTCTCTCTACTCTGTATTGAAGAAGAAAAAAGTAGTTCTTTGTGTTTTTGAAAACAAATTGTTCTTACCAAAACCAAAATATGTACCTACCTATTTATTGCTTTCTTTTATGTTGTCTGCCATTGTTAAATACTTTGTGATTATTATCACCTTATGCAAATTATTGAAATTAAATTCATTGAAAATTATTGGCGAAGTGGAAATTCTAGTTTCTAAAATCGTATTTTTTATTTTTATTTTCATCATTAATTCTCTAGAAAACTATGTAACATTGTCTAGTGTTCTTTGTTGGGATGATCTTTTCTTCATAAATACATATGCCGCAAGAATATACCATAATGGACCTTCATTTTATCTCACACTAAATTTTGATTCAATCAGTTGTTACACTTGATAGCCTCATGGAGTAAAAGACCTGAAAATATCCCTGCTCACCCTTTAATTCGATAACTTGTGTCTCCCTTTTTGAATTTCAAGAAGCATATTAAAAAACGCATGGAAATTATATTATTTTTATTGTTCATTTTGGAGAATTTATTCAAATTGATTTTGAACATTTGAATAATATCCTAATCCTTAACAAACAAGTCTAATTTTATTTTATTTCACTGAAAAATTGACGCATTTAATGATGAAGAGGCCCCCCTTTTTTTACGAGTAATACAAGTAATAAAAAATGTCCGGTGACTATTTTTCGTAAACAGTGAATTTTATCTTTAAAGAAACTTGTATATTATATTCACTCAAAATAATCAAGACTTAAATCATAACGTAAATAATTGCAGCACATTTAATGGGGCATTGATATTACATAGAGTAATGTTTTAAATGATTTGTCAAATTGTAGACATCTTTAAAATATTGTTTGTTTGTGGCAGTTTTAGAGACAATTTCTATCGAAATAAAATCTAAATTACCTTCTCTCTTGTAATTTTCTACCTTATTTGTATTTGTTGAAAAAAATCAGGCAATTTTATAACAATAATCTTTTTAAAAAATTAATTTGAAATGTCGTATACCAGTCGTCTTCGTAGGGGACCCTTTGAATTCTCGTGTGACACATCCTAATCGCTACGCTCGCAGAGCTGCGGAGGCCAACTGATCTTCCCGGCAGCCACACGCGTTGTGCAGCGGGGGGGGGGCGACCTTCATCCATCCGCCGCCGCGCGCGCTGGGGCCGGTTACGGCGGCCGGCGCGTTCGCGCGTGACGTACTGCGTGACGTCACGAGTGCTCCCGCGGGCCTGGTCAGCGCGGCCGGGCGGGGGGGGGGCGCACGTGTCTTGCCGCGCAGCGCCAACACGCGCGCCGCCTGCAATGTTAATAAGACAGCTAATTAATGTATCTGCGAGCTGTGTCGGGCACCTGCCTGCGCGCATGCCCGCCAACTGCGGCGGGCATAAATTCCCCCGCTGATGGCTCTCGCCGCCCGCCCTACGGCTGCAGGGCGCTCTCCCTCGCTGTCTCGCGCCTCCAACGGGGGCTTCTCGATTGTCGTCGCCTATCGTTGCGGCGCGTGTTTCCCCTGGAGAGAGCGTATTCAGGTTATCGGACGGTTTTAGCGGACGTTGTATTCTTCCCCCTTCATTATTTCGCACCGTATGTAATGTCCGTTTTGATACTTCACGCAGAAATATTGTGGGTCATGTAAGCAAATACTATTTATATGTATGATTGAACTACAAATATGTACCAGTAATTCAATGCAATGTGTTTAATGGAACAATTGGGGAACTTTGTCTTTTTCAAAGGGGACCGTAGATACGTTTACTTCGTAGAGAACGTTTAAAAATTTGGACCATGCATTTAACGGTATGTGTGTAGCCTTATTTGAACAAGTAATTCAAGTGCTCTTGGGGGATATTTAATATTTCTAATTTTTAAAAATAAAAATTAAAAACGCCCGCAGAGATAGCTGCAAACGAAGCAATTACTTTATCGAATGCACTCGTTCTTCACCTACCGAATACCAAAATTGTATTTCGATAACTTTAAGGTTCGAAAATATATTTGGAATGTTAGTAGTTATTGAATCACACATCGATGAGGGATGCGAGGGGCGCGTTTATCAGTAACTGATATGAGATATCAATAACGTACACGTTCCCTTCCGAATCCGTTCTGTCACATTCCAAAACTCTACATTAAAGTGATACGATTCCCTTGCTAGTTAAACGTATTTCCATCAGAAATAACATAAAAAAGTAGGCATATGTTGCCAAAATCTGTAGTACACGTACGTTGCCATACATTGCGGTTACTCGCGGCCTTTGGAATCATAAATAAGAACTTCAAACATATACCAACATTCTGGACCGATGTCAAAGTTCTTTTATCCTGCGTTGTCCATCAATCCTCGCTGGGCTTCTAGCGCTATTCCTCGTTCCAGAGCAAATGCAACCCCCCGGCTCCCCCCCCCCCGGTCAGCCTCAGCCGCAGGCTACACATTTCCCGGCCCCCGCTCTCCCCGCTCGGCCCTGCCCGCTCCGCCCGCCCTGCCACGTCCTCCTCGGGGAGTCCCGCGCCGGCTCGACGGCAGGGCTGGTAGCCCTGCGGGACGCTTCGGCTCGCCGCACTGCCAGCGGGTGTTTTATGTGCGAGCGTTGGCAACACATGTTCCGCTCCGAATCTGCGGCGCCTGTTCGCGCAGCGGGGCGCCGGCCGCCGGCCACCCCCAGGGCGCCCCGGCGCCGAACAAGGCGCGGGCCGTCGAGCGGCAATGAGTCATTTCAAGAAGGATCTTCTTCGGATGATTTATTCGGTATGGAAGGGGTTTTCATGAAACTGAAATCAGAGAATCTCAAGGAAGAGTTGCCATGAAACTGAAATCTCTCATGAATATGTGCATTTTGCCAAATGTGCTGCTTAGCGAGTTGTGGATTTTGATAATTAGTTTCTGTTGTTCCATGAAAGAATTTGTATTTGGGGGAATCAATCATGAAGTAGAAATTGCTTTGTTTATGACATTAACGTTTGTAAACATATAAAAATAATATTTTCATACATTAAAACTTCAAAGAACCTCATGTATCAAAAGTGACCCTTTCATCGACCCGATATCCTCTGCACATACTAATTGCCCTAGTCAGGTTTACTAATTTCGCATAAATGAATTATAAATATGTGGGTTGAAATCAATTTAAAATATTTTAATATAAATAAAGTATAATATTTAAACTTCAATGATGCGTAGTGGTACTGATACTTTTTCGTTGATTTGGTCCACCTGCCGTAGGAAAGCATGACTTATATGATTCAACCATGTGAAGCGCATTTAAGGCCGAGAAGCGCGACATTCAGCCAGCAACGCAGTCCTTGCCAATCAGGAAATTCCCCGTTTCCCCGGCGGCCTAACACCTCAAGCTGTCGTGCACTCGGCGCCGCCGGTCCTCCCCCTTAGCTCCCACGCAGGAAGCGCCGCCCTTTGTTCTGATAGAGCGGCGCCCGCGCCTCGACGCCGCCGCCGGCGGGGTCGCCTTTTGTCCGGCGACGCCGCGCCGGGGGCGGAGGGCGCCGCCAGCGGTACCACCCCCCCCCCGCTCCCCTCGGCGCTTCGCCACCGGTATTGATTCCCTCCTTCGCCCGCGGAGCGGTCATGTGTGCCCGCGCCCCACTTTCATGGCATATTGTAAGCCGCGATAAGTACTTTAGTGACAGCGGAATATACGACGCCATTGGACACGCCGTCGAGAGCCGCGGAAGGCCCCGCCCCCTCTCCTTGCACGGAATGAGGACACCGGAGGATTGAATGGGGGGGGAGAGGGAGCGGAATCCGAGAAGGGCCGCGGAGGGCAAGAGTTCGCCGAAGAGATGTCGGGTGGCGGGTGGAACGGGAAGTGACAAGATGGGGCTGGAAGAGCGACAGACGGGGCGCGGCGAATGGAAGGCGACCTGGAGGCTTCGGAGACGCGGCGGCGGCGGCGGCTACAGTGCGAACAGTACCAGTAGTGACGGCGACAGATATGAAGGAAATGAATGTATATGGAGGGAACGTAAGGGAGAGCAGGAGAGGATGTCGGAGACGAATATGGGAGAGGTGGTGGCAGAGTCGTTGGCAGGGAGGTGAAAGCCAGCTCTGAACACGCGAGTTTGTTGCACGTGTTTTTCGGATGGAAGAGCCATAACCAGAGGTGGCTCGTACATTTGGGATCCTATTTGGAAATTGTATATTTGTGACACCATTTTAGGTGACATAACGGGTAAAGTTTGAAGGAAACGTTACAAATAACATTAGGGTGAAAGATGCGACATCACGGGTACTTCGAAAACCAAACGGCGTGGTTACGAAGGACTCGGTGGGCGAAGTAAGGACCCGACGAGTGTGTTGGCGCTGGACGACGTGCTCATGACCCACGGGGACCCGGGCACGTCGGGCGGGCGGCGGGGGCGGGGCGCCTCGCAGCGAGTGCCCACCGGGCGCCCCGCGACGGCAGGCGAGACGCGGCCGCAGCGCGCAGAACGACCGCGACACAATCGAACAACGCCGTTTCATCGGCGCTTTACGAGAAGGCGACGGGCTCCTCAGCGGCTCCGGCGGCCCCGCGCGACACCGAGCGACGCCGAGCGACGTCCGCCGCAACGCGCCAGCTCTTCGGAAAGTCGTACCGCGTTTTATGTCACCTCCATAATTCATCCGCTGTTAGCGACTCCCTCCTCGCCACCGCCACCGCCGCCGGCCAGCGCCTCGCGCGCGCGCTGTTGCATTTTTACCAGCGGCCGTAACCAACCCCGCGTCGGAGGCGGCGGCCGGGCCTGTCCGCGGTTACGCCCCGGCTCGCCAGACGGCCTGAATAAACACACGAGGATAATGGACGTGCGCTGTAACTCCGTTATGTGCTGCGCGAGGGGGAGGGGCCGGGGAAGAGGGGCGCGGAATTGTGGGTTAGAGCAACGGTGGGGGCGGAAGGGACCGAGATGACGGGCGCTGGAGGGGGATGTTGGTGACGCAAAAGGAGAGGATCGGTTTGGGTGGGGCAGGGAAAGATGAGACGCAAAGAGGGAGGAGACATGGTTGGTGGCGGGGGGGAGGTGGCGGGGGGTGACGCCGGCAGCGATAGCCCCTAGGCGGACCGTACTAGGTTAGTGGAGTTGTGGGGATTAGGTACGAGCCCTGTGATACGCCTCTCGCGGGATTCACGGGACGTCGAAGCTGCCTCTTAACCGCATTACCGCGTCGTTCGGGCGCCCGATGTGGCGCTCTCATTATGTAACGGAGACCTTTACAAAGGGCCAGCGTTTGTGTTTGGCGAGATGCAGCTGCGGCGCGGTTCTCCATTAGCGGCAACAAAAGGTCGTAATGATATTTCGTTTATGGTCGAAAATTACTCTTAAATGAAGGTGATCTAGTAAATCATGATAAAGAGATAGAGGCTAGAGAGGTTTGCGTTCTTGAAAACACATTTTGTGAAAATTTTTCACACTTGTCTTCTTTTAAAGACTTCGAAAGCAACTTCAATATTAATCTCATAAACGAAACGATCAACGCAATTAGAAAATAGAAATCGCTTGCTCTAATTAAATACCTACTTTCATTGAAGATGACATCTCTGAATACAGTCTTCATAAATTTGTACTATTTCTCAAAGCACAGTACGCCCAATTATTCCAACAGCAATTAACACGTTCAGTCTTACACGTCTTAATTTGAAATGCATAATTTTGTTAAAATATTAACTACAATATTATAACATTTTATTCAATTGACTGTTAAATGTCTACGGAACAATATTTCATGATAATATGCATTTCATGTGACGAGCGACATTTTGGAAATAGAAACAACGAATGTCGAAGTGCGGAAGTGCCGCGACGGTAGGTCATTAAACGTCGTAGTTAATGGGCTCTACGGAGAAAGAAAACGCTGAGAAATGTCTCTTGAACGACTGAAGGAGAGCTCGTGAATGGAACTTAAGTGGCGGAAACTTGCTCTTAAGAAACGTTAGTCGCGCGACTGACTCTTTTTCTTAATGACTGTCATTAATGCCGCCCGCTTCGCAGTCTGGAATAGGTCGGAATGTACTCTGGCATTACGCATGGCCTTCAAATTGCTGTGTGCAAGAAGGGAATGTAAGTTCCAGTAGATATCTTGAGAGAAGCAAAGTTCGATATGCTTACACCTTGGATAGAGAAACTAAACATTTTCAGATGAAGAATAGTGAAAAAAGAGTCTGAAATTTTCCTAGAATATTATTTCACAGTAACAATGTCCGCGTGCTTCATTTCTCATTTCCACATACAATTTTAATGCATTGATAGTTTCAAAACTATATACAGAGGTTGAATACTCTTCTATTCAAGAAAAAATGAATCAAATTATTTTGCGAGAAATGACACGCTATTAAAATTATTACTCGTAGTCACTTTCGAAATAAAATATTTCACAATATTGTTTACTAGCATATTTATTTTCAAATTCTTTATCAATAATAATAAACTTTCAGATTATAAATAAATTTATATAACTTAATATTTGGAAATATATAAAGTACTAGCTATTAAACGTATTCGTGCATTCTACGCGTATTGAAAAAAAATTCCTTCGTTACATTCGGAAACAGGATGTAATATAAAATGAACATATGGTTCGAATTCACCAAAATACCGGCCGCGATAGTTGGGTGGCAACATTATCTCGTCTACAGAATCGTTGATCGGGAGGTTTTAGAGTTCAAAGTCTAACGGTGGTAGATTTTTGGCACGAGCTGCAAAACTACGTCGAATGCAACCACTGTGAGGAGAATAACACTTTCAGCCACCTGCTCTTGTTGGCAATTTTCATGTTTTTTTTCGATCAGTAGCACGCGAGAGCCGGAGCTCCAAACTAATTGGGTCACGGAACGCGCGAAATATTTCCTTCCTCATCCTTGTCTCCTCCACTCCCCTTAGAGTTACATACACGTAGACTTACATGCACTGCAGTAGAACACATGCAGCGAAACCCGTCGAGAGCTTAGATCTTGACAGTCTGGGATGATGAACCCCTGGGAAGCACACCTGGAGAGACAAACACCCGCAAGCAGACGTGTAGGTCTGCGTCGGTTCTCACTGTTCAGGGAACGACGAACGACTCGCGAGGTACTGTAATTTACAATATAACCACAGGACTTCTCACCTCAATAGTTGTGATGCCCGAAATCAATGTACATACTTTTTCTCATAAAGGAGTCAAAACATGTCTAGCAATTCTCCTCCTTCATTTTCCGCACCCAAGGCACGGGAAGCTCAAGACGGCGGAGAGAGCCTTCCGCGCCGTGCCTCGCAGCAGACCACGCGTCGCCTTTAAAACCGCTCCGGCGGCGGGGCGGGGGACCGAACCGCTTGGTCCGTTTCTTTGGAGCCATCCACTTCCATCGTCTTCTCCCCGCCGCCTTCGTTCTGTGTTTTTAACTCTTTTAAAAAAGTTGGGTCATTTGGGAGGCATTTGTCTCACTCGAGCTTTCGCCACGCTCCGCGCCCCATCCGCGCGCCACCCTCTCGCCGCCCCCTCGCCCCCCCCCCGCGCTTGTCCCGCAGCGGAAGGGGAGACGCGGCGCGGCGTCTTAAATTGAATCACATTATTCCCGGGACTATAGATTCCTCGGGCGGGATTTTTTCCTATTAGTTTTGAAAGGTCGCCAGACCGGGGAGCACTTCCCGTCCCGTGCGGGGGCGCTCGCAGAGAGACAAATTAAAGTAGAATTTAGAAGACAATGGCGCAATCAGATCGAGGCAGGGGTAATAGTCGTCGTGACAGGCTTTTAAGCGAGCGCCGGTACAAGTGGGGCGGACAGACTGCGACGCGGAGCGGTGCGGCGGGGCGGCGAGGCGGCGAGGCGGCGAGGCGGCAGGGCGGCGAGGCAGGAGACGTCGGGGTCGTCGAAAGGGGTCCGCGAACGATTCCTTGCTGCGCGATTTCCTCGGGTGAACTTCTTAAACAAAGTGCCTCTCTCAGGATTCTGAATGGACAGCTCCCATTGTGATCCAACACGGTGTCGGGTTGTAGGCGTCTTCGTTCGTAGCCTGACGATTTTTTTCTCCCTCTTTTCCTTTTCAGTCTTTGGCGGAAAGAAATGTAGAAGCCTTGCACGGTTTCTGGGATTGAGGAGTATGTAAGGGTTCGTTTGCTTGTTCGTGCTTTAAAAGAAAAAAATGGAGCAGTTTTTTGAAAACTTATTAAACAATTTTAAGATCTAAAACATGTTTAAGTAAATGAGTGTCACTGATTTTATACTCGTATTAGTACGGAAAGCTAGGGACATTGCTTAGAACACGAAATCACTTAAAACCCTCTTATTACAGAATGGATGTATTCAAGAAAAAAATATGTACGTTATGTCATCGTCCGATAGATTCGAAAAATTTGAACATTGTAGTTTTAGAATATTAACAAGTTTTAAAGACATGTATCTTTTATCGCATTATTTTTTCTTACTCCATAGGGTTAAGCAATTTTTACAAAAACTGAAGCTGGTATACTATGCTATATGTAATTGCAGTACCGTGTTAAGTATAAGTGTATCATGTTTGTATCGATATTTTATGTAGGTGAGTAATATGTATGTAAGTAGATGTTTGACCACATGTGTCAGGTTTAACTGTAACTTCTAGCTGTACTTCTCAATCGTTTTTCATTCAGCAAATTCGTCACTAAATGCTTACTGTGTCACTACCTATTTTAATTAAATATATAAATTTATAGACCGTGATATCTGAAGAAAAATGTAAGTTATCAAGTTCTTAAATACTCATCCTAGAAAAAATACTTTTATTGTTGAATTTTTACATCACCTAATGTTGTCTAGATTTGAATTAAGTATTTCTGTACAACTTTGAAAGTAGTGATTCAGTTTTCTGTTGTCGCCTTTCTAGAAGAAAAACATTGAATTAACGACTCATAAATGTCGGGTTATGGTGACTGACACATTATAAATTTCCTAAATTATGGCGTACGCTTCTAAATAACTACCAACACCTATTCTTTGTTGAACATAATTAGATATTCCGAGTATCATAAAACAAGCAGTATTAAAAAAAGGGAAAACGGGGAGTGTGTTTCAGACACAAAAAATATAAATAAACATGTTGATTAAATGTGCGTATGTAATAAAATCTTATTAAATCTCGTGTAAATCTCTGAAATACAGTAACACATCTCTATAATTATAGTAATGTATTTTTTTAATTCTATACAGTATGAAAATCAGCAGTAATATCGCCCAATTAACGTGTAGAAATTGTCAGAATCATTGAATAGAGATATACCAACTGATTGGATTTGATTTCATTTAATGTCGGGACACAGTCACATAATGAAAACGAAGCATTTTCATTAGTAAGGCTTATCAACCTTTCATTGTTTTTTATGACTCAATTCGCTCCTGTTGTAATTGTGAGGTATGCTAAATGTGAACTGAGTTGTCAATGTCTCTGTATGTGTCGGGATAAATCCTATCTGCAATGCAATCGGCATACTAGTGAGAGCGTAAATAGAGCTATTAAATGTTTTGGCTGTAAATGTACGCACGCTCAGTGTCGATTAAGATAAAAAACTTAAATAAAAGTACGAAAATGAAAAACAACTAATAGAATTTCATGGAATAAATTAAATTGAGTCATTCAGAATTCAAATCTTGTAGAATAACATGTAGCTTAGATATGAAATTGAACTTGATAAAATATACGTACTACAGTTGAAAATGCAATTATAAGTTATTTGATTTTTCCTGCGTATATTTTTGGATCGAGGAACACGAATGTTAGGTCTTTCAACAAAGACGTTTGCCCAGATATCCGTTTTTTTAAAGCAATAAATGTGTACAAATTTTGCCTTTTTCCGTTTTTTTGAAAATAACCTCAAAAGCCGTCCAGTTTTTGTAGTGAGTGGCCCTACATGAAATAAAGTAAGATAAAATTACCTCCATTTAATTTCTTCAAGATATTTTTCCAGTTACCGGTTTAGCCATGAGAGCACCAAGGAAAATTGATGGCATAAGCGAAACATGTGAGAAACGGGAATTATCCCACTTAATCTCAACACAACTTGAAAACAATCAATTTTTCGATAATATTAACCCAAAATGAAATGAAAGAGGAGGAAAGTGTCTACAGTTTGTGTATGCAAGGTTTTCTTCTAGGATCAATGGTATTGCCGTTAGAGTATAAAGAATGCCTGGATGTTACTGTGAAAACGCCACTCAACTTAACCTCACTCACTCACTCACTAATTTCTATGTAATTTATATCCAATAAAGTTGTATACAAATAAACACGGCGCCTTTTGAATCGGTTTACATTTTCATTGGAAAATGGAAAGTAGAAAGAGGCGTGTAGTTCAAAAATGTATTCGTAGATCGCACTTGAATCAAGATCCTCTGGGAACGGTGCAGCGTCCACGTCGTCAATGAACTTTGCCAAAATTATATTAATTCAAACGTCTCTCAAAATACTCCCGATACTGATCGCGTCTATATCCGACAGACATACGCACATTCCGGTTTTTTAATACACAGATAGATATAGTTTACAAACATTTTAAAATTCAATAATCTTTGTTTTCAGTACTAAATCCATATCATCAATTGCGAATAGAAAAGAATGCTCAACTACTTCTACTTCCTTCAAAATTACTTTTTTAATACATTTTTAAATACAGAGAACACACATATGAGATAAAATCAAATTATTTGATCATTTAGATTCTTAGGAATAACTATGAGTTAAGAAATTTTTCACATTGGTGCAAATTAGCCGAATTTTTGACAACAATTAAATAGTTAATGAATAGTTACGGCTTTGTGTAAATCATTTTAAAATTTCTTCTGTAATCCCATCTTACCTGGGGCTTTCTCAGTTTTAAAACTAGTGAAAGCTAACTCAACGTCTCTAATTATAAATTCTTTAATAGAAGAAGTTTCATAAAGAAGGAGGAATTCATTGATACGTAATTATTTTTATGTGTCATCGTCGTGTATTAGATTATTTAATAAGTAAAATGCTGTGTAAAGCTAGGAGAAAGTATGTTCGAGAGAAGATTGAAGATTTCTTTGAATTGTTGACATAATGTGAGAAAATTTAAGATAATTACGCGCAATTAAGTAGGGAATATCACAGAAATTCGTAGAAGTAGAATTAACAAGAAAATCATTCCACGATGTTTTCTTCTAATGACGTGTAGATGAGTAGTATTGGCGACAGAGATTTCTGAATTCAATTTGTAGCTTGTCTTAAATTGTTGTGGTTGTGACTTGAAAATATTGTTCAACTTTGGTAGTTGTGTATTCTTAGAAAGGCTCTAATTAAATATTTTAAAACATTTTTTTAAAAAATATTTGTATGAGGATGTGAAATTATAGGAAGGGAAGATTTGATCTAAGTGACCATTCTGGTCTTACTATACACGCAAATATTTTTCTAGGTATCAATAAACCAGATCTAAAGTTATTTTACATCCATTTAGATTTAGCCCATTCAATTTTGGCGCACTGTCCTAACGAACACGTTCTTCGTACATCCCACATGGCTTTCTGCGATTATTTCACGCCGTGTTGCTTGTCTGTTGCCCTGGCAACTCGACGCAAACGCCGCTGCTCTCGGTCATTAAATGAAGGCCGTGGTGAGAGGTTATGCCTAAAATTAGATATTCTTGGCACACTATTGACATTGTGGATCTCGGAATATTGAATTCCCTAACGATTTCAGAAATGGAATGTCCCGTGCGTTTGGCTCCAACTACCATTCCGCGTTCAAATTCTGTTAATTTCGTTCGTGCGGTCATAATGACGTCAGAAACATTTTCACATGAATCACTTGAGTACAAATGAAATCTCCGCCAATACACATCCCTTTTATATATTTTGTACGTGATACTACTGCCATATATATTTTTATGTATTACTATCCGATTACTTTTCCGCTCAGTGTATAACATTTACAGAGATCATATAAACATGTTCGATCATACCAGGAAGTATACCCCCGCATATTCAATACCAGTTTTGAGTATACCACCGTCATTAGGACCACCATCAGTTTCTCAGTTGAATTCTCGTTCATCATTTATTTCACCTCGCATGGTGAAAATTAGTGGTGTAGAATCAATGAATGGAAGATGAGTGTCATAATTAAAATAGCAATTACTGACTACTCGGAGAATATATAAAATATTAAAAATACTGCGTTCAGTCATTATTCATGTGTACAGATATTGTGACAGCACTTAACACAATCAATCATAACATCTTTGAATAAGAAAAGAAAAGGACAAAAGAAAATAATTTAACTTCACCTGGTAAGTTCTTGTGTGATGTACTACACCGGAGTGTGGGAGACTTTTGCTCCGATAGGGATGTAATAGCTTGAATAATAATAATAATAATAAAAATAATAATAATATAAGTAATAATAATATAAGTAATAGTAATAATATAAGTAATAGTAATAATATAAGTAATAATAATATAAGTAATAATAATATAAGTAATAATAATATAAATAATAATAATAATAATAATAATAATAATAATAATAATAATTAATGTACACAATGTGTGTGTGGTCGCCCCTAAAGTAAATAGTTTTTATCGTAAAAAGTAAAGTGTAATGTAAATCGTAAAAAGTAAAATGTAAATCGTAAATTTTTTTGGCTCATAGATTCACATGGGTGTTCTGTAAAAGCCTTGAAGAGGATGTGTAATCGTACTGCTCTATGTGTATGTCTAATAAATCACGATTGACAGTCGCCCCAATACGCGTATTTGTACAATTTACCGATATATTCTATTTCATCTAAAAAAATAAGTAAAGTAAAAACATAGGTAATTTTATCAACTTTTTAGTTGGCATAACGATTTTATACTAGATTCTCATGATTGAGAGAATTGTGAAGATTTAGTGATTCTCAGGTCAAGAGCTCAACGGATCTAGTAGGTGTAGTGGGCATTTTCTTTCATTTTCAATAAAGGGTCTTCTCTCGACTGAGTTCAAATTGTCATTTCGTATTTTTAAATTTCGCCTATTTTGGGTTCTTATTGAGAATTTATGACAGTAATCGTATACTTCTAATTTTATTGAGACGTTAAATGCTTTTTTTTATGCGCTGTCTGTATTTATTGATATTTCTCCTGCTATGCGTTCTTTCTGGAAACGCATTCGATGAACAACATACTTTTGTGCTGTTCGTATAGTGTGTGAACCTTCCCCAATTTTCGCTAAAAATTAATTAGTCTTAAGGAGTTGTAGTTAAAACAGTGATTTTAAGTCCACGACTGGAAGCAACTTACCTGTTTTAAATATTTCTTCTCAAGTCTAAATGCTAATGTTTCCTGTGGCGAGTTGCAAACAGCGACGTAGCACCGTCTTTTTGTTAGGGGAGTCCACCTTTTTTATTATTTTTTTAAGGTCGCATCAACTTCGAGGTCATTAGCGACCACTATTGGTGGCGTGTGTTACACGTAGGGTAACTACGAGGATGACACGATATGATGATGATGATGATAGGAGGTGAAAGGACGACCACAATGCAACCATGCCCGAGGCGGGACTCGAACTCGCGATTCTTAAGTCCACGTGGCGAGACTCGGGCCATCAGGCCCGCTCTTCCGTCTTACCACTCAAATTTCGCTACTCTCCTTTCACCAACTAGGAGAGAAAGGAAGTATATCTTGGGCGAACAGGTGATTTGAATTCTCTGACGCCTCTGAGCTACAGAGGCGTCATTTAGGCTTGAAGATCTTTTACATGCAAGTAAATCTACGAACATGGGACAGCCGGCTTTACTCCCCCTCCGAAGGATTTTTTCGCCCTTAAAAATCGGGTTTGAACCCGCCAACTTGGGTATAACAGTCCAGTACGCTAACCGTTACACCATCGCCGCCGCCAACGGTTCTATTGCCTTAGCGACTCGGCCATCCGACCGCCTTGAGTCCACCTTGACGCCCCGGTTTCGCGTCTCCCTCGTCGCCTCCCACGAGGCCACCTGTTGACTGTTGACCCGCGATAAGGTTAAGCCACGAGCGTTCCCAGTGTGGTGTGAACGCTGACCCCTGACCTGCACAGCACAAATGACGCAAGAGACGGTTAGGACTTTTCTCGTTATACCGTTACACCCCCGCTCGACACACTGTAGAGACAGGTCATTTTGCTAGGTGGACAAATATTAGGAGTGAGAGCGTAGGCTTCCGCGGCCGGAGGCAGTATTTACCAGTATTTACTAGGCTGTCCGGGTGACGCCGCGACCATGGCGAAGGTGCCGATCTTTCGGTCGCCATTCCGCGACCTTCCTCAGGACGTAATGGCATTACGTCCTGAGGAAGGTCGCAGAATGAAGACCGATAGGTCGGCTCCTTCGCCATGGACGCGGCGTCACCCGGACAGCCTAGTAAATACTAAATATTAGGAGTATTCGTATATAGAGGCCAATATTATATTATAGTCCTGTCTTGCCTTCGCTGGATTCCAAATTACGCATTACTGGTACGATGTGTTGGAATGTTGTGATGCTCGATTTTTTTAAATTGGTTAGTTATATTAATCAGAAGCTCAAAGGCACAATTTTTAGTTTTAAGTAATATTAATTTTGTTTTCTACTTGACTAAGTCAAGAAGCTGACAAATTAGTAAAAGGTATCCAAACCTTTCTTTTATTTAACATTTTATTTAATTCGTTAGTAATATTGTAGACATGTGATCGGAGAAAAATTAAATTTGGAAAAACGAGAAAAGCTGGGGAAATTAGCTCTAGGACTTGAGAGGCTGACTGACAAAAGTGAATATTCTACTTTGTGATAGCATCTCCATAATCGATCGTTGCTTATGTCAATGTATGAGTTGAGCCACTTTGACATAAAGGACAATATTTACTGACAGAATTTGTTGACATTGCGACAATATGTACACACTCTTCGCGCATAGCTTTTTTCAATGTGAATTTACACAATGAACAAATAGGTCAGTGCAGGGGTGAATGTCGATCATATCACGTTGGAACATTGATTACACAAACGATATTTAAACAGTTTTGGTTTTACAAAAGAACATTTGTATGCGTATACACAACACATAACTGCGAAGTATCATGATTAATATAGACATACTCTCCAAACCAGAGATGGCTACAAATGGAGAAGTTTAAATAAAATTTTGAAAATAAAATTTAATGAGGAGCTCTATATTCAATATTTCTACAGTAAATATTTTAGAAAATAACTTCTCAATTATTTGTCATTGTTTAAATAATACATGCATACCTATGTTATACTATTTTGTTTCTAATTTCTCCAGTGGTTTGACATTATTCTCACTCTAGAAGTTAGAATTAGATACTTCCATTTCTTAATGTGTGTTTTGGGAGGTTGCTGATCTGCAGACGTTCCGTAATGGCTACTTGTGGTGTGCGCAGGCGCGTCGGCTGGGCATGCTGGAATGATGGCGTCCGCTCCGTCGCCTGTCTTCTGGCCGCTGTCGCGCCTGCCACTGCTGCCCTTGCTGCTCTTCATACTCGGTGAGTGCCAGATCCTTTCCTTGGCTGCTGCCCCTGGTGTTGGGGCGCAGTCCGTCGCAGCTTATTTGCTGCCTTCATCTGAAAATTCAGTCGTCTACCTGTTGTTGCTTTTGTAGATGAGACGTCTAGAATGAAACGCGTTTTTATTTATCATGGTATATGGAACAGGTATTGAAGACATTTTAAAATGCTATTGTCAAATGAGTTTGCTGGGGATATTAACTATGTTTCTTTTTTGGGGAGCTGCTGATGTGGAGGCAATTTATAGTTGCTACATCTGTTTGCAGGCGCAACGGCTGAACACATACATTGGTTTATTGGGGGTTCAAACTATGATTTTGAGTCAAATAGAGTTGGATTGACATCTAATTCATTTGCTTTAAGCTTCGTGTTCAGTTAAAACTGCTTTGTATGTACGACTAATTTGAAGATGTACATAACCAACTTTTAAATTGTAGCGCCATTGAGATTAGAAAATAAACCAAATGTATGCCTCCACGGCTGCGGTATGCACGTTACGAGTAAATTTGAAATGAAACTATTGACTTGTCTCGTCGAAATCGTTTTAAAATAAAGAAGACATTATGTGTAGATATAACTATTGCTCCATGTGTGTTGTTTGGCGTAATGCTAGAGAGAGAGAGAGAGAGAGAGAGAGAGAGAGAGAGAGAGAGAGAGAGAGAGAGAGAGAGGGAGAGAGTTACACTCATTGCAAAACAATTCACGCGGAAGAAATGAAGGTCTGTAATGCTTATTGGAAGATAGCCAGGCCTAGAACAAGATCATTCCTAGTATTTGGATTTTTAACTCATAACTGTACTAGTGAGGTTTGTGAAACCACACACATCTTTTATTTTGTAATATTTCACGAATTAAACGCCCGATGTCTTTCAGGCTTTTTGTAATCTTAGCATACATTGACATTTGTCCGTTGTGCAAAGCTGTGCAAATTAATGGAGTTCAAAGGTGAAATATCACAATTTTTAATCATTTGAACTCCATCAGCATGTAAGTGTACGAAGTTTTGTTTATTTTTTCAACAAAATGACTTCACGAATACCATCTATCTATCCCCTAACGGAAGCTGAATTAGAGAACATTTTCAGTGATCTAATTTAGGATTTTATAGATCATATATCAGGAATTTTAATTAATTTAAGGAATTTTTGATTATTTCAGGAATTTTAGATCATATTTCAGGAATGTTTAGGTCATAAGTGGATACATAATTTGTAAGTTTGTAGGTCATAAAAACTGAATTCTAATTATTACTCATTCAGTCTAATAACACGTCTTTGTTACATTGTCTTATTACACACTTCTAATATGAGTTATATTTAAGCTACGAATTGAAACCTGAAGTGTAGCCATGATAATGCACGCCATGATAATGAACGAAATTAGCGAGTTGCCTTGGCACGAAGTTGTAGAATGAGGGGAACTCAATAATGTCTTTGTTACATCCTATTGAGTCTGACTATTCACTTGCGGTTCTTCCAGAATTTTAGGAGGGAAATAGTAAGGGCAGAATGACCTCCATTTCACCCCTACTATTTGCTGCATTCCTCCAATTTTCAAAAGGAGAAAGGTGAAGTGATGGTCTGGGCTGCAGCATTCACAACTCTATCTTTTCATATGACAATGGTGCGAAGCCCAATATTGTGCGGAATGAATGCGTTTCAACAGTCTTGACGATGGCATCAACTAACAGTCTGACTTCTTGCAGATAGATGTCACGATCATCAGGATGAGCTATCATAATGCTTACGATGAAGAGCAACAGTGATCGGTCATTTACAGAATTGAGCCTCCCGTCGGAGCGTCTGTATGTGTGAATTTTGGAAAGGCTTATTGGTGCTCCCCCGACGCAGTGATAGTCACCAGATCCCAAAAGCGAGGCCCCTCTCCATTCTTCACACCCGCTGTCATTGTGTGCAGACAGTCAGGACACTTGCGAGCTGTTGGGACATTGGTTGAGGGGGGGGGGGGTTCTGGTCAGTGGTTGCACGGTCTGCGAGCGCGCAGTCTGTCAATAGTTGTGCCTGCGAGGATTCTGCATCGCTGTTCGCCGTACGTCCGCAATCGCGACAGTCCATTCCACACATGCCGCGCGAACCGGCGGCTGCGCAGCGCTGCGGCTCGAAGCGCCCCCCCCTCACGATCCGCACACTGCGGGTACATGTGTTCCGATACCCTCCGTCGCCTTCGCATAAACATGTGCAATGAAGAGTATTTCTCAATTCGTGGCGATGTGGTTCTTAACTTCAAACTAATTATTAGAGAGTTCTTTTCGCTTGGAACTGAAAGCATTTCTCCCAAACACTGCAATTAAGCGTGCTGCCACTAGATGGATAATTTATAATCGGTCAGTAATCCAACAAAACACCTAATAGCAAAGTTCCTCATTGTCTCGTAATAGACGAAGGACAAAGCGTCGCTGACAAAAGAGCTCAAAGGCAATTTATCGCTCGTATTCGATGTGAAGCAAAATCTTATAGATGGGACATATTAACGCTGAGCCACTAAGAATGATTAATAGTCCATATATGCAATCTCTGTCCATTCGCTGTGTTAGCTTGCTGTTAAGCTGTCACTATTGCGACTCGACTGTAAGGTTCAGCTCATCAATTACAAAGTATTTTTAGGGGATCAGATAATGCACCTCTTTCCTTTTTTGGTCATAATTAAAGGCTACTTCTATTTTTACTTTTACTTTATATACTAGTGCATGGGAAAAGTATTGAACTCGCCTGAAGAATACGATCTCGGAATTTCTTTCGTGAAATCTGTTTTTAAGTATATTTAGCCATAATTGTGCACACACGTCAGCATGAGGCCCTTTAATGCTCTTTCAAAGGAAGTTAAGATTGATGCAGATCGAGACGAGAATTTGTATCCGAAAACCGATATGTCTGTGTAGATGGATTAATATGTTTCATACATAACTTGGTCAAATTGGAACTTTTTATCTGAATCTTAATAAATATGCCAGGAGTAAGATCTAGATGTAACGTTCCAGACATCCTTTAAATATTTTATTTTTTGAGAATATTTTTGTTCATGAAAACCCTGAGACAATTTGAGAATTTTCTGGAAAATGAATATAACGTTTTTTTTAGTTGTTTTGCTCGAAGTGAATTTATAAATATGATATAGTTCCGATTTTCATAAAAAAAACTTAAATTTTGAAAATTGCAATACTTCAACATTACTTTCGAACCTCTAGTATTTTAGTCAGTTATTTCATTCTCAATCAAACGTATCTCTTAATTTTAGATCTTTAAATAATGTCATGCACCTATTTAAAAAGAACAATTATGAGAAGTTTCTTAGTATTAAACAAAGAGGAGAAAAGATCTCTGTATGCTATTTGTTAGGTGAATCATTTTCAATCGTTTCCGTACTTATTACGAGCAGCATTTTGTTCTTTATTAATGAACATAAGGCACTTATAATGCTATATTTTGAAAATAAAAGTAATAAATAATTTACCATGATTTGGCAGAAACCTCACTCACATTTCTGTCCCAGTGCATCTCAGTTCAACATTTTTCCGTAGAAAGTGAAATACATGTTTCAAGCTTCGATTAATCTAGTTTATTCTGACCCAGAGGCACAATACTAATTTGCTCACTGTCAGTGGATTTCATTCTGATTTCTCCTTCAATGTGACATGGAGCTACCTGAAAGTTTTGTTTTTAAATTTTGACGCACGAGATCAAAACAACGCCGAAACAACCGTTGACGAGTGGCGATTCTTAAACTCATCTCCACGCGATTCATCATATCCACCACAAAGAAACGAGCAATTTGAGTAATAACATTCAATAAGTTAATGACATTTCGACTCACGCCGTTCGTTTGTGTCACTTGTCAAAGGGGATTGACAGTTGGTGCATTAGGAATCCACTTCACGTAACGAACGCCATTATTCTGCTTGATAAAAGACCCGCTACCACTCCCGTCGCTCTCCCTCTCCCTCTCCTTCTCCCTCTCTCTCCGTCTCTCTCTGGTCACGGGTGTCGCTCGTGCCAGTGCGAGCACTCACCCACGTACGCGCGCACCAACTCGCGCCGCGCCGGCCCGATAGTATCGGCGGACGTCGGGCGCGGAGAGTGATTCGCCGCGCGCCATTCATTTGTCGCGGAGGCGGCACGACCAGTGGCGGACTTTTGCAGTGGCACGATGGCGTCCGCTGAGAGGAGGCGCGGACACCGCCGCCCAGTCGCCCTCGCCACAGTCACTGCAGTCTGCTCCAGCGCAACCCCGCCTCCCCGCCACGCTCCCGTTCTCCTTCCCCACTGCCGCGCCCTCTCCCACTTTCCCCCCGCCAGTACCTCGCGCGCGCTCTCCCACCATCACCACCACCACCACCTCCACCACTTTTACTCCCGTTTCAGTCGCCATGGTAGCAGCCACCGCCACCGCCACCTCCGCCACCGCCACCGCCACGCCACCCCACGCCACCGCCATCTCCGCCACCTCCGCCACCTCCGCCACTCCGCCACCTCCCCATCCCATCCCCCCCCACCATCGCCACCGCCATCGCCACCCGCCACCGCCATCGCCATCGCCACCGCCATCGCCCACGCCATCCCACCGCCACGCCCATCGCCACCCCCATCGCCATTCGCCATCGCCATCGCCCATCGCCATCCCATCGCCATCGCCATCGCCACCGCCATCGCCACCGCCATCGCCACCGCCATCGCCACCGCCATCGCCACCGCCATCGCGCACCGCATCCCACCGCCACCGCCACCGCCCACCCATCTCCGCCACCTCCGCCACCTCCGCCATCCCACTCGCCACCACCATCGCCACCCCATCGCCACCGCCATCGCCACCGCCATCGCCACCCCATCGCCATCCGCCCCACCGCCATCCCGCCATCGCCACCGCCATTCGCCATCAGCCCATCGCCATACGCCATCGCCATCGCCACGGCCGCCATCGCCACCGCCATCCGCCACGCCAACCGCCATCGCCACCGCCATCGCCACCGCCATCGCCACCCCATCGCCACCGCCATCGCCAACCGCCATCGCCACCGCCATCGCCACCGCCATCGCCACCGCCACCGCCACCGCCACAGCACCGCCATCGCCACCGCCACAGCACCGCCATCGCCACCGCCACTACCAATGCCGCGGCCGCCGCCATCACCACTGCCCTGACAGCACGGCGTCCGACCGACGGCCGCTATCGCTCGCAGCCATCGCGACCCGCGTTCGCTTATCTGGACGCCCGTAACGCGTGCTGCAATTACCCGCGCTATCACTCTCATTGGCTGATTGAAACCTGGCGAGTTACGCTCGCCGGGGGAGGCGGGCAGTCGTGGGATGGGGAATGAACCGACGCCTTTGTGGGACGGGTTCTTTTCCTTGTGTCGGATTGGGAACATTTTCGAAATGGATGTTTTATTTTCGAATAGTTGGTTGTCAATGACCGGTTAGAGACTTTGAGTTCTATTGCACCTCGTGACTCTAAAATGCGGACTCTGGGAAAATGATTGTTTAGCCAGTTGATATGTAGAGGACTTTTCGAAAAATTAAGAGCGAGCTTCATGCAGATTTACGCGTGTGATGAACCCATTAGATTGTGAAAAGGGAGATTACCAGTGAAATTACTCAAACAAGATAATTTTGCAATGGGCGTCAAAGAGCATTCATCTGAATGTGGCAAGCAATTTAACAAATCAACGTGCAGTGTTTCCCAGCAAATGAAATATTCTTATTACCTTACTTGTATCATTCAACTAAAAGCTCCTAAACACACTTCTTGGTTTAAGGGAATGACGTTTGGGCAAATAAATATGTACAAATAGTATCTCTTTTCGTGAGATGAGAAACATTTTAATTCAGTTGTGTTATATGTTAAGGGAAAGAAAAAATAATTTAATAACGATTATTTATTGCATTAAATTTTATCATGATAAAATTGAATAAACTCGTGTTTTTGTACTACTGAATGGGTATTTTTAGAGACGTTTCTTTTTATTTCGAGAAGATCTGTAAACTTACATAAGACAATTATTTAATATTTTATCTGATTTATTAGCTAATATTAATTTTAATTTGTTCTGTTCTTGAGAGAACATTGTTCAAATATTAAAAAAAATATTACAGTATAATGTCAGAAGCATTTTTGATTGTTGGGATAACCTTTTAACTAACATTATAAATCGAAATTAAATAGCTTTGATTTCTGTAAAGTTGGTGTCTAAGATGCTAATCTACGATTATTTAATTACGAATTTGATGTTAAGATCTTTCAGATAAGATACACTTAGCCTCATATGAAATCATATATATATATATATATATATATATATATATATATATATATATATATATATATATAACTTGGCACTACATCACACTATTTTAAACTGGAACCATTAAATTAAATTTTTTCACTATGCGTTCGCTGTATACTCTCATTGATATCATATTTTTCATCACAATTCTGCATTACCAGTGTACAGTATTGGAGTAAAATTCTTGAGTGTGCAGATGTGTGGATGTGTGAGATTCCCCCACTCGCCGCTAGAGCACTTCCCGCGCACCAATCGAGACGCATGGGATGTCATTCGACGTGTCTCGGTCTCCTGGTGGGGAACTGGTAATTTGTTTTTGGATCCAGACAGAAGATTCAAATAAATTTCCAAAAACATGTTTTTTCGTGTTTTGGCACTACTATCTTAGTGATAATGCCAGGAATTAAACCAACACCTCTTAAATCGATCTATGTAGGTGGTATTGATTAAACACCCGTAACCTAACATTTTTTTAGCAAAATACACCATAATTTTATTTCACGACGTTGGCAACACATGTTGACATATTTAAGTGAACAATTGAATTACCAAGTAAATCGCGCTGCAGATTGATGTGAATTTAGATTCGAATTAACGTATTATTAAAAATAAATTGGCGAAAACCTACGAACAGTATTGCCTCGAAACTTGTTAAACTTAACAAAACTGTGAGTAATGCTAGAGAATGAATGAAAGTCATGTTAGACTTCTCACTTATACGTTATTACATAAGTGTGCAAATGCCGATTTTTCAAATAAATTTGACCCACAACTTATGTTTATTAAACTTAACTAACATCTTATTCACATAAACATAAAAAACAGTCGCCTTTTAATGTAAGATTTTCATCCAACGCTAGATTCGCATACAAAACAATTAATAGAGAAGTTGCAGAAGTAGAAGTGAACACAAAAAGTTTGTAATGTTTCGATCTCTTCAAAAATTTGGAAAAAAAATGTATGGAAGTGTTAAGGAAATCCGAGGAAGAATCAAATATAGTTGTAAAAGATGATGCGACGGAATTTTCGGAACTAATTGGGAATTATCTGAATCTTTGCATTTAACATTCGTGCTAATATGCTAGAATAAAGCTTGACTAAAATTCAATTCATAATTTATTGTTTAATAGATACAATGTATCATCTCTCTACTTAAGTTAGGAGTGGGAATTGCTCATTTGTGTAAGAAATATTGATATATGTCGTAGGTAGACATACAAGCCACTACGGCAATTAAAGTCGAGAAATTTACGAAGGATTATGGAATGAATTTGAACTACATGAAAATAAATCATTAGTCGTTCCGATATATATTAAATATATATATATATAATATATAATATATAATATATAATATATAATATATAATATATAATATATAATATATAATATAATATATAATATATAATATATAATATATAATAATATATCCCTTTTTTATAATTACAATGCAACCAATTTCTCGCAGCTCCATTGCTGACACTACGAATATAATATATAACAATCACCATAACATGACACTTTAATAATTTCTTTCATTCCAAATATTTACTTCATGTGCGTGATTCAGGTCTCGAAATCACCTTTAATCTTACTGACGTGGTAAAACGATACGCGCTATATGAATATTCTCAACTTGTCTGTTAAATAATTTGCCCATATGAATAGAATATTTCCTTCATACTTCCCTAGATGCCTGGGAATCGTTACACCGGTTTCCAAATCCCCGTCATTACCTCACGTTAAAAATAAGGCAGCCAGAAAACTATTTTTCTCGGGCGATTGCAAGTACAAAGAGTGATTTTAACAACCAAAATCTTAATTGAGATTCTCTTAAATCGGGCGTTGTTTAGATTTCTCTCAGTTGCGAGCTGCCCTGTTGGCAGAGCGCGTGGCTCCACACGCGTGCGGCTGGCTTTCCGCTGCTGCTTAACCGGCGCGAGCCCTTGGAGGACGCGCCCTGATCGGCCTGCTTTCCGGCTTCGCTTTGAGCGGCGCAGTACGCGCGCGCGGGTGCGTGCGCGTGTGCAAATTATTCACCAGGCTCCAACTTGGCGGAGCAGGCGCGTTTCCACAAAGTTGCAGAGCAGGGTTCAATGTATTACATGTGGGCGTATTTACCAGGCTCTGCAGAGGCGGCTTGTAGGTAAAATAATACAGCGGGAGACAGGGTGCGGGAGAGAAAGTGAGAGTAAATAGACGATATTGGAGCGTACACACAATTTTGACAAGACAACTAGTTGTATTACGGACAATGTGCCTTACATGACTTTTTCCAACTCGGAGGAAACGGTAATTTGACTTTAGAGCTCTGAAAGTGAAGCAGGATTTTTTTCTATTCTCATTATATAATTCTTGATGGCTGCATCTCGTTGCTGCTGCTCTTTTGCACACCATCTGCCTTAAGATGGTCATTTTAATTGCTCCTTCATTATGTACTGTTTTTGGATAAAAACAGAGATTTAGAGTTGAGAATTAATCAGTCATTGGCTATCGTTCTTAGACTTCTATCGTTATTTCGGGGAAATTCTCCTTTGTAAATCAAACAGTAAATAACTGAAACAATTTACCTCCGGAAGCGCTTGGGACAGGCCAAGAAAGTGGAAATACGTTTAGAAAAAATGAGTATTGTAAATATAGACGTGTTAATATGTTATATTCTATTTATTGTATAAAAATGTGGATTGTATGGATGTATGCGGTAATTGTCGGTAACAATGTGTTTATTAAAGCATGTATGAAGTGAAGCGAGTGCATACGCAGTGTCATGAACGTTAGTGGAAGTTTGTGAAGGCGTGGGTAGGCCGTGGCTCTGGGCTCTTCATATTGAGGGTATAAGAACTTGGCTGACTTGTTGTATATGGGTATAAGAAAGTCATTGAGATAATGAAAGTGTGTGTGGGGGGTGGGGGGGTGTTGGGAGTGGGGACAGTGGGCGCATTCATGTATATTCTCGTTGTAGAACTGAGTGTTGCCATTACGCAATTGAACGTTCTGTAATGGAAATTATACGTACACATTTTCTCGATCCCAGAATACCTGCCTTGAATTAAAAATAAATGCCAATGTTGACAAAATCTAATTACTAGAAATGTCACTCCCGTGTAACAGCAACTATTTTGAAAACAAAAACGAGATACAGATTTTACACAATAGTCCCATCGTGGAAAAAATCACCCTCACTCCTCTCGCATTTATCTGTTCAATGAGGGCTCAAGAAACTTTCAACGCACATTGAAAGTTACGACACTCTTCCGTGATTATAAACGAGATATTTTACTTGAAGACAAGTGGGGAAGTCTTAAGAAATGTGTAAACCGTAAAAAAATCAGCTAAGCAGGCAGAGCTTTGGAAATCAATTGAAATGAGCTCTGCAATCGCTGAGGAGACTTTTGAAAGGTTGGTTTAACAATAGTTCAACTACTCTGAAGAGTATCGACACCGACAGGGAGCATTTGGAGCACTTTCTGTACTTGAATCTGTAAAAGTCTGAGATAATTAGTGGTTATCATTTCCTATTTTTGTATACTCATCTTTGTTATGTTACATTTTTTTAATTGTTTGAAATGTGTAGACATGTTTTTGGTACCCTCTGTAAGATTATTCTCACACATTTAGTAAAAAATATTATTTTATTGTGTTTTTTCGTACGTAATCATTACTATTTATATTTGCCTCGTAATATCTGCATTCAATTAAACTTCCACACACCTTGCAATCAAGGAATGCAATGGGAACGCGACGAATTGAAACCCTCCGCGCACATGAGCCGGAGGGTCTCGAGCGGAGGCGGCGGAGCCCCGCGCCGCTAATAGGCCGCCCCCGTCCCCGACACGAGTTGGTGGGGGGGGGGCGCCGCACGCGCGCGCGCCCACGGGCGGACGCCTCGCACGCGCATCTTGCAGGTCGCCATCTGCGTATAAATTGAATTTATGGAAATCTGCTGCGCGGAAACGCGCGCCCTCACCGCCGACAAGTCGCTAACAGCGCCCGGGATAAGCCCTCCAAGTGCGCGCGTAAAAAACCGAACTCTCCCCTGAGCGTCTCCGCTGCCGACGTCCTCGCTCGCGGCCTCCTACTCCTGGTCGTCTCCACCCCACGAACGGCCCGACTTCCAGCCGCTCTTCTCGTCGCTGTAGGCTGTGTGCTCGTCCCTCCCTCGTCAACAACTTGTCACTCCATCTTCAACTGCCCGACTTCCATCCACCCACGGACTTCCAGCCGCTCTTCTCGTCGCTGTAGTCTGTGTTCTCGTCCCTCCCTCGTCAACAACTCATCTCTCCATATTCGACTGCCCGACTTCCATCCACCCATGAACGACCCTACTTCCAGCCGCAATTCTCGTCGCTGTAGGCTGTGTTCTCATCCCTCCCTCGTCAACAACTCGTCCTTCCATCTTCGACTGCTTCTTTCGACACCCCCTTCTTTTTAAAACCCCCAGCAGGAGAGGTGATTCAGGGCATCAACGTATGTCACTGTAGTGCTTCTGACCGGGAGGTCCTTGGTTCGAATCCCGACGTTGGCGGAATTTTCGACACTAGCTACATAGCTAGGTCGAGTTCTTTCGGTCGAGAATTCTAGCGGCCGGCTGCTCTGATCGGTAGTTTTTCGTGGTTTCTCCGATCAATATCAGCTGGAGCAGAACCCTAAAAAACGGGTCACAGAACTCGAGCGATCGTTCCGTTCCCATTCTTTGTCTTATCATACCCTTTACTTACACACATTTAAACGCATCGCACTACCACCCAAGCCGGGAGACCAGTCTGGAGTTTAGAGTTTGTTCCGACCAGGCCGGTACTCATTTGTTGGAAATACCTGGTTGGGGAAAATCCCGCTGTGCGACGGTACGTCAGCGCCTGATGTCACCATCCAGCGGAGGAAGATCACAGCAACCTCCTGAGCAAAACAGCATGCTCTACACTTATTGGACTAATGACTTCAGTCGTTATCGCGTTATCTGGAATCACTAATGAAATTCAATCGATGGAAACCCTCATTCGACTCCGTCTTTCGGCACGCCCCTCGCTTCGACTTCCCCCTTCAACTGCCCCCTCGACTACAAATGGGTTTAGGTGTAATCCACGAAATTGCATCTTTTTACTATGTTATTTAACACGTAATTTTCAAAGTAAAAATTTATTTCTATGAAATCATTCGTGGTAATCACTGGATGACTGCAGATGAATTGGTGGAGATAATGCGACACAATTCATCTGCAGTTTCAACGAATGGCTACCACGAATCATCTCATCGACGTGTTGAATGTTGGCTGGTGTGACTGCAGTCACCGACCTGCCGCTCCACTTTTCGTCAGCTAACGATGTTGCACCTTAAGCTTCGGTACAGCACCGAACCCTGAACTCATCGTCAACACCCACTGTTGCTTCACCATTCACATTTTTCAGTCTTTTTTGAAAGATAAGGGGCATTTTACCTTCCTCACTCAAGCATTCAATCGCATATCGCTTTCTTATACGAATATTGATGTCGGCCGTTTTTAAGCGAATGTGTTGCGTCATGGTGACAAAGAAAGTTACTAGTGCAGTGGGTTATAGAAGAAAGTTTGAGAAATAGTGAAATAATTATAAACGTTGTCATTGCCAACAATTGTATTGTTGTACTATTGTTGGCAATGACAACGTTTATAATTATTTCATGAAATGTGCCAACGGTAACGCACCACAACACATATATTGAGAAATAGTGCCGAATTAACATTTTTACTTAACTAATGATATATAAGTAGAAGAAATAGGAGGCATTCGTTTTGACTGACCCTCGTGCTTCGATGGCATCGATGTAAATTTCGTAAATTACATGAGTATTTACAGTCCCTCATCTTTTACGCAAACGACTGTTCACCAAGTAAATGATGATCTTTGAACAAACCTTTATTTTCTCAACCAAAATCACATTTTGTTCTCCTCTAGAACAAACTTAGGAAAGAAATCAATTACAAGTTTCCTTACTCTAGTTTCATGGAAGCACCCGTTGCATTTACTACTCGAGATATCCTACATCGCATCTTCCTCTTCGCAATGATCCACACTTCACGCTCCAGCATCGTAACATCGTCTCCATTCCCTACTCCCCTCGACACTATTCTCAACGCCGCCTTATTGCAGACTCCTCCTAGGACCCTTCCTCTTCGTGGCAGCAATCTGTCCTCTTCTCCGTTCTCCTCCATCTTCGCTTACACTCGACACCAGTAATTCTCGCCACACACTCTTTGCCCACCTCCGCCTCATCCACCATCCTATCCGCATCCGTTTTCTTCCTCCTCCACCTCCTCCTCACACTCCGTCTCCTGCTCTTCCTCACCCTCCTCCTCCACCTCCTGCTGCCCATCTTCCGCCAGAACTTCCCGCGCCTCTTCATCCTCGTCAATCTCGTCAGCTTTCTCCGCCATCTCCCTCACCGCCACCGCCATCTCTTCCGCCTCTACGCCTCCTCCTCCTCCATCGCCTTCTCCCCCATCTCGGCTTTGACCCCTGGCTGCAGCTGCGCCGTCGCCCCGTCCCCCGCCTCCTGGGCCCGGGTCTGCTCCAGCGTGTGCGCCTGGCGGCACTCAGCGCTCGAGAGCTTAATGTGTCGGCCGCGCGCGTCGCTGCGAGCGCGCCCTCCTCCGCACGCGCCCGAGAGCGCCTCAGCGCAGCGCCCCCGAAGCGCCCCCGAAGCGCCCCCGGAGCTCCTCAAACCTCCCCCGCCGCCCCCGAAGCGCCTCTGCGCTGTACGAAGGAACTCCGCGCGCCCTTTAATTCCACGTCGTTTTTTCCCTCTGGTCGTGGATCGTTCGATTTTTTTTGCTTGTGAAATCCGTTCAATGTGGAAGGCATTTCAATGTATTACCATTATTTAAATTTTATTCCCTCGCGTTCGAGCTTGCCGTCTCTTTCTGTGCCGATGTCTGTCACTGGCAATTAAACAAATTTCTTAGAAGGGCTGCAGAGCGAGGATGCGAGCGAGAGAGAGAGAGAGAGGGGGGTGAAGAAGGAGAAATTTACGAGTGAGTAGTATTGAACTAAATGAGAGTGGATCTGCGAGTGAGAAGACTGAAGAATGAGTAAATGAGAAACAAGAAAGGAAAAACAAGTATAAACGAGGGTTGGAAATTGACTGAGCCATGAGAGAGCATTCCTGTAGAAAAGAGTGAAGTAGATTGTGAACAGTGGGAAGGAGAACAAAAAACGAGTTATTTTCTTGGCGAGACTTAACGGCTGGAACGAGTTCGAGAAGGTAGTGCGGACATGGGAGGGAGAGCTATGTAGGCGTGAGCACGGCCGGCGCGCAGTAGCAACTGCGTAGCTGGGTGCCGGGGTATAATCGAGGATGAAATAATAGCGGCGTCTGCGAGCGCTGCGCGGTGCGGCGCGGGCGAGCGCGAAAATAAGAAATACGCCGACGCCGGCGCGGGGCGGCGCCGCCGGCCAGAGAGCCAATTTCCGCCCGCCAGGCCACGCCTCGCCCGCTCGCATCCGTCGTGAGCCCTCCTCGCCACCCTCTTTTGCTTCTCGCCCACAACACGCGGATCCCAAAGGCGCGCTTCTCGCCCGCATCCCCGACCATCGTCCATTACCCGTAGGCCCTCCCGTCCGTGGTCCGCCCGTGTCCCGTCCGTGGTCCGCCCGTGTCCCGTCCGTGGTCCGCCCGTGTCCCGTCCGTGGTCCGTCCGTGGTCCGTCCATGGCCCGTCCTTGGCCCGTCCGTGGCCCGTCCGTGGCCCGTCCGTGGCCCGTCCGTGGCCCGTCCGTGGCCCGTCCGTGGCCCGTCCGTGACCCGTCCGTGGCCCACCCGTATACCGTTCGTACCCCGATGGTACCCTATCCGTTGATGATTGATTAGTGGTTCAGGGCTCGTCAACCGCTAAGATAATTAGTCCTGTTAGTATAGTGCGTATTTTTCTCTCAAGTGGTGGCGGCGATCTTCCCCAACCAAGGAGATCCAGTGCCAACAGACCGTCAGAGAGCGGGGTTATCCCCAACCAGGTATCTCCCTCCAAGGGCTCGCCGCCCCAGCCGAGACAAGCTCTACGATCCCGACCGGTCTCTCTTCATGAGTGGAAGTGTAGTGCACGATAGTGTAAGTGTGTGTGTGTGTAAGGGGTGAGGATAGAGCAAGGAAGAGGAAGGATAGATCGCGCGCGGTCCGTGGCCCGTTTGTTGGGGTACTGCTCCGGCATTCGCTTGGTGATGATCGGAGAAACCACAAAAAAATACAGGTCAGTGCAACCCGTATCCAGAATTCTCCTCTAGATAGCGATTGAATTCGTCGAAGCTGTCCCCTGGCTGGTAACTCGCCCAAACTCGCGCAACTATGCCCAACGTTGTTACACCCTGTCCAACCCCGCCCAACTATGTTCAACTCCTACCAACAACGCAGGTGTGCTGACTGTATCACTCCCGCATCACTTGCATTCGCCGACCTTCCTCCCGTCTTTTTTCTGCCACCTTTCCACCTGTTTTCTTGTTTCTCGCTCGAGACACACTTGCGCCGCGTTCTTCGTTCTCCCTTTCCCATATGGTCGGCGTTCTAGACCTCTTTCTACTCACGCACTGCACCAGGCAACGCTTGCGCTATTGCCTCAGTTCTATTGCTTTATTACTACTTTCTGTTCAATCTAAAACTCATTTCTGCAAAACACAGATTCCATACATTCTTCGTCCCTATTTTTTCCCTGGTCAGTGGCTGTTTTGACCGTTGTTCGAAATGATCCGCCGTAAATTAAATGTATGTTTCAAAATAGCATAAGAAGCAAGTGAAAATGCTGCAGCCAAGTACAAGTAAATTAAATTTTTGCATCAAATCCTTGCACGAGAATTGTACATTGAATGATGAAATTTTGAAAAGTCTAGCAGCTCGCAAATGTTTGTGTTTACATTTTTTCTAGTAATAATTATACATCCTAGAATGAACTTTTAAAACTTTTAATAGTTGTTAAGCCAATAAAATTCTGAATATCGAGAAAACAAAAATGAATTAAACCATTATAGTTTTTTATTCCAAATTTTAACCATTTCTATTCAAGTACTCTATAATTTTTGAAAGGAGTTTCTGCAGGAACCTCTTATGTGATTATACTTTTACATGGATCTTGGTGAAAGAAATTTGAAGTCGCAATGCAAACTATTTAAACGACAGTTTTCAACATGGTTAAAACGTATTTGTATTTTCTTAATTCACTATTTCATAGTACAAACTTTTTTAAAGTAATTATTAAGCCATTTGTATAGTAGTAAGAATTTCAAATACAAAATTAACGTTTTGTCATTGAACGATTTTACACGTCACTTAGCTGAGACAAATTGCTGAAGCTGCGTTTCAGAACACACCTGAGGTTCGTCCAAAATCTCAGACATTATAATTCGTGAATGTTCAACAAAATGAAAAGCAAAATGTCGAATCGGATGAAACACATTTTTTAAAAAATATTTTCATTGTCATCAGTTGCACAATTTCCAACTCTGTAGTTATTAGATTGCGCAAACTTTCTCTCTAGTGTCCTACTTTTCTTTAAATAATCCGAATTGCTTTTATTTCTTTCGATTCGATTTCATTTCCATCTTCACCCTCATTCCCACCTCTATCCTCACCCGTGGCAAGCCCGCGTCTCGTCTCCGTGAGCTCAGGCTCCGCCCCCCGCCCGGCCGCCCGGGCGCTGCTCTCGCGCTGTGGCCCCGCGAGGCCCATTTCCGGCGGCGGTCGCCCCAGGGCAGCTTATGAATTTCGTAACCCGCGCGCTGGGAGCAGCCGTCGCCTCGGCAGCCGCCGCGGAGCCGGCGCGCCCGCCCCGGGCCAGTTGCTCCGGCGGGGCCGCTTGCCTCGCCGACCACGCGCGCCGCCGCAGTCTCTCAGCCTGCCTCCGCGCTGGACCTGCTGCTCTCGGCGGCTCTCTTGGCTGCGGTGGCTCGGGGTCGTCAACTCGTGTCCCTGCAGTGTCTCTGACCGGGAGGTTATAGGGTTCACGTCCTGTAGGGGGCAGGATTTTCGACGGCTAGCTGGATCGTCGAGCTCAAGTCGAGCTCAAAGTCGAGCTCAAAGTCGAGCTCAAAGTCGAGCTCAAAGTCGAGCTCAAAGTCGAGCTCAAAGTCGAGCTCAGAGTCGAGCTCAGAGTCGAGCTCAGAGTCGAGCTCAAAGTCGAGCTCAAAGTCGAGCTTAAAGACGAACTTAAAGACGAACTTAAAGACGAGCTCAAAGTCGAGCTCAAGTCGAGCTCAGCTGCTGTCCAGAGGAGAATTCTAATGCTGCTCTAATCGGTAGCTTTCCCTTGTCTCTCTGATGATCACCAGACGAATACCAGAGCAGTACCGTAACAACTTGACCTCGCGCAATATTTTTTTCATCTTCCTTAACCTATCCCCACCTCTTATTTACGTACACTACACTCCCAGTCGAAAGCTTAGCGGTGTTCTGCTGGGATATAGACCTGGATGTGGAAGACACTGCAATCCGTGAACGCCGCTGTCGCATCTCGCCATCCAGCTTGAGGTGAACGCCCTCCCCCATGATAAAACGTGCACCACTCTTGTGGACCTAATGGCCATTGACGCGTACGAAACCATGAAACAGTCAATCAATCTTCTGAACCTGCTCCCCGACGTAGGATCCTTCAACCACAAAGCATTGAATACATTGCATACATTATCCTTTCCCTATGGTTATTCTTCCTTGTCACTACCGTCCTACTGTAGTGGATATCTGCCTCTCCCATATTGTCCATTTGAAGACTACTCGTGATGTTTCGTTTGCATTGAGATACATTGTACTTTACTCGTACTTTGTCTTAACTATTAGTCCTACCCTCCCGTCAAATAGTGGCGTATCTGTAAATAGTAGCAAACTAAATGATGGTAGATTTTTAATTTAATGTCTTCAGTGCTTGTGCTGATGCCTATTTCTCATTGTAAATCAACATCTCTCCAATGTTTTTTCTCCTGTACTCCGGTGTTCTCGAAATCAACATTATTCTCTTTCATGAGACAAGTTTTAAAAACATTTTGTCCTCATGTCTGTCATCTCAAGACGTCTCTTTGTTCTCTTTCACCAGCAACATCTCCTAGCAGCTTACCTGAAAAGCGATCCAGCCATTGGCTCTGAGTTCCTGCTGTTATAGTGCCTATTATTAATTATTAGTGGAATGCATTCGCAGGAGCATTTCCCACTACCTAGTCACTGTTACTAATATTGCAAATCTTGGAGGGCGGTGCACCATTAAGACTTTCTCTGCAACAGGTGCATCGAGGTCACCTTTGCGAATTAAAGACTCCCCAGCTCACGAGAGAGATCCCTTCGTTCCTACTCAAGCTCCACATTCTTTCTTTTTTCCCAACCTCAGTAATTGGAAGTATGGAATAGGTGTGCACGTAATATACTAATACTCTAATTTTGGAAGTCTCTTTACTTACTTGTTCATATATTCATAAACAATAAAAATTAGTTAAACATTGTAATTACAATGATAGTTCTCGATCAACAATTACTATCTTTGAAAACTTATTTCCACATGTCCATCGTAATTTTCAAAACCAAATCTGCTGATATCAGTTTCTTTGAATTGTTGTATGAATTCCTTTTGTGTCCCATACTGAAATGTATAAAGTAGTTACCAAAGAAATAGTTGACAATTACTAGAAGAAACATTTAGTTCTCAGAAACCCAAAGCAGCTTATGGGCAATGGGCATCGAAAAAATACATGAGAATGTAAAAGACAGAAAAGATTTGCATTCGTATATACTACATTCGTTTCACAGGCGATCATTCGCGAAATTTCTTTCTCACACGTTTCTGCTCCTGACAGTATTGCTGCCAACGTTTGGAAGCTTTGGTTTCTCAACGGTGCTTCTGCCCCGTTGATGCAACTACATCACGCCCTCGCCTACCATCTCGGTTCGGGTTATCTTAGCTGCGAGTGCTGCGCTAAAACCCTTAGGGGTTGGATTCGGTGCTCGTTAAATATCCGGGGTGAAACTCCCAAAACTCTTGAATGATTCATGCAACCAACTTGAGCGTTAAGTGAAAGAAAATAATAATTACTGATTTTGAAGAAAGGTACCATCATTATGCTTCAAGCGTTTAATAGTAATTTACATTACAAGGCAAGAAACTGGATATTTTCATGAGTAGACGCAGAGTTCTACGACGAGGCCGATAGGCAGAGTCTATAAAATCTACCTTAGCAAAGAAAGGCAGTGTTTTCCTGTTAATATTTTATTCCAATACTCAATTTTATGACCGTTTGTCTGTGTGATACACTTGACAGTCACGAAAATCAACATGTATTTATCTGTTCGGGGGTGAGTAACAATTTTTGTTTTCTAATTGTTGTACTTTTAGTTATTCTAAAAAAAGTTCTTTCCGAATTAAAAAACTTAAACTTAAAAAAATGTCATATCCGAATAGAGTAAATACTCGCCACTTTCTAGAATAAAATAACTACTTGATGAGTTACAAAAAGTGCCACGCCCCGGCTTTTTGGCATGAAATAAAACGACATACTGCGTTCCTCTAACCCCACAAATTTCTACATACTCACGGACAAACAACGGAACGCTGTTCCGTACAAACCGATTGCTCACCTGAAGTCGACGAATCAGAAGCACAGACACCCACCCACCCGTGCATTCGCGACTAATAAGCAAGAATGTGCCGTGTTATTGGGTTACCATCGCTGCGCATTTTATCTGCGCTGTATGTTTCAGCTAATTCCCTCCGGTTGTCGGACGAGCGCTCCGGAAAGAACCGCGCATGTTTATTCATGTCAAACACTTCGCACGTTGTCGACAGGGATTAGCGGTCGCGTCCCGCTGCGGCGCCGCGCGCGGGCTTTACGCCTCGCTGCGCGCGCCACGGCGCCACGTCCCTCTGCGCCGCCCACGCCCACTCCACCCCCATGCCCCTACCCCGCCACCCTCCACCGTCCCACTCCCCCACAATGAACGATGCATCGTGCCCGCCACTCACCCGGCAACGACCTACCTACCCCGCCCCCTCCCGTACACCCCTCCACCGTCGGAGGCGCGCTCCCCCCTTCTCCCCGCTCCTCCCCAGCTCCCCTCCCCATCCCCCATCAAATTCTTATTTTCAAAATTTATTAAACTTCTCCATTTGTAGCCAGCTATCTGGTTTGACGAGAGGTACCTGTCTAATCATTATATCATGTACTTCGCAGTTATGTGTTGTCTTCTCCTGTGTGACTAACGCATACAAATGTTCTCTTTGGTAAAACCCAAAACGTTCCTATAAATATCGTTTGTGTACATTCAGCCCTCCCCCCGCCCCTCCCCGCCGCGCCCTCCCCCCCTCCCCGCCCCCTCCCCGCCCTCCCCGCCCCTCCCCGCCCTCCCGCCCCTCCCCGCCCCTCCCCGCCCCTCCCGCCCCTCTCCCCCCCCCCCCCCCCGGGCCCCTCCCCGCTCCCGCCCCGCCCCGCCCCGCCCACTCTCTTCCCCGCTCCGCCCCCGACAACTCCCGTTAAGATCCGCACTTCCCACGACCCGACCCCCCCGCCCCGATGCCTACCCTGACCCCTCACCCGCCTTCCGCACCGCGTTGCTAAATCCTACCACCCCATCCCCTCCTCCGCGAACCCACGAGTCACACTCCACTCGCCCCCGCGCCACCAGGCCCGGCCGGCTACGCCTCTAGCGTCGCTCGCCGCTTCCGCCCGCGCCGCCCACTCGCCTCGAACACACCTGGCCTCCCGCTCGACGTAATACTCCCTGTCCCTCTCGTCACCCGCAAACTTACTCGCGCCCACACCGCCACCCCCATCCGAGACTATCGACGCCAATCGAGTCGACTGCATCGCCAGCACCATGTCATACTCCACCAAGGCCACGATCACGTCACTCCAGACTACTACCACGCACGACCTCTCTCTTACCCCTCTCCACTTCCCCTGACTCACCTCAACACGTCTAACTTCTCTCAGACAATCCTCATCACATTCGCTCCCCTCATCCACGACCTATTCTTCCGTCCCGTCTTCTATCCACACCAATCGCGTACAAGTCTCTTTCTCTCGCAGACGTGCCTGATCGTCCACCTTAAATCTTACCCTCACCGACGCGCACCGGACTCCAACACTCCACGCGATCGCGCGCAGAGACTCAAAAGAAAGTTTGAGGATCGCGATCGCCCTCTGCCTTTCATACTCACGATACTGTTCCTGGACCCTCGATAGCCGCTCCTTGCCACGTTCCACGTCCCCGCCCAGCAACCCACGCTACCCCCTCCCGCGCTCCCCGGCTTCCCCCGTCACGCCACGCACCGACATATATTCCCACGGCCAAAGCCTAACACCAAGATCACCATCCCAATCTTTATTCCACCCGACTCACCGGTTTACTAATACACCCTTCGACGAACGCAATCTTCCCCGCCAGCCCGCTCCCTACCTCCACCCCGCCCGTGCCCACTCCGCGCACCGCCGCGCCGCGGCCCGTCGCCTTGGCCTGCTACGCACGATACTCTGTTCTACCCGTGTACCGCTCTGCACGATCACGCCCCGCCAACACACGCTACCCACCTACCCACGCTCCGGCATTACCCCGTACGCCCACGCCCTCTATATTCCCCGCCAATCCCACCACAGTCCCATCCCAACATCCCCCGCCCCCGTTTCTATCCACCCGCGACGCTCTCCCGCCACGCCGCCTCCCTACTCCACCCCAAAGCCCGGCCCACCCCGCGCACCGCCGCGCCGCGCGCGCCGCCTGCCTTTGCACGCACGATCTTGCTCCAACCACCGTACCCTCGTGCCAACAACGCCACAACCCAATTACTCCGCTCGACCCGTCCGTCTTCAACATGGCATGGACCCGCCCGTTACTTCGCACCGGCAATCCCCGTCACAATACGCTTCGCTATTCCCGCCAATCCTCACCACGTCCCATCCCACATACCTCACCCCGCCCGTCCCGTCCCGACCCACCCCGCCTCAACCCTAACCCACAATGCGCTACGCCGCTCCGCCGTGCAAAGACTATTACATTAAATGAACGTACAACAAAATAGATTACCTGTGGATGTAAATGAAATGGGGGAGAGAGAAAGAGAGGCAGGGATACAGATTGAGTGAGACGTATCGGTTTGAATTGCCCTGGACACCGGGTTTCCGCCAGCTCACGGAACTGTCACCGAGGTGAGATGTCTCTCCCTACGTCCTGGCTCACGATTCATATGCGTGTGGCGCAAAGCAGGCGCTGATTGTTCATTTCGTTCCAATAGCTGACAATAGATGGCATTCTAGAAAAGGATTTTCTCCCCACAAGTCGTTTAGCTGCATTAAAAAACGTTTCTTCTCCTTGCTACCGCGGAGCTACGCTACATAGACCATTACCACAAAAGAGTAGGAATTCCTCCTCAAAGCGATTTCGAGATTTCACGTCGCCAAAAAAGTGGGCCCTGTTTAACAACTCGATCAAAGTCAGGTTCTTTAACTATAAACTAAAAAATATTTATTTTCCCTCTTACATGAAAGAAAATATTGTATTTGGTCATTATATTCCAAAGAAGAAAACGTTTGAGGAGGATATTCGTCTCTTCCCTTCCCTGAGAGACCGCCACTGCAGTCGACGTTTCATATTCTACAATCATCGTACAATATTTTAACGTAAATCGATTATATCGATGCGGCGTAAATATTTTGCTTCACGTAAGTTGGTTCGTCAAAATTGAAATGATGACAAAGCTGTGATAATAACATTAATGTAAGGCAGTAAATTATGCATGTCTGACCTCGGAATGTAACGGCGAGTGAACGACGCCTTCCCCAGGCGCCCCCGGAGAGTTCACTCAGGTGGAGCAGATGCGCTAAAGATAGCCAGCCACCGGGAAAGTACGGGCGCGGCCAGCGGGAGGCGGGCTGAACTAACAAAACAGCGGGCGAGCGAGAGGCGCGGCGTGGGTCAACAGACGGCCGCGCAGTAGCTTTCCGCCGGGCAGCGCGGGAGGCGCAGGCGCAGATGGAAGTGCCACTCCGGAGACGCGCCCTCCGCCGCCGCGGCCCCGCGGGGCGCTCCACACACCCAGGGCTGCTCAAGTGCAAGATTTGGGGCCGCGGTGGCCCGCTGCAATGGCCCGCGTGCCACTCGATGTTCACCGGGCTAGAGCCGATTGCGCCCGATCCGAGTGGTACCGCTCCTCTACCGGGCGCACTCGCCAAGCTGCGGGCCACTCCGGTAACTGGCCCAGAACGCGCCAACTAAACCGCCCACTTGAGCAGCACCGTTTACACCGCGTGGGCGGGGCCGGGAGGGCTTGGAATGATTCTGCGTAGAACAAGATATGAGAGGACGTATCAAGGTAAAAGGCCGATATAGATGGGACTGTAAAAGAAATCGGCTCCGCGTTGACACTTCTTTAGCGGCAAAAGGGAATAAGAAAAACTTGAAATGTTCTGAAGAGGGACCATAAGTTTTGAGCCATCTGTTTCTTTAAATAAGATTTCTCTTTGAAAAACAAATTACTTCTTCTACTTCCAATATAATTGGAATTGAAAAAGTATTTTTGAAAAATTTAATTAATCCCTTTACAACTTATAGATAGGGTCTAATAGTTTAATTAAATAGCGTTTTCCATCAAGGAGTACTTGTGTAATTGGTTTAGTCGATGTAAGTGAAATGGTTCTAACATGTATAAGTATGTCGGACGGAATATAATTGAGGAGTCTGAAAAACGTTAACACACATTGTATTATGGAAATCCTCAACAGACAGTTTTAATTTCGACATTGAATATGTGTTATGATGTTGAAATATTCTGTGAAAGGGTTATAATTTTGAAATATACTTGTATAATTCATTACGAATTAAAGCAATATAATTTAATTAGCAAACAATACTTGTAATATTTTTCATCAATTTGTCATTACTCAAGGGCTTTTTCATTGACTAACTGATACTTCTATTTCGCTAAAAAAATTAAACACTTCAAATTATAATAAATAATACATTTCTTGCTCTGTAATTTATCGCGTAAATATTAATAGAACAATATTGATATTATAAGCCGAAAAAATTGATTTTGTATTTTACAATGGAATTATTGATGTTGCAATTATTTCTAATCTCTGCTGTACAATTGTTCTATTTTAAGTAAAAACTAATAAACTGTGTTGGAAGGATGATTCACCGATGGGACTGTTGTAGAGGGCTATTGTGCTGGTCCGGAGGCTGCGATAATAAGATAGATCACAGACAAGGCGGAGGTGGTGGAAGGGGAGACGACGGAGAATCGTGTCGCAGATGGATCCAGGGCAGCGGGGAGACCACAACCCTGGCGGCGCTGTCGTGTCTGCCTGGGGGGCAACCGCGCAAACGCGCAGGGCACTGGTTTACGACGAGGGCCGTGCGGCGAACGCAGTGCGTGGAGACAAGTGGTGGCGACGATGGGCGAACAGGCGGGGCGACAGGCGGGGGCAGCATTCGTTAAGGTGGCAATGGTGAGGGCGGTGATGGGGAGTGACAATGATGGGGTGGCGAAGATGGGGGCGGCAGTGGCGAAGGTGGCGATGGCGGGGCGGTGATGGGGAGCGACAAAGATGGGGGTGACGAAGGCGGGGGCGGCTTTGGCAAATGTGGCGATGGCGAGGGCAGTGATGGCGGGGCTATGGTGGCGAGGACGGTATTGGCGGGAACGGTGATAGGGGGCCGGTGATGGCGGGGGCAGTGATGGCGAGGGCGGCGATGGCGTAGCGCCCTGCTGCGTCCATTAGCTGGAGCGCGCCATAAAGCCGGCGGCCATCGCGGCAGTAAAGTACCCGCTCGCGCGCGACTGAAGGGAGCCCGGCGGTGTAGGCGGCTCAGGCAGGGACCCGAGTGCACGCCGGGTGCGCGAGCGCGGCGGCACCGGGGGAGGAAGGTGATGGGAAGGAACGGCGTCGACGGCTCGAGAACGAGGGCTGAGAAGGTAGAGATGAAGGAGATATGAGGGCGCGGAAATGGAGAGAAGTACGTACGCAAAACGGCTGCGAAATCGGGAATGTGGGTGGCCGTCTCGCACCTGGATTGTATTCGCGAAAGAAATGCTGTGGACCCGACGGCAATTTGAGAAGAGATGGAATAGGCGTTTCCCGAGTGAGGTTTGTCCAGTGGAAATGAAGGTTGCTCAAAATAAAAATATGATTATTATTAAACGAAATCAATTCTGAAAAATGAGGAGAAAAATATACATTTATGGTACTGAATAATTTTTTTGCTGGAATAATAAATCCATCGAATGTGACTTCTGTGAAATAATTTTAGATCCAGCAATGAAGAAACGGCAGAAACTACTTCATCTATTAGAGAGGCGCTGTGACCGTAGAGTGCTAGGATACCGTGCGAGAGAGACAACTGTTTTACTGATCGTCAAAAGGACAAAAAAAACAACAAAAAGAAACACAATATTGCTGAAATGCAAGTATAACCCCCGTGTGTTAGAAGAGACACTGGGAGTGATAGCTGTAAATGCCGCGCGTAACCCACAGTTCACAACGTAGTTACGGAGATCAGAGTGAGGCAATGGATAACGAGGAATAAGGAGGAGCAGTCGTTGTAAGCGGAAGAGACGGATCAACTGCCACTCCTTCGCTAACTCTACCTACGCACACTTCACCGCTCCCGCCAGTTCGTACAGCTCGCCGCTGCCATTATTGCTAGCATCCGCGCCACCCACCATCCCCGCTGCAATTTCTGCCACCATCCCCGGCGTCATTGCCGTCGCCGCCACCTACTCCATCACCGCTCCCACTACCACCACCTCCTCCATCGCCACCGCCACCGTCCCGGCCATCCCCACGACCCCGACCTCCGCCCCGGCGCCCGCTACCTTCAGCCGCAGCTTTACTGCTCGCTGGCTCTGAGAGACGTCGCATTACCGCCACTTGCGCCGCCCGAGGGCCGCGCCGCGCGCGCCCTGGCGCTGGACACGTTCCGCCGGCCCCAATCTCCTGATGGTGTTTGCTCTTCGCCGCGACGCTCGCGCCCTGGCCTCGCTCCCACATCCCTCGCCGCTCCCGCTCCCGGGCGGTTTCGTATTTCCGACGCGGGGAGCGCTGTCCATCGCGACCTACGCGCCGCGCGGCGCTCTTGTTTATTCTCCCCGAGAAACGGAGGGCGGTGAATGCGTATCGTTAACATCACACAGCGTCGCGTCGCTGCGCGTTGAGACGACTCGCAGAGAAGGTGAGCACTCTTCTTTGTCTGTTTGTTTTGCTGTGTAAAAGGTGCAGTAAGGGTGTACAAAATGAAATTATTCTGCTGTAAATGTTTCATTTAAAAACTTTTTACAACCTTGCTCGCTAACTGAGAGGAGTATGTGTAATGAAATGAGTTTTCATCTCTAAAAGGTTTTGAGCGACCAGAAAGAAGTAATCAGTTTTATAAGCGATTGTACAATTTAAAACAATTAAAAGTAAAAAAAAACGCCTTTTCTTTCTGTTTCAAATATTAACTACTCGAATACAAAATATTTATTTTTATACCGATAGAGAAATATCAATTTCTTATATTTTATTAAACGTACACACTTAACTCCGTTAACACACTTCATGCACGAAAACAATTAAATGATGGGTGGCGAAATATAAAATATTTACGAGTGTGAAACTTAAATTTAATCTCATAAATAAAGACGATAGGATTAAAATTCGCTATTGTTGTGGCATAGATTTCTGTCTGTTCCAACCTGAGCTTACTGTACATTGAGGTGTAAGTGAGTATCGCGCACTTTCTCTGAAAAATAAAGGTCGAGCAATTGAGTAACTTGAGTAGCATATTAAGGGCAATAGAGTGGAAAAATAAACGTCTCCTTCGTTCAAAGGCAAATATGTTTTTCTTGCTTCATATATAGTATGGAAATAAAAGTCGTCAAAGGAACAGAACCTCTGAAAAGAAAACAAGAAAGAACGTATCTGTTTTCTTTTGTGTCAAGACTATAATTTATATTCGTCCCTGGAACGCGGGAACGTCGCGTTGCTGTGACAGTGCTCAACGATTCGAATTGGAAGAGGTTAGAGATTCTACCATTGGCAGCGTCGCACACGATCTGCAAATAAATTTTGCCAATGAAACATTGAATCTCATACTCTTGACTCTAGGAGGACTCAGACTTTTTATCTAGAACCTCGTAAAGACATCGTAGGATCACAGAAATACTGGAATTTAAAAATTGTATCATATTTTGAAAATAAAAGCAGTTACAGCTGACTTTTGAATTGTTAGTTTGATATTTACTTATCAAATGTCGTTTGATAACTATTATCTTCTTCCGTGTAACGTTGAGTTAAGAATTTTTTTATAACTTCAGAGCTCCTTAATGTACGTCAGAAGGGAATATTTGCCACCAGTACAAAAATTTAAACATTTTATTAAAATTGTGATTTAAATAAAACATTAACTCTAAATAGTTTAAATAATACCACTCTATGTCTAATTAATGAATTAAAAGATTTATGAATCCATCTTATTCGACAAGCAATTTCGATGAGTTAATTCAAAATTTTAATAATCCACAAATAATCTTACGACTTTCGGAGTAGTAATTGTTAGATAAAATAATAGTTAAACGAAAACTTGAAAAAAAGGAAACCCACACGAATACAGTTGCTCCCTTCTGTGTCTTATACAAAAACTCTGCCTGAATGCACATTGAACATGCGTAACTGCACATTATTGCTGTCGTGCGTGTGTTTCGAGCGTGTCCTCTCATCCCCGAGCAAACATTTTGAGACGCATCTGAGTATCGCCGACGTCGGGCGCCGTGCCGCGCCGTGCCGCGCCGCGCCGTGCCGTGCCGCGCCGCCCCGGTTTGAGCCCCTACGTGGCCCACCTCGGGGTCGACAGAAGCCGCTCCAAAGTAGGGACCCTGAGCCTGAAACCCGACTGCATGGCGGGACTCGTCCGCGGATACGCCGGTAAAGGCTTCTCCGCCCCCCCTCCCTTAAGCCGCGTCGCTCGGCGTAACAGCCCATTAGGGGACCTCGACCCCCCTCCCTGCGAAATCCGGGCTCTGGCGCACGCGCACGCGCACGCGCCGTTACAGAGCAATCACGCCCTTCTCGGGCGTTTCCAAGCAATATATTAGGTCGCATTCGGTGTAATTATACGTCGCGCATACTCGTATAATTACGCTTGTGTGTTTCGCACGCGAAGGGAAATATAACGCAGGCGGTTAGATAAACAAGAAACCCAACATAAACACACACAACTAACCAATGAAAAATCATCTTAATTCAGAGCATTCTGTAATAAGATTAAAAAATTATTTACGTAATATATTTAAATTTCTCCTTCATCCACTGATCTTGCTAGATTTTTTTTAACTATCAACAGAGTTGAGGATGCCTAACGCATGAGCGTTTAACACTTCAAATAACAGAATCATTCCATCAATAAATACGAAGTTATCACACCAAGAAAATAGCATTGACCAAACTAACGAGCTTAAGTATGAAATAATAATCCTCCCTCGGTCATCTAATTAGTAACAATTTAGCCATTACAAGATTTTTCATTAATTAAATCACTTGAATAACGATCACTGTAATGATAAGGAAATACACTATCCTCGGTTAATAAAAGATGAATCAATAAACAAAACCACACTACATTGATTCACATTTGTTCAATACTTTTACATCGAAATTTTATTTCTTTGTAAAAACTTCAACATGGTTATTTCTTAAAACCACAATCTAAAGACAAAAAAATGATACTTAATTAAGTAACTTTAGGAGATCAGAAATTCTCTTATTCTTGCAACTTTTACACTTTTCTAGAACTATAATTTAAAAATTCGGGTGAAAAACTTGTACATCTGCATTTTGTTCTAAGAATCTCTTTTCTGAGCCAAAAAAAGTCCAATATTCTAATCAATCCCAAAAATCAAAAAATTAAAACATGAATTCAAGGAAAGAAGCAAAATTCAGCAACGTAAACTGTCAAACGTTAATAGATTAAAACATTCATACTATACCACACTGCATTTCTATATAAGCTATTAAACGCAATAAACAAATAAGATATTGTTCCATCACCTTACCGCCCATGAACTAAGTTACTCCATCTCAAAATATAAGAGCACCTTACCTGAAAGCCCACAGACCTATCGACGACAAATCCTCACTGAAACTTCCAGCCAATACCTTACCCCTATCTCCAAAATTACTCATACCGACCAAATATCGGTATCAGCTCCTTGGCACATGCGCCTCAACGCAACTTTATTAAGGACAACAACTACAGACCGGTGACACCCACTCAAACTTCCCTATGTGACGGCTGATCATGATGTGAAAAGTGAGCCTCGCGCACCTCTGCTACACCTCCCTGCTGGGTAGAGTGCTTAGAATACTGCGCTAACGCTCGTGCGCAACCAAGAACAAGTGTTATGCATATGCGTATAGACAACATGGCACCAACGAGGGAATAATCATTGCAGACTCTAAAGCAAGATTACTTAGTAATGAAGAGTTGAAATTTAAAGCGGCGACCAGACTAATGAGGAGGTAAACGGTGCCGAGAGAAGAAAGTACCTCACGATTTTAATAAGCGGATGTGGTAGTACAATTTAAGTACAAACGTTGAGAAGGACGTCAAAAAAAGAAGACTATGGCAACGACCCTACGCTGTGCTTTCTCATCATGTTTCAATGATGTACTCAAAAAACCTGACTACCATACACAACAGAATTAAAAATATTTTAACCTTTTAAAAAGTATCACCGATAGAGTAAATAATACCAAGATCTACAATTGCCCTACGTAAGACACTACGCATCATCTGTATAAACCATCCGGTCTGTAACACAAGAAGGCTTCAAGACAAGAAAAAACAATTTAAAATTGTTGCCAAGACAAGATGGACGATAGAGTGGGGCGACCGGGCAAATAATCATTAATAATTTACGAGAGGTCAGTATGAAGACTTAAAATAGTGGGCAATAACAAAAATCCTCAGTAGACATAAAGAACGGAGTAGAGGTACATGTAAAAGTTAGGCTGATGACAAAAACCAAAAAAAAAACAGCAGCATAAGAATATAGTGACGAGACAGTTAGACATCTGATCTGTATAACCAAACACTGAAGGCACCTTATACTGTGACATATGAGTGCGACGAGTGTAAGTGAAAGTATCGCCGCCACTTATCTCTGAAAAATAAAAGGTCGAGCGAATTGAGGTACTTGAGAGAAAGCTATAGTGCGACAAAACAATAACTATAAAGGACCAAAAACACACGACAATACAGGAAGTAAGGCGCACGAAACTAGAGCGTGCGAAAAAACTGAAAGACAGGTTCACACTTCGTATCAAAAAGGAGCAAACTAGAGTGTTTCCCTGTTGGCCTCGCCCTCATACAGAACATTAAATAATTGAACGAAAGAAAATAACAAATGTCGTCAGAAGAGAACAAGAGACCTAGGGCTGGACAGAAGCGCAGAGAAGAGCAAGACATAAACCCCAAACGCCCAAGACCGATAAACCGTTGTGCCTCCTTGTAGTGTCAGGACGGTATAATATTGAATTTCGTCCCGAGAAACGCACGGAAGAAAACATCAACGTGCCAACCTTACACAGCCGGACCCACCGGGGCTCGACGGAAAAACCCCGAGCCTGAGTGACACGTGAGGCCAGCTGCAAACAGATTGCGAATTATGGGGGCGCGAATCAGAAGACAGGCCACAGAAGCATCTAACCCCTATAATAGCCACACGGCACAGAACGTCGCACACGCGGCATCTCCTAACAAATAACAATGTGTCGCCAATGAAACGAAGTGTGGGAGATAAACACTGCGACATACCATCTGACTCCCTGAAGGGACTCAAGACTTTTTAACAGAGAACCTAACGTTGAAAGACATCACGATAGGATACAGCAGGATAAATAACACGGGAAATTAACAACAAATAAGCGTAGGACAGATTTTTGAGAAAATCAAAGCGAACGTTAGCCAACACGCTGAACTTACGTGTGGAAATTGTGAAGTCATTGGATAATCGTTACTATCAACTTCACAAAATAGTCTATCTCGTCCTTATTGAGAGTAACTATTACTCTTAACTTCGAACCAAGATGATACGTATGACAGACACGCGAGTTTGAAGAAAATAAGGTCTCTTTGCGAAAAGGGTGGAAATAATACTAAAACTTCAGGAGGAGCTCTATAAGCTTAATGAGTAACGCAGTCAAGCCAGTAATACTGGTCGCCACCCACAGTACGACCACCACTAGTTTCCACACGCATCTATATGGTAAAAAATTAGATGAGATTGTTAAATAATGAAGACGGTGACAATCAATGATGAAGTATTTGAAGATAAAATACCCACATCTAAATGAGGTCTAGAATTCAAATAGAACTTACATATAGGAGTTTGATGGAATCATCCTTAGTTGCGCAGACAAGCATTATTCGGATGAGCTTTAATATGCAAAATTCTTAAGAACTACACCACAAAAATTCAACATCTTAAGGGACATTTGCGGAGCAGCTGAACACAACACATAATTAAGTAAATTGGTGTGAGAAGACAATAATAAGGGTAAACCAGAAACTTGCAAAAAGAAGGAAACACACACGGCAACAGTAAAATACAGGTTGCTCGCCGTTCTCATAGTGCTTAAATAAGCCAATGGCAGACTGAAACTTGCTCCCAACTAGGAGAGTAAGGGATGAGCACAAAACTATAGAACATGGCGAGTACACTGCGAACAACCGCTGATGCATATTGACTGTCTTCTGCAGTGAGTCGTCTGCGATCACGAGCCGTGATCCTTCATACACAACCTATACCAACACGCAGCTATACATTTTGAGACGCTACATACTGCAGCGCGTGTATCGCCGAACGCTCGAGGGACGACCGTCGCACCGTGCAGCACAGATGGCCGCAGCCGACGCGACCGTGCAGCGTGAGTGCGCGCGACGCCCCGACGAGAGGTAATGATGAGCTCCCTAACCGATTTGGGCGGCCACAGCCTCGCAGAGGGGACGGCGGTACGACACAAAGACAAAAAAACTGCTTTCCACAGATTAGGACAGAGGACCCCTCGAGCCGCTGGAACAACTCGCGCACTTCGCGATGAGACACAGGGAAAACCTCGAGGGATACACGGCAGGCCACTAACGCGCGCACAGGTATAAAGGCTGTCTCCTTGACCCCCAACCGCCTCCCTTAGAGGCCCGGCGTAAACTCCGCATCGCAGGGCCAAGTGAACTGTGCCACCAGGCCCAATATCATAGCCACATGGAGGAACACGGACACTCGCACACCAACCCATCCCTAAAAGACGGAAATCCAACGAGACATCTGAGGGCGTGCGTGATACGGTGCCGCCAACGCAGCACGAGTGCGCGCCAGAGGTTACAAGAGCAATCACGGCCATTCTCCGAGACGTTTCCGCAGCACATATATTACACAACGGTCGTGACATATGTGCAGGGTAAACACGGACGGGACGAGTGAACCGCGGAAGGGGTAAAACCAAGCAGCCAAACACTGCAACAATGATACAAAGAATGAACAAGCAACACACACCAGCGCAAAAAACAAACACCAACGGAGGCTAACCGCAAAAACTAAAACGGCGAAACGGGGCCGCTCAATAAACTACAAAGACAACGAACGTAAAAACGAGAAAAACGACGGAGACAACCACGGGGCGGGCGGCATGAAAAGCAACACTGGATAAAGTCTGTATACTTATAAGCCCGTCTCAAGACGCAAAATAATCAATCACGCAAAGTAACAACTACACGTGAATAAGACACCGACGACTCGAGTGTGTTCGCACGGCGGAAGAGAGGACAAAAAAATATAACAGACAACTTCGCGGCAAATAAAAAATACCTTACCAGCGTAGCAAGATATACAGTGCGCACTGCGGGTGGAGACAGCACTTTATAACGGAATCACACGAGCGACGAGGAACGCGCGCAGGATCTAGCTAGTAAATAAAAGTGGTAACAGGGCGAACGAGAGTCAGAGAGATAGAGAGCTGTAGGAAAGAAGAGAAACACATGAAAGATGCGGAAATAGAAAGCAAGAGACGTAGTAACAACAAAATAAATAAAAGAGTAATGGCCAATGGGAACACATGAGAAAAACTGGCAGAAAGCCAAGCAGCGATAATGGGCAACAGGGAGTGGAGGGGCCAGAACAGGAGAGCCTGCGTGACGGCAAGGATGTGCATGAAGATAAGAGGTGGGCGAAGGGAATAGGTGAGCAGAGGGGAGGAGGGGCAGACCGGGTGCCCGCGTGAGATGAACGTGAGCAGAAAGGTGTGGAAGCCAGAGAGAGCAGGTTACGTCTGTAACAGATACACAGTGCTCTCTGGACGAGAATGTTAGAGAAGTGAGAGAAAAGAGGAAGAATCGTCATGGAGTAGTAGAGCTAGAAGAGCACAAAACAATCAGCATACGTGTAGTGGAGCAACGTGCTGACCGCGCGATGAGGGGGGCAAAACAGATGGTCAAGCCATCCTCGGGAGTCTAAATGCCGAACAAAATGACTGGTGGTGTCGAAGTAGAAGGGCAAGAGAAAGCGGAAAAGAGTAGTGGCAGGGAGAACAGGGGAGAGGAGGAGGGGAGGACGGCAGTATCCACCCAAAGTAGAAACGGGAGAGAAACATGCAGACAGAAACAAGAAGGCATAGGTAGGGAACACTTGAAGAGCAGAGTGTAGATAGCGAGTCGAGGCCGGGGCGAAGACACCGACAAAGGAGGGCTAACCAGCGAGACGACAAAGTTGGAGCGAGCGAGGGCGTGTAGTAGATCAGAAAAACTACAGTCGAAGGGCGGACAAAAGGGAAAGGGAGAATGGAGGCAAAAAAGGGTCAAAAGAGACAGAAAAAGAGGGGCAAAAGCAGCCGGAAAGGCGAGAAGACAGCCAAAAGGGCGGAGCGCGGCAGACAAAGAGACGAAGGAAGTGAATACGGGCACGCGGCGAAAGAAGGCAACAACACCGCGGCTACCAGCGGCACGAGCGCAGTGCAGGACCAACGGAAACAAAAGCGAGAACAGGCAATAAACACCTATCTATATGCTCCAGGCATGCAGAACTTAGCAAAGCGTAGGAACAAAAAGGACGGCAGAAAAGAGGAAGAGAAAAAAGCGGAAAACTGGGGAGAAATCGCAGAAAGGCCGACACATGGAACAGCAAAAAAACGGCAAGCACAAAAGCCGGAGCGGCCGGAAAAAAGCACGGGACAGGGCTGCGAGCATAGGAGGACAAAAAAACACGTACAAAACCACATGATAGGGCGCGGTGAACCGAAGCGGCGATTGACGGGAAGGTGGCTGAAGATAAAAAGGCATGAATGTGACGCAATGCGGAAAGCGGCACAACGAACGGCGCAGTGCAGCAAGCACTGCAGAGGCGCGGAGGGAGAGAGGAAACAGCGTGTGCGACAAGACAGTTAGGACCACCGTAGCCCCACGCTGACGCACGTCTAGCGAGAAGAAGCTCCACATGGAAGAGTGAGGGCGGGCAAAGTGCTGCACACCGCGTCGCCGGCGGCCGCCGCGCGGGGGACGAGGAAACCACACAAGGGAAACTCCGGAAAAGATAGAGGCAGGGAGAATCGCTGTCCCGCAAAAGATAGCCGGACAGAGCCATACAAGCGAACACGCACACAAGAACAAACCAACGGTATGATGGGTGAGTGAGCGGCGTGAGCGAGGTGATGGTGAGCCAGCGTGTGCGAAGAGTGGGCGACGGTGAGCGAGGAGGGAGGGGGAAGGTTCGCTCGTGGCACGAGAGAAAGGTGGAAGAGAGGGCGGGTGAGCGAGTGAGCGGACAGGTGAGCGAGCGAGTGCTGGGTGAGCGGGCAGGTGGGCGAGCGGGTGGGCGGGAAAACGTCGAGCCGTTGAACGAGATGACGAGCGACGAGCGGGCGAGGAGGGGATTGCGGGCGACGTGACGCGCGTGCGAGCCGGTGAGGAAGGCGCGTGGGTGAGCGGTTAGTTAAACGCGGGCGAGCGGGCGGTCCGTGGGCGGGGATAGCTGTCGCCGTGGACGCAGCGGAAAAGGCGGTTGGTGAGTGAGCGACGTGAAGCGAGGATGAAGCAGGTGGTGCGAGAGAGTGGGTGGTCTGTGAGCGAGCAGGGAGGCGGGGAACGGTCGCCGTGGACAAGCGAAAGGTGGGAGAGAGGCGGGTTGAGCGAAGTGAGCGGACAACGTGACGGAGCGAGTGCTGGGTGCAGCGGGGCAGTGGGGCGCAGCGGGAGGGCGGGAGAGAAACGGTCGAGCCGGTGAACGAGTGACGAGAGGACTGAGGCGGTGCGGTTGAAGGAGAATGCGGCTGCGATGTGAACGGCGTGCGAGCCGGTGAGAAGGCGGCGTTGGGTGAGCTGAGTAGTTAAACGCGGGCGAGGCGGACGGGCCGGGGCGGGGATGCTGTGGCGTGGAACGAGCGGAAAGGGGGGAGTGACGGCGCGTAGCGAAGTTGAGTGAGCAGGTGTGCGAGAGAGGGCGGGTGAGCGAAGGGGAGGGGGAAGCGGTCGTGTGGACGAAGCAGAAAGGGGGGGAGAGGGGGGTGAGCGAGTGAGCGACAGACCTAGACGTGACAGCGAGCGAGTTGCTGGGGAGCGTGCAGTGTGCGCACGGGTGGCGCGGGAGAACGTCGAGCACGCGTGAACGAGTGACGAGAGGACGAGCGGGGCGGTGGAGGAGGTATGCGGAGCGAGGTGAGCGGCGTGCGAGCCGTTGAGAAGTGCGCGGGTGCAGCGAGTAGTTAAACGCGGGCGAGCGGGCGGGCTGTGCGGGATGCTGTCGCGTGGGACGAGCGGAAGGCGGGTGAGCTGAGCGGCGTGAGCGATGGGAGTCAGCAGGTGTGCGACAGAGAGTGGGCGGTGGACTGTGGAGCGAGAGCGGGCAGCGGTGAAGCGGTCGCATCCTGTGACAAGCCAGAAAGGTGGGAGAGAGGCGCGCGTTGAGCGAGTGAGCGGACAAGTGAAGCGAGCGAGTTGCTGGGTGAGGCGGCAGGTGGGCGAGCGGGAGGGCGGGTCGAGAACGGTCGAGCCGTTGAACGCAGCGGCGAGGCGGGCGAGCGGCGAGCGCGACGCGAGCGGTTATCGGCGAGCGGGCGAGCGGGGCGAGTGCGCGAGCGGGATGGCACGTTAGCGAGCTGACTTGCGGGGCGCAGGTGGGTGCGCGGGAGCGAGAGGCGGGCGCTGAGTAGACGACCTGCTGAAGCAGGCGGTGGGCGGACGAGTGGCGAGGCGTGAGTAGACGACCTGGCTGAGAGGCGGGTGGCGGACGAGCAAGTGGAGAGGTGACGTAGACGACCCTGGCCGAGCAGGCGGTGGGCGACGAGTGGGAGGTCGGTAGTAGACGACCTGGACTGAGCAGGCGGGGTGGTGCGGACGAGTGGCAGGAGGTGAGCGGCCGCGAGAGGCGGCGAGCCCGTGAAAGGGGCGGGGGCGAGGGCCGGGTGCGCGTTTCGCCGATGCGTGTTGCCGGGCGAGGCGGGAGGCGCCCGACGCGTGTGGCGATGCCGACCGGAGCTGGGTTGGGTATTGGCGGGGGCTGGGC
>BOPP01000014.1:7788343-7810043 GCA_017312745.1 Gryllus bimaculatus | reverse complement strand
GGGCGGGCGAGAGTCCATTGAAGGCACGTCGCTCTCAATGACTGGACGGGATGGATGGGACGGCGGTTCGGTGAACGGGGCGGGGCGGGGCGGTTTGTTCGTCCCGGTGAATTGCTGCGGGCGCTGTCGATGGAGCAAGACGCCGAATCCAAATTCTGTGGACATGGTTCACATCGCTGCGCCTAGGACGCTGATGGAGGCGGACGGCCGGCGGTCGATATTCGGAATATTAGTTTGACGAGGATGATGTGGATTGACACTAGTGAGATTTATGTGCTTGTGTTACGATGTAGTTAAAAGAAATTTTAGACTTCGCATGTTAATTAACGGGAGATTAAACGAATTTTTGAAGTGAATTATAGTAATTTTAATACCAAGTGGGCGTTGTTTTTTTTCCTATTTACATAGTTTTGCATACTTTATTCAAACTCATTTGCCGAGTACACCGAATGACGTTTAACGTATCAGAAATGATTGTACATTAATGCATGTTGAAAATGAAATGCATTCAAGTAGGTGAAATTACATTTTAAAACTTTCTACAGATGGTACATGGGTAAAGTAGTAATATACCAAGTATTTACTAATACATACTTTGAACTTTAAAATGAACCAAAAAACTTGTAAACACGTCATAACGTTAGTTCAGGAATGATTAATCTTTACCCCTTTTGTAATATGAAGTGGATATGTAAATTAGGCAAACCGTAGTCAACAATTTCTGGGAATGCAATGCCGTGTGAATAATATATTGAGGCCGGTTCTGTTCATTCTCTCAGAATATATGATGAGCTTGGTGTTCGTAGTACCTACATGAACTGTACTATCTAGCATTGAAAGAACGTTTGTTCTTTGCAATTGTCTACTGCTGATAATAACAGTTTGTGGCCGACTGAAACTTCAGACGAAAGGAGTTGAAATACTCATGTATAAATTGTAAAATTGAAAAATTGTAAAATTCACGTTTCCTGATGTTCGACTTCTGTTTAACAAATATTAAGTGGGATACTAAGGAAACATTAAATATTCATGTTTTTGGAGAAAATAAAGTTTTTTGAAGTATGTCACTCCAGAAGCTTGATGTAATTTAGAGAATAATATTTGTATTTTCGTAATACATAATGTGTAATAGCCTGATTTGTTAATTGTATTGTTTTTTTTATTTTAAGGGAAAATGAAAGACATTACTGAGAATATCAAAAACATATTTCAATTATTATAAAATCACTATTCAGTGATTCAATCATTCCTTCATCCAAATTGTTTTTCGATAATTATTCAGCTCAATAATAGCAACAACAACAACTCTCCATAATAATTCTTAATACAAGAATTCTATTCATCTGTTGTAATTCTTTTTCTTAGCTGAAAGAATGCAGTTGAATCATTTAAGTTAAATTTATTAATCTGGATTGTATTCCTTTACTTTGACCCTTATTGTTAATTAAAACATTCTATTACATTAAAAGTTTACCACGTATTCGTTCCATATCAGTTATACTTCTTTTCTTAACTGATCAATTCTACTACCAGCTGGTCTGTTCCGAATACCAAGTTATGGGCAATAGTCGACTATTTGAGCTCGTGATACACAAACAATACAAATATTCACTCATATAAGATACCACAAATATGAAATGACAATAAATAATGGAAAACCTTAGGTTGTACAATGATTCGATGCATGTTCTTTAGAACAGTCTCTGGACACTCGGTAAACGTCCTGTATTCATTTTATGTAACAAACCACCAATTTTCACACGCTTAGTTCATGTTAGTCCCTGTTACCCTCTTAGTGTTTAAATTGCTTCAGATTTCACGAATACTTTTTCTAGCTTGTATTGCAATTTTCTTACACACTTCGTGATACGGGTACTGACGACTCTGCATATTTGACGGAGGGCATCGTTCGCAAATTGATGAGAACGGCCCCGCCGCTGGTCGCTGCTCCCTCGCTCACTTCGTCCGGACGGTTGCGGGCGGCAGCGGTTCCCCGATGCAGGCACCGACGTTGCTTTCTCCTAGAGAGGTGTCTGTAGCTCGGCCTCGGCCTCGACATACGGCAAACGCTGAAAAGGGCTTGTAATAGCTGAGCTGGTTCTGACGTTCTGCTCGCTTTCCACTGCTGAAAGACGCGCGGTACGCGTTGAGTTATCTTTTGATGTTCACTTGGTGACTTTTCTTGAATAGTTTGTAATTGCGCTGTTTTATATTATACTAGCGCACGATGAATAAGTCATGCAATATTAATACAGACCGGATCCACTATTGCGGGAACAACTTCGGTCACATGATGTGCCCAACATGTCCGCCTCTAACGGTTTTTCTCCTCGGAACGATATACATTGCAATGTCCGAAGAATATTCTTGAGCAGACTTCTAGATTTTAACAACTCAATAGTTTTTTCCACGACTTCCGATCTTTACAGCTCCAAAGCTTCCTCACGACTGTTCCTTTCTTCCTCTTCTTCCTCACACTTCTTCCTCTTCTTCCTCTTCTTCCTCTTCTCCTCTTCTTCCTCTTCTTCCTCTTCTTCTGCCTTCTTCTCTCCTCTTCTTCCTCTTCTTCCTCTTCTTCCTCTTCTTCCTCTTCTTTTCCCTTCTTTCCTCTTGCTTCTCTTCTTCTCTTTCTTCTCTTTTCCTCTTCTTCCTCTTCTTCCTCTTCTTCTTCTTCTCTTCTTCTTCTTCTCTCTTCTTCTCTTCTTCTCTTCTTCTTCTTCTTCCTCTTCTTCCTCTTCTTCCTCTTCTTCTTCTTCTTTTTCTTCTTCTTCTTCTTCTTCTTCTTCTTGTGAGAGATTGCATTGACCGTTTCCTTCGCTTTCTTGAGATTAGGCAAAGGGGATTTGAGACCTTTCTATTTCTTTATCGTAATTTCTGGGTTTGTCCGCGTGCTACTCGCCGAGGCCTCGGTCAGGGTGGTTCTAAATTTTACGTTTTCGTTAGTGTTATACTGACACGAGGCCTGGACTTGATTTCGTTTTAATATTCACATTGTGATGTACCTTTCTGTCGTTCGGATACGCCTGTCTGCTGTCCGTTGGCTGCGTGGGTCTGGGTACGCACCATCTTCTAATAGGAGCTTAAAGGGACAAATTGTATATTTCCTACGGAATAGAAAATGACTAAAGTTCGGGATATTTTTCGAGTCGTCTCGCTTACACGACGTGTACACGAGGAAACACCCGTACGTCAAATAATCACAACATTTAAACAAGAACAGGCACTGGCATGTGTACTCTGTACCACACTTCATTAAACGACCGCCTACTTGTACTACTTCTAAAAAAGACAAAGCTCTCGGTTTCCTTTGCAAGTACCACTTTCTTCACACCTATGAAAACAAATAATGATGCGATTACAAACATTTTTTTATACCGAAGAGCATTCAACATAAACATAAAAAATGAAATTCAACATACTGAATAAAAATCAATGCATCTCACAAAATTATTTTTCAAGTTACCATAAAGTTATATTCCACGTTACACAAAAGGAAAAATATGATCTTATCTCTTGAAAATATTATTATTTAATTAAAAACCTCCTTGTTTTGTATTGTGTATTTTATTTGGGAAAACATTCAGTGCAATATCCTTTAATGCTATATGTAAAATTACAGACGTATTTTAGAAGTACACGAAATTTAATTCCTTATTTGAATGAGTTGAGTGTCAGAAAATGCGTAATCGAATTTTTGAAAATTATACCAGAATGAGGTGAAGAATAAAAATACGTATTACTACCTACCACTTCCATTTTTAATCACTAGAACGTGTTTTTTGAAGATGACTGAGAAAGCAGGATATAAAAGAAATAATTCGTGTGTTGACAAAACGTCTGTTATAAATGTTAATCAATGTTACTTAAGTACATAATCTACATCCACAATTAAAATTGAGAAAATTAATATTCAAATATGAATAGTATCACTCTGCAAGTCCACGTACAAACAAAGAGAGTCATTTAAAGGCTCGTTCGATAAACGATTATTAAAGCAAACATGATTCATAATAAATGATTTATGATTAACTGGCTGATTTTACAGGATTAAAAAAGTTACGTAAAATTGGGAGACTTCATGGATTTCAAAGCATTTCATGTTTTCTGTCACTCGTCGAACTAACATTATATCAGTTAAATAAATACAGTATAATTAACTGCAGGCAATTATATCCTGTTTATGAGGTAATATCTGTCATGTGGAAACGCGTGTGCAAACAATAAAAATTATTTGCTCTGTTTCATGACATGCTTCCCTAATGAATCATAAAAATATGTTAAAATATGGACATTTTCCTTGTCGTGTTGTTGTGCAACAAAAATTGTTCTTTCCTGAGGTGTGATTCATTAAAAAATAGTTATTAGATGACAATTTTAATTATATTTTATGATAACTCTTGTACTTTTCGTAGAGAAAAATGTTGCGAATCGTAAGCAAAAATTAACCCTAGAATGAATGCACGTTTTTCAGTTATGTTACTGGGTGCGCAGTGAATTCCGTTCACCTCCCTGTTTGATATTGGGGACAAAATAAAAAAGAAATAAATTATGTAAAATAGTGTTTTATTATTCGTTAGTAAACAGTTTGTTGTCATATCGGATAGAAACAATAAAATATAGAAGTGCGATTACGGTGCGAACTCGCCTTGCGAACTCGAGCCGACGCTTAAAAATCTATCTGTCTCAACTCCACATTTTCAGCATGCAATTTTCGAACATCAAGAGAGGCCAACTAAAATGAGACCATCATTCTTTGAAGAATCCCTTGATTTATACATGGAAAAAATAACGAAAAAATCGAGCAGTTTTTGAGAAAATGATTTTTTATATTTTGCATTTTGCATGTTACCAGATAATACATGAAAATTACTTGTTATTTCAACAAATTGTATATGACATTTTTTTAGGAGCTGAGTTTTGAGAAAAGGTTTTGTTTAAGGCAAAAATATTCAGTTTTGAAATGTTACCTTTTTGCAATTTTCGAAAATTAGGAGAGATTGCCGAAAATGAGATGGGCAGCATTTTATATCGACCATTGATACATCCGGGGAGAAAATGCAATACAAAATCCCGCTTTAAGAATTGTTTTTTTAAAATTTGTATAAATTAAATTACATGAATTACAAAAAGCTGTTTTTTTTCACAAAAACAACAAATAAATGTGTTATGATCTTTAAAGAACTGATTTTTAGAACAGATTTTAAGGCAAAAACCGATTTTCGATTTTAAGGCAAAATTGAAACGGCTCATGGTTATTGTACTAGCTGCCCGTGGTGGTACTAGCGCCCCAAATTTGATTTCCTGTCGAGGCAAAAACGGAGTTGTAGCTTTCCTACAAAATCGTCTTTCAGTTTCTGTAGGTCTGTGCCGAAGAAAAGCACGGACAGACGGAGTTAGCTAGATGCGCTGCAGGGAATACGTCATATTCACCTTATGTCTCTCTTACTGCCCAATCATGAGAATTAAACTAGGTCCAGGAATGGGGAACACCGATGGCTAACCGGCATAGTCGGACAATTGACCCAAATTGACAAGTACCATTCAAGTACTATCTTCAATTTTGAAGTTTTGAAATGTTAACTTTCACAAAGTTTTCAAAATACGGAAGCGTTAGCCAAAAATGTTACGATCACCATTGTTTACCGCCTTTGAAACATATCAGAAACAGAATGAAAGAGTTAAACCTACGAGGGAGATCCAGGGATGATCCGCTTAGTCTTCTTAAAGCCTGACTATTGTCGAGCAAGGTTAGTGATAGGTGGATTGGATCATTTTCTCAGAGTTTATGGTATTTTTGGAAACTGGATTGAATTTATTAGTAATTGTAAATATGCGTGTCATTGTGTACTTTTTTTTATTTGAAAGCAACCAAGGGGCATATAATCAAATCGGAATCCGAATTCAGATACGAAAGGAATATGGTGCTCAAAACAGATGAGAAAGACCGATATGGGTCGGTCGCAGGGCGTAGTGAACTTCGGGGGCTGGTAGGCGACGCGGAGCACGACGAGAGGCCGTGAGGGGAAGGGGAATTAGCCAGCGGCGGCGCGTAATACAGCCCCGTTAATAATGCCACGAAGCGCCACCAGGGGCGCGGAGGCGGTGGCGGTGGCGGCGGCGGCGCGACGCGCGAGCGTTTGTATTAAAAGCTGCGGAAGCGCGATGCGCAAATTGGAGCAACAGTTTGCCTGACGGCGCGGAATGCAATATCCCTCGACGGCGACGGGCACGGGGGCCAGGCGGGGGCGGGGGGGGGGCGTGGGCGATGATGGGTGTGCGTGGGGAGGAGTAAAGGGAGAAAGTGAACTCGGTGATAGCCGAGGGCGAGATGGGCAATCGAGAGGTATTGGTGGATGGTTAAAAATGCCAGAGATGAAGGTCAGAAAAGAAACAGAAACCACCAGAAACGGTGAGCGGTAAATGGGGATTCTACAGGTTGTACCAAATAACTTGGTTAAGGATCTTTCGCGGACATGTTACAGAGCAGATTGCAGCCGGAGGGAAGGGGGCGGGGCTCGTTCAGGGTATATAAATAGGCCACGATGTACTGAAACGCAAAAAAGTGCTCAGTGACAGATCTAGGGTCGCAGTAAAAACCCAAAGACGTATAGATTGTAGACAATTGATTAAGAGACAGTGAAAATATATTTATAGTAGTTTCTTATTCAGAGGAGTGCACGTTATTAAAATTGAGAGGTCGTTAGTTTTCAAGAAATACAAATATGGTGATAACCATGTTTTTGACTTCGCCTATTTTGCATCATCTAATGCTGTGCAGGCAACACTGGTTGTTGAGGGAACACGATGACGGATAAAAACCGACGTGGAGGATAGAGAGAAATCTCTTAGCGTGTTGTCGCGCGTCAACAGGTAGCATCGTCTGTCACCGCTTCGGTGCCGCGGAAAACTGAGGGCTGCGGGGGCTTCCGCCGCGAAACAAATGCGCGCGTCGCAGGGCGGAGAGGGGAGAGGGGGAAGGGGCTGTGCATTGGATTGAGAGAGACTCGGCGCCGCCGCAGCCACAGCCACGCTCACCGCCAGCGCCTCCGCTACTGCCTCCTCATTCACCTTCACCGTCATCACGTTTGCCTTCACTACCACCATTCCCAGCACCTTCGCATCCACCACCACCGATCCCACCACCGTCGCCTCCACCACCACTGTCAGTTTTATTCGTTTCCACTTATACCATTCCCACAAGCTTCGCCTCTCCACCACCATTCCTACCATCATCGCCTTCACCACTACCATTGCCGTCACCTCCATCACCACTTTTGCCATCACCTTCGCCTCCATCACTTCCACTGACACCACATTCGTGTCTACCACCACCACATTCATCACCTTCGCTTCCACAACCACCATTCCCACCCCTGTCAACTACACCACCACAATTTTCGCCAACTTCGCCTCCATCGCCACCCCTGCCAACACACTCGTTTCCATCAACACCCCTGCCACCACATTCGCCTCCCCCACCACCTTTGCCACCAACCACCCCCATTGACACCACTTTCGCCTCTACCACTACCGTTGTCCCCGTCACTTTTATTGTCACCACCTTCGCCTCCACCACCGTTGCCAACCAGCAAAAGGGCTACTTGTCACGCCCCCCTGCGACGGCGCCGCCGCTCCGTCCTTTGTTACTGCCGCCTCCTTCTCCTTCTCCTTCTCCTCCTCCTCCTCCTCCTCCTCCTCCGCCTCCACTACATCCAACGCCGCCGCCGCCGCCGCCGCCTTCGACTGGCGCCGGCTCGGGCGCTGAGGCGCGGAGTTCATAATGCGGTGAATGCGGTCGAGTTCGAATGCGGCGGGATAACGAGCGTAGTTTGGGAGGAAGGAAAAGTCGGCCGTCGTTTCCAAAGCGAAGCGACTGAGCTGTCTTGTTAGCAGGTGTTGTGTTGCCCCTTCGCTGGACCGCTAGGGTATGAGGGAGTGAAGTAACTCCGCAGCTGTTGCACATACTGCCGGTGGGATTCAGAATCGAGGAGCTTATTAGCTTGTTCTCAGTAATAAACATCTGCAATTTAATACAATAACCGGTAAATGTACTTACGATGTTGTAAAGTTTTCGACAGACACAAATCTAAAATTATTTTTTTTATATTAACATTTACATCGTTTGTAATTTTTACCGGTTAATCATTTAATGATTTATTCTTATCTCAATTTATTTTTGTTTTGCTCCATAAACAAATTAGAACCATTTATAACAGTTGAAGTCAAGGAATCACTGATGAAATGGTAGCTGAATAATGATCAAAAGGCATAAAAAATCAGTTTGCAATGTTCAATTATAATTGTTCATTTTTTTCGAGATTGTTTTCTTTATTTTTGTGTTACAATTCAAGCCAACCGCTTTCAAACAGTAATTTGCTTCCTAAGGAACTCTTTACTTTATGAATTGACAGAATTCCTTATTTCCCCAAAACCTCTTTTCCTCTGAACGCCTCAGAGACCTTTATTTTCGTCTCTTTAGATCCGACATTCCGCGAGGGGCTTAACATCGTCGAGTAACAGGATGAGCAGTAAACTACTTTACAAAATGTCAACTAGAATTCCTTTCCTTGCAAACGTTTCTTTAAATCACCAGCTTGGCGACACTGATTTAAAATTTATACAAGCAGAGTCAGCTTTGCTCAACAACAAGAACGAGAAAAGTTTATATTAATTAATTAGAAACAGGCACCCCTTGCACCGCTGTACAAAAACTTGCAAGCTGGGAACCACCACCAGCCTTCATCCCTCATTAACCCCTGAACCAAAACCTATTTTTTACACGCCACAACGAAATGTCGGGCTTAGCGCGCTTGGTGAGCAGCGCCTACCGCCGCTGCGGGGCCGGTGGCAGCCATTTAAGGGAATCCGCGGCTGATAAGGGGACTTAAGCGGGAAAATATCGTAGTAGGGTACGTCGCCGCGGGAGGCGCAGCTGGCGCGCGCGAGTTAATTCTCGGAAAAATACCGACATTACGCGCGAATTACGGAGCGCCCCGTACCGCGGCGGAGGAGGGCCTCCAGGCGCATGCGAGATGCCAGTCGCGCTGCAGGCGAAACGCCGTAAGCACGGGTTTTGTACAAAAAACACTTTTTTGTCCAGAGAACCGAGTTTTCAGGAACCACAATTTGCCGTGACAGAACACTGATAGTTTGATTGATACCGTAATGAGTAAACACGCAAAGAGGAGAGGTATTAATTTGTCTTAGAAGATTCATCTTACACTGTCGCAATGAACGAGTTACGCTACATATATATATATATATATATATATATATATATATATATATATATATATAGCGTGGTGTGTGGTGTGTGTGTGTGTGTGTATTATTTACAATAATTACGGAGGCTTGCTTTTATGCATTCATCGTATGGAGGAGAACATTTCAAAGAACAAAAAAAGCCTCACAAGACTTGCAAATATAAATCATTATTAGTTTTCTACTTTCAAGCCTTACAACCACAAAAAATGTTAAAATTGTAATATCAGTAGTGCAGAAAAGAAATGTTTGCAGAACTAGACATCATTGCAGTATTTTCGCTCGTTGAGCTCTGAAATGAATTTTGGACCGTCTGAGAGCGGGATCGGGCCCAGCGTGCGATGGACGTTAGAGAGCCGCCCTGGCGCTGCGGCGGCGAGAGCAGGGCGCGCAGCGAGCGAGGAGCGAGTACGAAAGCGCGCCTCAGGATTATGCAAACGAGGAGGACTGCGTCTCGCTCGCTGGTTCTGCTCCCCTTCGCCCCCCCCGCCCCGCCCCCTGCCTTTCCCCGCCCGCCGCTCGCCCCATCCGCGCCCCGCCCCGATCCCCCACGCCCTTCACCGCTCCGCCACTCCCCGACAATCCCTTCCCCGCCCGCCCCTCACGCCCTTCCCCGCTCCGCCGTTCCCCGCCATCCGCATCCTACGCCCATCCCGCCCTTCCCTGCCCCGCCTTTTCACGCACGCTGTACGGCACAGCACTCGCGCTCGCCGAGCTCTTAGCTCGCTCGCTCGCACGCCCGCCTCAGTCGCAGCCTCGCCGCCCTCGGTCCCGGCTAGAGGCTCTGTCGGGGATGGCATCCTCTGTTCCCGCTGCTTCGCATGCTGTTTTTGAAAATTCACTCTGTGACACGGTCTTTGCCGCCTTTGTCTCTCTGTCCGACCACGCATATACCCTGGCGTTCGCAATGTGTGATACCACTGTCGTATCAAAGGGCGTATTACTACACGGAGGTATCATTAATTCTAGTCAATTTCATTTCTCTCTCCCCTTCCCTTTCCTTCTGTCCTCTCTCTCTATTTCCCTCTCCTCCCTATCTCTAGCAATCTCTCTCTCCCTATCTCTAGCAATCTCTCTCTCCCTATCTCTAGCAATCTCTCTCTCCCTATCTTTAGCAATCTCTCTCTCCCTATCTTTAGCAATCTCTCTCCCCCTATCTCTAGCAGTCTCTCTCTCCCTATCTCTAGCAATCTCTCTCCCTGTCTTTTCCAAACGCTTACTTTCTCAAATTTCCTCTCCCGCCTACACATTTACAAACGCATACTGCCTCCTTTATCCTCTCCGTCCTCCAACAAATGGTTTCTGTTGTTTTTTCTCTACTTCTACCTCCTCTTCTTCTTTCTCATTCACTGAACTATAGTCTTCTCCGTCCCTAATTTTCACGCTCGCTTTAACCACCCATCACATACTATCAAGCCCTCCGTCCCGTCTGAAGCTTCATTTGCTTGCACCAACGCGGATACCTCCCTGCCGTTAACCCCTTAATCCCCGCCGCATCTACGGGGCGGGTCGCCACCTGCCTCGCGTGAGTCAACACACTGCCGCCTCGCCCATTGACGCGGGGCCTCTTCCACCAACCGGCGCGCGCCGCTCCCGCCATACCACGCGCCGCTCCACGCCGCCGTTAATACCCGCCCCTGCCCCGCACGCTCCGTCTCCCGCGTGGTATCCACCGCACCGCCCGCGCCAGCCCGCGCCCGCCCGCGCCCACACGTGCACGCGACCCGCGCGGCGTCAGGAGTCACTCCGTCACCGGCCACGTTCTGTTTTCTGCTTGGCGAGCAGGTCATCAGGAGCCGAGTACAATTCATTGGTTCTTCTTAAAAACTAATTGTTAGCATTCGATTAAATATAATATTGTATCAATTAATGAATGAAATGTAAAAAGCAAAAACGAGTGAATACCAGTTGGGGGGGGATGGGGAGGGACTGACGTGAAAGTTTTCGCTTTAGTATTTTCTGCTGTGGTTAGAGAGAAGTGCGTTCAATTCACGTACTGTAGATAAAGCTTCTTAATGTACTGCCCATCAAAGTATTCTTGCCATTAACTTACTAGACAATAGTGACACTACCAAATGACTTAAACGATATCATACTTTAGACCTGACATATCGACTATAAATTGTTATATTATTTTCTGTTTTATTATTATATATGCTTATCATCTTATATTTTTAGTATGTTAGTTTAGTTATCAAATATGTTTAGTGTGTGTTAATCTGAAAAAAAATTAATATTAGGGGTACAGTCAATGGACCTTACTCCTCTCATGTTATTAAAATTGTATGTAATTTTGCCAAATGTTTGTACCCAAACAAACTGCAAAATAAAATATTAGTATAAAAAAATGTACTGCGTTTCATGACTGTAGTGACTCGCACCAGGTCCTTCAGCTCAACGGTAATATCGTTGCTAGAAATTGGGTATCGGTGGCACATTTTCGACTCCAGATACTCAGTCGATGTCTGTAGGAAAATTCAGCAGAAAGCAAACTAATGATTAAATCCACTCAAAATGGATTTCCAAAAAGTAATACGCAAATTTCTTATGATTAACAAATAATATACTCTTATAACAATTAAATAAGTCAAATATTTTAATAAAATTAGTCTTCCCAAATACTACAATAACATACAATATAGTATGTACTATACAGTACAATAGTTCTTTACATACCAAGATCATCTGCAGCAGTTTCTTTGGGAGGTGTTTGACAACCCCATGGTCCGTATCTAATCCCCCAGCGATTTTCATCTCTTACACCTCAAGATATTACTGTCCGGGTGGATCTACGCGTACGTATCACAGGGAGGCAGATTTGCAGGGGTTGGCGAACTCTGGTAGGAGCCTGTACCAGGCGACATACTTCTACGACACAAGAATCAAATGTTGATCCTACAGAATAACAAATGTCCCAATTCTGGTGATGATTATGTGGAAAAAAATAATACGGACTTTGTATCTCCTACAATGAAACTCTTCCATGAAATTGTGTTTTCTTGTTGTTGTGATCAGGGAAACGTACTTTATGGACGCGCAAGTATTAACTTTCAACCTGTGTTGCGTGGTTTCTTATGAACATTTCTAGATTTACATTGCATTGATAATGGTGGAATATCATTAAATATTTCTATATCTGATTCAAACATGGATCACAAAATGAAAACGGAGTATAAAGAAAAAATTCTAATAACTGCGTAATGATACACATGATTTACAAGAATAACATGATCACATTTAGTGATTATGTAAAGATATTTTATAAGAGTTAAAAAGAAACTCTAAAATTCTAGCATTATAAAACAATGTTATAATGATTCTTCTTACAACAGCGATATTACTCTGAAATTTCCCGGAGGCATAAAAAAGGGTTTGAGTAGGAGACTTATTGCTTAGAGTAGGAGGTGGTCACTTGCCCTTCGACATTTCGCTTAAATATCAGTATCGTACGTGATACGGCACTTGAAAATTGCCAAAGCACATCACTTCCAAAATCTTTAGATTGTTAACAATTAAGTATATTTTCAGTATCTTCAGTTTGAGAAAAAATTAATACAGCAAATACTCAAGTGAATGCGAATGAAAATGATCGAAATGAATATCAGATATTTTCTCTGATTGGTTAGTTGCATGGAATATTTTCCATGAAAATTTTTTAATTCGTGGCCTAATAAATATTTTCAAAGATAATAAAGAGATAAGAGAAAACACTGTTTTCCCCTCAAGGTCCAGCTTCAAACTATAACCCTCGCCCCATCTGGCCTCTCTGCCTCTCTCCCTCTTTGCCTCTCTCCGTCTCTCCGTCTTTCGCTCGCTCTAATCCTCTGAGGTAGCATCAGCCCTTCTCAGCTGGTTATTGCCTAGACGCCGTTGTGATCCGTAGAACTTTAACGGAATGATGGTTAATAATTAATGAGAGGGTAGGATTAGAGGATGATTGACAGAGTGATCCGGTGGAATGCATATTGGCGAGATAAAGGGGAGTAGCCGGAGAAAACCTGCCGTGAACCGGCTTTGTCCACAACAAATTCCACTGGGGACCGCCTGGGAAATGGAATCCGGACACCAGCGGTGGAAGGCGAGCAGACTGACCACCACACCACTGGCTGCCCTAATAAATATTAATACCTCCAAAATAAAAAAGAATCAACACTTCACAAGTATAATGACATGCCCCTCGAGCCCCACAGACCTGTCTTCTATAGGGTAGAAAAGTCTCATGTACGAGAAAAAATATCGCAGATATAGCTGTTTAACACACTGACAGGCAAGAGTTGTCGAAATGAACGTAATAGAATATTGCATAGAAACTGCGATTTTATTGGTAAAATCAACTTTTCACAGAAAAAAAAGTTGATACAAAGACGCTGATGATAGAAGGAAACAGTAAGAGCGGCCGTTTTTACGAAGACTGTTGGATGGTTGAATGTCAAGACCAGTGGAGTCTCCGGGGGAACCTGCAGGCCATGATGGAGGGCAACGTTGAAGGACAAGCCACGCTGGTCGAGCGGACCAAGGAGAAGAGAAGGACGAAAAGAGAAAGACGAAAAGAGTAGAGGGCGAGAGACGGCGAGGGCGAGGGACGGCGAGGGCGAGGGACGGCGAGGGCGAGGGACGGCTGAGGGCCAGGTCAGAGCGCAGGGCGAGGCAGGGCGAGACGCAGGGCGGAGGGCGAGGACGGCAAGCGAGAGACCGCGAACGCGCAGAACGGCGCAAGCGAGACGGCGAGCGAGGACGGCGAGGGCGAGTCGAGGACGGCCGAGCGACGCTGGACGCGAGGCAGGTCGGCAGACGCGAGCAGCAGGACGCGAGACAAGACACAGCGAGGACGGCGAGGCGGAGGACGCGAGGCGAGGGACCGAGGGCGAGGCGCGAGGCGAGGGGACGGCGGAGGCGAGGCGACGCGAGGCGAGAGTCGAGACGGGCGACGCGAGGTCGAGACGGCGAGGGCGGAGTCGAGGACGGCAGGGCGGAGTCGGAAGCGACGCGAGGACACGAGCGGAGCGCGAGGGACGCGAGGGCTGAGGCGAGGGACGCGAGGAGCAGAACGCGGAGGGTCGAGGGACGGCGAGGCGAGACGGCGAGCGAGCGGACGGCCCGAGGGCCGAGGTCGGAGGGACGCGCAGGGCGGAGTCGAAGGGACGGCAGGGCGAGTCGAGGACGCAGGCGAGTCGAGGACGCGAGGGGCTGGAGTCAGGGACGCGAGGGCTAGGGCGAGGCGAGGACGGCGAGGGCGAGGGGCGAGGCGAGAGCGGAGACGGCGAGCAGACGGAGCGAGGACGGCGAGGGCGAGACGGCGAGGCGAGGCGAGGGAGGCGAGGCGAGGCGAGGACGCGAGCCACGGCCGAGAGACGGGCGAGGGCAGAGACGGGCGAGGAGCGAGAGGGACGGCGAGCGAGACGCGAGGAGACGGCGAGGGCAGAAGACGGCGAGGGCAAGGACCTGGCCGGCTCAAAGCGCGTGCACATCGAAGAAGGTGACGCTTGCGCGGGGGGCGCGCGCGCGGAGGCGCTGGCGGCGGCGGCGGCGGCGGCGCAGCGTGGCGAGCGGCCAATAAAATGCCCCTGCGGCGAAGATCGGCCCGCGCGGTATCTCGGCTAATTAATGTGGGCAGGTCCGCAGGGGGTGAAATGTCAGGTCGGCGCGGCGCTGCCACGTCACCCCTGCGGCGGCGGCGGCTGCGAGGAGAGCCGACTGCCGCCCTTGTGGCCTCGCCCTCTGTCCTGTCGGAGCCCAGCGCGCGCGCTCCGCGCCTCGCCCGGCCCGTGCTTCGGGTCTCCCCCTTCGGCCATGTAGGTTTACCACTTCTGGGCTGTCCGGGTGACGCCGCGTTCTTGGCAGAGAGGCCGACGTTCGGCCTGTCATATTGCAGGCTTCTTCATGGTAGTGAGTGTCGTCACTACCCTGAAGAAGCCAGAGATATGACTGGCGAAACGTCGGCCTCTCTGCCTACGATGCGGCGTCACCCGGACAGCCTAGAAATCATGAACTCGAGCCGCGGAAGCCTACGTGTGCATGTAGGTCTACGTCCCTCACGAACAGGTTCGGATGCAGGTGCTGCGCAGTCTCCAACACAAAATCATTCTGTCATTCCCGTCTGTGAAAACATCCTCCGGAATTACTAGAAAACACTAATTATAATAGAATAACCTTTTAGTGTAATAGCTATTTTAGTAGTGGTGGTAGTGGAAGAGGATAGCTTACAATTATTATACAGTTACAAACATATTTTATTACATGTGGGGGATAATTTTTTAAAAATTTGTCTGGGAAGCTGGACCCCATATCGGCCGTATCGGTCACTAAGAAACTGCTTGTTATGGTTATTGGTAAATACCGCTCTTTTCACTCGCTATCATTTGCGAAATTTTGCTGCTTACAGATTTTCTTGTCACATATAATTCCTTTTAACGGAGCTCGAAACTCATCACTACTTTTTATTGAAGAAATTAGAATCCCTTTTATTCTTTTCTACATACTTGCTACAAACAGCTCGTATCTTACTGAAAGAGTTAATATTTTAAATTCCTTTCTTATTACTTTGTTACATTTTCCCCTCATTAATTTTTTCACTTTCCATACATATCTGCTGCATCTGTTATTTACATTTGATTTCCTCCTTTCTTCACGTTAGGACATCCTCAGTCTCTCCAGATGTTCTGTTTTTGAAGACGTGGTATGTCTGCTCGGAATGTCGTCGTGCTCGCTCGGCATTCCTCGGCTGCACCCGCAGCCATTCGTCAGTCTCCGGCGCCTCATCCCCAGTTCGCGCCGCCGCCGCCGCCGTCTCTCTATTGCCCGAGGGCGAGCGCAACTTGCACTCGCCGCCGCCGCCGCCGCGGGGCTTAATTTGCTCGGGAACGGCTGTCCGGAACGGCTTTCCGGTTCCTTCTTGCCAACTTCCTATTTCGAGCGTTAAAGTTTATTATGTTTCCTCGTTTCTTTTACTCTCTGGCGTCGCCTGACGCTGTTATTAGTTTCTAACCTGGCCGCCTGCGCTAGTTGTCACTTCGCCGCTGCCTCGAGAAACACAAATTAACTCACTTGTATACTCCTCGAAATTGCAAGTCAGAAGGTTGTTCTTATCTTTCTCGTTCTTCGCGTTTGAAACCATTTTATGAAAGTGTAATAAACGCCTTGATGTTAAAACTGGATTACTGAAAGAGAACCTGTCTATTACGATTTTGTAACACTTTCTGCAAATTAATCGGGTTCCTATATTGCATCTTTATAAATTATCTCCATTTTTCTTTCGCAGTAACTTTGCGTATTGCAGTTAATTACCTCGAATTGATTTTTCTAAAGGAAATCTTCATTCTAGAGGAACTATACTTCACACATTTTAATGATTTCAATGTTTGATGTTTAAAAGTCTCTTTGATCAACTGTCTTATTTATAACTTTATCATATATTTGGATTAGTAAACAGCCTATGGCATGTTTTATTTCTACTTTATTTGCTTCTCTCACCAGTACACAAACATTAGATACGTTACCTTGTTTGGATTTGCTTGAGGGAATATGTTAAAATAGTGAACGAGTCAAATTTATATTATATCTTCTTAGAGATTCGCAAAGTACGAATGTAGCCAAAGTAAAACAGAATAAAAACCAAGCAATTTTAAACCTAAGAACATTAAAGTAGATTAGGCACTCTCTTATGGAAGTTGTTGAGAGTATCATTCAAACAGAAGTAAGCACTTAAAAAAATTTAAAAAAACTTCATATTTCTCTCCGAGTTTCTCGACTCTTCCAAGTTTCACGGGGCTCGGTTCGTCTGTTTTTATCCGCAAACGGCCGAACCGAGCAGAACAAACGCACTGCGCAGCGTTCTCCAAACGAGCGTGGCAGGCGCGTGGCGCGAGCGGCCGAGCAGTCTGAAAGTTAATGAGCGTTACGCCCGCCAGATGGCAGCGGCGTCGGATGAGGAAGGACGTGGCCGAGAGGGCTGCAGCAGGGCCAGCGCCGGCAGCACAGAGGCGCCGGCGCGGCAGCTGGAGGCGGCGTTGCGGGCTCGATGATAATTTTCATCGGCGAACGGCGACGCAGGGGAGCCAGCGAGGGCGGGGGTGGGGCGGATTGGCATTGGCCAAGGACGGCGGCGGAGGGGAGGCGGTTGGTGTATGGGGCGGGTGGAGCAGGTTTGGTGGAGGAGGTGGGCGATGCGAGTGTGGTGCGGGCTTGGCGGAGGCTGGAGGGCCATGCTGGGGGGGGGAGGGGGTGGTGGCGGGACGACGAGTGCGTCGTGGTCGGCGGGGGCGGGGATGGGCCCTCCACTGCAGGCAAGAGCCTTCGCAGCGGCCCACCGCGCACTTGCGCCACCGCCGGCCCGCCGGGCCAGTGTCGGGCGAGCGTAAAAATACGCCGTCCAGGCCACCGGGTCGATCGCTTAGTTCTCCGATATACGAGAACTAAACCGGACCTGGCCGGCCGACCGCCAGGTTGGGCCGCGCCGTTATGCTGCACGAGCCCTGACCGGTTTAAAGTCCATTAAGGGCCACGGTGTGATGTATGACACGTTGGGTTTTTTGCGCTATTATCGAGTTGAGAATTAAACAGTTTTAATTAATATCCTCTTTATCGCTGTCAGAGGAGTACACATTAGATTACAATAATAAACGACGCGATTTATCATAAATAGTATTTCTAGAAAGTGTATTATACAAATTTTCTTATCCATAATTATTGTATTGCAAAGCAAATCGATGTATTCTGTTTTTAAAACCAGAACTTACCATCCATTGGGTGGGAACAGGTCATTTGCTTAAAAATCAAAGCAGTGTCGAATTTCTAGAATTCAATTGTTAGTGCCTAACATCTGATTTCGTGGAAGACAAGAAGATTAGTCTTAACATGAAGATCTCTTTAGAAGTTTGTTTCAAAGAAGTGACCCTGGATTTTAAAAGAAATCGTTGATACAATACGATGTTTAATTTCTGATTGGAGCAGTAATCGATGAGTTAAAAAGAAGTAAGTATAAGGTCAGCAAACTATGATAAATCATTGTCCTTTTACCATGGATTTTTATGTTCGTAACCTTCCTGTGAAAGAATTTAAAAAAATTGTATTCATATTTATTGACATATATGCCATTTTATTGTATTATTTTGATTTTCCATATCTACCGAAAGGTACATTTTTGAAATATTTCTAACATTCCTAATATTTACATAATGGACATTTTTATAGATTATTTTTGCAAAAACAATTGCTTCAAATAATATTTTCTAAAGTTCCTCGAAAACTGAGAGTTTCTCTGAGAAAATGAGCTCAGAATTGTGGAAACTCAAGAACTCTTAGACGTCATTTTGTCAAGTACGTCTGCAAAATTTTAAACGCTAATTTGCATTGACGATTATAGTTCACTCTTCTGTAATACTCTTTAAGACGTGTTTCAATTTTACTATTAATTACTAATTATTCTGATGCGGTGAAGTGAAATGAACTTCAGATTCGGTTTCAGCGACCCCCAAAACAAATAGGTAACATGATCTGACCTCTGTCTTAGAAATATCTTTAATTTTTTATATTTTTGAAGTTATGTCAAAACCATGATGTGATGGAGTTAAAACCGGATACGGACTTAGCAACCCCAAAAACATAGAATCTATGGTCTGATCTCCAGACACGTACCCATTTTTGTGTGTATCTGTGTTATTGACCAAATCAAATCAAAACATGATCAGAACAGTCAACTTTTATCGAAATTGTTTGAAGCCGAGAAATGCCGAAGTGTCAGATGAGATGAAAGGCTGATTTTTATTTATTAATAGGTAAAGTTTGGGTACTTGTGAGTTAACTACAAATGTTCGACGATGTGTAGGAAGGAGATTTAAATTACTTTGTTCTCAAAACTTCGAACATCATTGAGCAGCATTTGACCTGATAATAAGCGAATACTATTATTAAGTATTACATAAGCGCTAACTTTCACTTAAACCAATGATGATTAAATTAAAATTATGCCATGATTTTTATAGTTTCTACTCGATAGAATAAGAGGAAACGGGAGTACCGGTAGGAAAACAGATGCAAACCCAGTTGTTCCGCATCAGGTACACCACGATACGTCTGGAATGCGAATCGTAGAACCCAGAGTGGTGACCTTCCAAGATGGCCTCGGTGAAACGCGGCACTTTGTTCAAGTGAAAACAATCGGTACATAAACCTACTTCAAAATCTAAATGGAACAATTGAAGTTCAAACTCTCATTCTATTTGTTTCTTCGGAATACCGCTACACACTCCATTTGGTGGCCGGACATTCACTTGGAGCGGTCGCCGCTTGGCGGAACGATTCGCCCCCCCCCTCCCTGCTCGGCGGCGGAGAGGGGCCTGCCACTCGCACCCGGAGAAGAACCGCCCAGGCCGGCGGCATGTCCGCGAGCAATATCGGCCGATGACCGCGTGGTGCGCGGTAATGTGGGCGCCGCCTGCCGCGGTTTAATAGGGGCGCGTCCCGCCACCAGGCGGGCCGCGAAGCGGTGCGCACGCGGGCGCGCCGCAGTTAGCCCGTAATAACAGTCGCAGGGCACGGGCGCGTGTAGTTCATGTCCCGCCGTAATAAGCCGTTGAGGACGGGAGGTGGGGGGACGGGGGCGGGAGGCGGGGGCGGAGCCGCCTGAGCCAGCGTGATGCCGCAGTCGTGTGTGCCACGTGACCGAGGGCAGCGGAAAACACGAGCGAAGAGTGGTGGGTAGGGAGGCGGGAGTGGAGGGCACGGGGAGGGAGCAGAGGAGGGAGGGAGAAACTCCACGGGGGAGGTGCCCTAGGGTATAAATTTAGTGGAGGGAGAAACAAGGATGGTTGTTGAGAGAACAAGTTGATTCTATGAGGGGTGAAACAAGCGGTTACTATCCGGATAATGACGTTGGCATGATTTACCCAGGAATTTCTGAGTAGCCTGCGAGCCATTCATTCTTTATGAAAATGTGTTGCTTCTTTATGCATTATTATGGTTGTTGTAAAAACCTAAAGATTCGCGATGTCTGAAATGCTTTCGTTCCTTTTGCTATCTTATTGTTTTCACCAAAATGCTTTTCCTCGTCACATTCCTCTTAGCACATTGTTTTCTGTGACCATTCGCTTTTACGCAACCTCGAGTTAGAAAAAAATTAAACACATGCTTACATAAGTGTTTGGCATTGTAATTACATACAAATTTGTTATTTGGCTGCTTAAAATCTCGAAATCATAACGGAAAAACAAGAACCGTAATGTTGAGGATATGTTTTTGTTCACGCCGATGAGAGCAAATTCCTATTATTCAGACTCTACCGTGAAACAGTGAATTCACCGAAGAGGACATTCGATACTGAAGCCACTTGTTCCGGATTTCGGGAGAAGAGGAAAGCCCGATGTCAGAGGCGCATTGTCTACGAGAAGGGCGAAGCAGAAGCAAGCAGTAAGCGGGTCTGGTTGTCAGGCATCGGATGGCGCCGGGGGCGAGGCGGCGGGGACGCGTGCCCAGGGGGGCGTATGTGGCGGCTGGCGCGGGCGAGGGGCCGATGGACGCAGCGGGCGGCGGTGCGGGCGAGCGGCGAAAGGGACGGAGGAGGAGGGGGGGCGAGGCGGGGAGGCGAGCGACTGCATGGACAAGCGGCTTAGAGGCGTAACGAGGTTGCCGCAGCGCCCGCCCCGCGGCTCAGCTCGCTTGACACCGTGTTTGCTCGCCGCCCGGCCCCCGCCCTGCCCACCCCTTCTCACACGCCTCCGATTCCACTGTAGCCTCCGCGACTGTGCAACCGATCACGGCCTTTTGCGCCCGTTGGACGGTGGCTGAGATCTGGGCCTTCTTGTCCTGCACTTCGCGCTCCTATTCCTCCGAAAGTCGACCAACATTCGTCCATCTTCATAATCACTATCACCGTTCATTACCTTCCCCGCCATCACCTTCGCGCCGTCCATCATCGCGACTTCGCCGCCAACATGGCCACTCACCCCATACCATATGCTACTATGTCATGATCGTCAGCTACGTCGGCTATCACCATAATCGAACATTCACCACTCTTCTCACAAATCACTTCAACCACCATTTTCGTTCTGGCCGGACCCTCCTTCTATCTGACGCCATCCGCCAATCACAGTCGTATCTACACTCATTCACCACACACACACACACAGCACACACTCCGTCACACCAGTGCGGGCCCCTGGCCATGCAGTCGACGCCGTCGCAATCTTGCCCGGTGTTCTGGTGGCTTGTGAAATAGTTATTGGGCGCCCAGCATCGGCTCTTGTTTCTATCTCTTAAGGTTTCCCTACCTTCTAAAAACCTTCCCCTACTTGTTTTCCCCAAAACTTACTTCGTTTCACCGTTTTCTTCTTATCTGTATAGGTTTTTTCATAAATTTTACTTAGTTTTCTTGCTGTTGTGATTATACTGTCAAGAAAAATCCCCTCCTTTCTCCTTTTTTTGTGGTTTTTTTTTTTTTTTT
>BOPP01000014.1:7719219-7784351 GCA_017312745.1 Gryllus bimaculatus | reverse complement strand
AGGACGAAGGCGGAGACGAAGGACGAAGGCGGAGACGAAGGACGAAGGCGGAGACGAAGGACGAAGGTGGAGACGAAGGACGAAGGCGGAGACGGCGATGGTGGCGGTTGTGGGATTAGTGAGTGGGACGAGGAGGAATAGATGACGAGAACCAGGGCAGTGGTAGGGACGAGCGCAATGGAGGGGACAAGACTGTCTTTTGAATTATTTTTCCGAATATAGATTGTAAGATCTCAGTTGTGCTATTGATAATAGAATAATAGTTTGAGAACTTTTATAACGAAGCCATGTGTTTAGCCTAAAACAACGTAGAGGAAAGGAAGGGATTATAACAATTCATCGCACTCCTGGAAATATGACAGTACTACATTGCATTCGACATAACCCTCAACGTACAGGCATTTGCAGGAAAAATAAGTTCTTGACTTTATTGACCACTTTTTCGTATCATTTGTGTGCTCATATTGTTTTTCAAATTTATTGTGGAAGTCACCGAATGCCCTCTTATTAGCTAAACGTGTATATTCTCAAATATCCTCTAAATGAACATGGAGGTACACAGGAAGTACGTAATTGTTTAATGGTTGAATAGTTCTTATATATTTTGATACACGACGTTTGACGACCCTTGACGTTTTACGTTTCTCGACTATTTGATCACTCTCCTTAGAACATCGGCCATTAAAATTGAATTAGAATAATTTAGAGTGTATGCGTAACGGAGTGTTCAAAAGTAATTTTGTTCATTTCCGTCCCTCCGTGTGCCATGTGTGGCACAAGCGCTCCAAATTATAAGGCTAGAACACGGCCCCTGTCTGGTACAGCGCCCCGCAGCCTTCTCTCGGCCTCTCGGCGCAATCGTTGGCGGGCGATTTGCTCGCGCTCCGGCGCTCGAAGCGCGTGGCGGCCAGGTGTCCAATAGCAGCGCCGTGCATCACGCCAGCCATCGGAGCGTTGCCAGGAGACGCATAACGGCTCCGGGCGACGGAATACCGTGATATAGATGGGTCGTAAGGTAGCACGATTGGCGGTGATGGCAATGGAAAAGCCGAGGATGAAAGCAATGGCGCGGAAGAGGGCGGAATAGGGACATGAACAATGGCGGGGACGATAGCAATGGCGGGGAGGCGGGTGGGGACGAGGCCCTAAACGATGGCAGGAGGATGGTAGGAACGATAGCGGAGACGTGGACGGGGACGACAGGGTGAACGAAAGTGGGAACGTGGTAGGGACGAGGACAGGGACGTGTGTTTGGACAGTGCGAGGACGTGGGCGGGGATGAGGTTTGGGATGAGGTCTGGGACGAGGGCAGGGACGAGAGCAGGGACGAGGATGGGGACGGTGGCGGTTGCGGGATCAGAGATGGGTACGGGGACGAAGTCGATGTCGAGGACAAGGGCAGTGACGGGGACGAGCGTGATAGAGGGGATGAGAGTGGGGGCGGGTACCAGTGCGGTGGGGTGGGTGGTGGCGGGACGAGGGTGGAGGCTGGGACAAAGGCGTTGGTGGGGTCGAGGGCGGAGGCAGCGGTGGCGTCCGGTGTGCGTACAGACCGGCGGCGGAGGAGGCAGATTGCGAGCCGAAGTCTGCGGTTTTGCGACGAGCACGTAGCCTGTTTACTTCGGCGCTCTCCTGTTGAGGGTCATCGATTGTCTCGCGAATTGGCCTCCCGGCGGCTGCCATATGACCGTTTTATTTGAACGACCGTTGTCGGACAGCACCGAGACTATTGCGTCCAGAGCAATAAGGGACGGAGTAAAGGCAACTGACGGTCGGGAGATGTGATAAAGCGAGACGCGACGTTGCGAGATATCGATTTAATCGATTAGTCTCGTGTACAAAGGCTCCTCTACCTTCTGCGCGATCATACGGAAGAACGAAAATCAAATACGTACGAGAGGCTTTCCTCTCGTTTGTTTGCTGATTGCGTTGGAGGTGCACATTTTCATATGTGCTTCATCACTTTATTAATAGTTGAATGTTGTATTGTATGATACATTATTTTCGTAAACTGAATTATATGTAGATCAATCAAAACTCTTATTTTAAATTTAATTTTGATATCATGATTTTAATAATGCGCTCTTTTTTTTTGAAGTTCATGTTTTGTGTTTCAAATAATTGACGAAGGTAATTATCTGTATCATTCTAAAATTCAAATAATCCTTAAATAAAGATAAATATTGAGAATATTTATGATGAATGACAGTTTTATCTTTAAACAAAATCTTTAAACAGAACACGGAATGGGCCAACGAAAGGGCGAGGCGGAACGGGATATGGACGACGCAAGGTGTGGGCGGGGGAATTTGGACGAGTTCTACCGGCTGAGTTAGCTCAGAGGCAGCATTCTAGTAGTCTCTGCAGCGAATCTGACCGGCAGGTCCTAGGTTTTGACACTTGACAGTGTCGGATTTCTGATACTAACTTTACATTTATATTCAGCAGTTGACTTGAGATTTCTAGCGATTGGTTGGACAGATCGGAATTTTTTTGGAAGGTGATTGCTGGTGCAGTACTCTAACAAACAAGGCACGGACCTCGTGCGATATTTCTGCCTCTTCAAAGTCCTATCCCCTCCCCTAACACACACACACAAACATACACATATGTCGCGATATGGCTTTCCGGCCCTCGCGACACGCTGCCGTCGGCAAGTGACCAGTTGTCCATTTGCCGACGACCAGCGAATCCGAGAGCCAATATTTAAATGCGAGGCTTCGCACCATCGCCCCACTCTTATTCACAACTACCCACCTGCCGGAGCCAGCACGGAGCCATGACCACCAACTCCCAGGACTAGGTCCACTACGCGGATAAGTGAAATTATTAAATATATTTTAACTATACTCTCTTTTCTATCCTGCACGATTTGTGGGTCCTCCCTCTCCCCCTCACTCGCGGAACAAGGTTGATCAGGTGACGGGTTTACGAACCCCAAATGATTATTATAATGATTCAAGCTTGCTCAATCTGATTTTTCACCAATTTTTTAAATTTATTTTTTAAAGTCTTTATTATTATTTTTTCTCTCTTTTTTAAAATGCAATCGCAGTAAATTGTTAGCTCAGTAATGACGTTAGATTATTTTAGCGGCCGTCTTTCAATCGTTCGCCACGGCAGCATACATGCGTGCCATGTGGAGCAACGATCTGGTGTTGCCCAAAGACGATGCTAAGGAAATGCCAACTTTCCCGTCAAGGTCCTAGTTTTCAAGCCTTCCCACCCTTTAAATTGAAGCCACGAATTATGCCGAGTTTCAGTCACCGTCATATCGCACCCATCCTGCCACACAGCACCGCGAGGAATTTCGCTCAGCACGTCCTCCGGCGTCCAGCATCTCCTTGCTGCAACATTTCCTAAAAGTCAAAAAACGGACTAGTGCGCTAGCCGAAAGCACTACTTACAAAATTACGAACAAAAGCTAAACAGACATAAAATTAAATTACGTAACGCAATTGATCCGGGGTAATCAAACCTTTAGTTGAAAGAAACCATGCCGCACTTACGAGGTGAAACCGCGCACTATGACGAGAAATACGGGCCCAACTTACGACCAATGTCTAGACATAGTAATGGTTACACATTAAATAGAAAAACGAAGTACAAAAAGTTAGATCATAGTACAATAAGCTATAATTCCAGTTCACTAGGAAACTGAGGAGCGCATCATCGAAGTGAGAGCGTAGAGTAAGAATTAGATTTAAGTTATATTAAGAAGTAGGATATGCCAGTTCATTGGAACTGAGCAGCCAGTGTTAGAAGTATAATGTCCCCGCGTGAGATACTAGATAAGGAATTAGATTTTAAGTATTATATTAAGAAAGTGGATGATTGCCAGTTCATTGAAAACTGCAGCAGCCCAGTGTTAGAATATAATGTCCCCGTGGATAACTAGATAAGAATTTAGATTTAAATAACTTATAAGAAATAAGTGCAATGCACAGTCATCTAGACTGATATATATGATCCTAGAATGTAAGGGCCACCGCAGGAAAGTTACAAACAGACATAAAATTTAGAAGTCAGTTCCAGTGCAAACACAAGACGTTACGATCCCACCTATTAGTAATCCAACAATCGAAGACGACCTCGACGATTTCTACCCGACCATCATTAACCGACCGACCACATCATTATAGTCATTGATTCATAGATGCAGGACGAAAAAGCTATCGTTTCTCCACTAAATTTAAAAGAGCAAACCTACTGCAGCCACTTCATCCCTCTGTAAAAAAAACCAGGCATCGCGGAGAAAAACATTTCTCGCTAAATTTCCTAGTTACGCCCGCGACCGACCCATTCAGACCAGACCATACAATGATAGTAATTGGACGTAGAGAACAATGACACGCTCTCTACCCCGCTTGAGTCGAACAAGGCCACCCCTTTTCAACCCACCCTCCGTGCACGGTACACTAACGCTCTCCACGAAAAGACCATTTATTATAAAAGTTTCCCCATTCACATATTATTTGCCTTCTACCCTTTTCCACCTACCTCGTCCACCCAACCTAAAACCCACCCTCGCTTTCTCCACCCAAATTGCCACCAATTCAAACCCAAGCACTGGTTAACAGGAGTTCCAAAAACCTGTGTGCCAAACTCTTTTCATCAATCGGCCAACCATGCGAACCATCTCAGAAAATCTGCTGAGTTGCTTGGAACTATGCAAGACTTATCTTTCAACAGGACAACAAACAAATAATTTTCTTAAGTAACAGGCAGCACACAAAGTTGTGCATGGTGGCTCGCTTTGCTGCTGTCCAAACGCCCCGGAGAACTGCCTCTCCGACTACTGGACTGCGCCGCTATGTGATCTCATCTCTGCTTTGCACAACCTCTGTCAACGCAAGAATTTATGGAATATTTTCTTTCTTTTTCCACCCAAATCCGCTTCTTCATAACAAGAAGCCCTGTCCATAAGACCTAATATTCCCCCACTTTTCTGTCATTATTTTCCCTTCCCCATTTTGTGTTTTTACCTGGTAGTTACTTAATGACATTTTTATGCAGAATAAAAGCACTGGCCTACTAAGAGAGGACACGTTCGCTGCTTAGCACGCGATGACGCGCCTTTGCCTCTGCTCTGGTTCAAGCCTCCACCCGGCCCGGACAGCACTGTGGCCTCGGTTCGCTGCAGCAGCGCATCGACCAACACGCGAGCCGCACGAGAGCCGGACACAACACGTCACGCTTCCTTGCAGCGGCAAGGCTCCTTCATTTGCACCGTGGCCGCGCGCTCTAAGCGACGCAGCGGTTTAGAAAGCGCCCGCTTCTTTAAAGTCCCTTTACGCGTTTTTTTTCTCCCCTTCATTTTCCGCATCTCTAACTCCTCCTACCCTTGTGCAGGTTTCCGCATTCAAGCCACATCGCTGCGGTCCGCGACAGGCGTCGACAAAGCAATTCGTATACAGTGAGGAGATGGTATTGAAATCGTATCTCCCACTCAGCAAGCTGCAGTCAATTGCCCACCTGCGAATGGCATCCTCTCGTATTAGGCAGCTCTACGCTTGCGATCCGTCCGACCGCAGGTTGGCCCGATCGCAGACCTATGACCGTGAGCGAAACGTTGGTTAGAACACCATCTTATCCCACTAGCAGCTGCCAGCCAACAAGGCCCCACCAATCATCTCTCGCTACGAAGAGTAGAGGCGACTGGGTTTGCTTGGACTAGTGGATTGCATTGGCAAGGGCACAACCAATGAACGGTGAGGAAGACGTTGTAGAATCATCCTTTCCCCCACTAGCAGGCGCAGCCTATGTGCCTCACAATGGGTTCCATTCAAAGGCCTTTCAATAATTTTTTTTCTCTACCTCTCTTTTTTTTTTCCTTTGCAAACAAGAGCAGATTTGCGGCATTATTGGTTCCCGTTTTTGTGATGTATATTATGCTATAATAATCAAATCCGCCGTAGCGCGCCCCTTTTTCCGAGAGGTGTGTCCGATATGCGCTTTCCGCCCTCGCGACACGCTGCCGTCGGCAATGACCAGTGTCATTTGCCGACGCAGCGATCGAGGCTATAAATATGGCGAGGGGCTTCGCACCTCGCCCCCCTTATTACACGTCCACCTGCCGAGAGCCAAGCCGGAGCCATGCCACCACTCCCAGGACGTAGTCCACTACGCGATGCTAAGTGAATTTATTAAAATATATTTAAAATATACTCTCTTTTCTTCCTGCACGCAGTTTGAATGGTCCTCCCTCTCCCCCTCAACTCGCGACACATATGCCTCTGTGGGAAGATTTACACATATTTTGGAGGAAAACTCCACAAGCCGATGTGTAGGTCGTCAGCGGATCTCAACAGCCAGCAGGAAGGAATCCGCCACTTCCCGAATAAAGCATTCGCTACAACATTAACAAAAAGTAACGGCCCATCGCTGCGCCGTAACATGCATTTCAATCTTGTCAATGGGCAAAAATTGGAAAGCGGGCCGGAGGAACGGAGCGTGGTGGGCGTGGCGGGACGCAGACGTGTGCGAGGCTTCTGAAGACGGCCGGCGACGCGGGAAGTAGCAGTGGCAAACAAAGCAGACGTTGGTCACTGCGCGCATTTGAAGGGAGGCGCGCGCGCGCGCGAAGAGCTATGCGTCGCCCCCGGAGAGACCGTCAGGCTGATTGGTCCCCTTTTGGCCCTCGCCTCGCGCGAAAACTGAGAGAACCCTCAAAAGGCAGAGATTATTTGGAGAACTCGCTTAAACCGAAATTGGGTTTGTTTAAAGCAGCAACGGTCACAACAGATTTTCTTGCCGTAAGAAGGTCAGTTGAATCTGCAGGTTGAAAATCGTTTTAAACTGGAGTTTTGAAAATGGTTTAACTGCAGGTTTGGAAAAATTAGCGTTTTAACTGGCAGGTTTGATGAAAAATAGCGTTTAACTGGCAGGTTTTGAAAATGTTTTAACTGGCAGTTTTTGAAAAAAGTTTTAACTAGGCAGGTTTGAAAATGGTTTAAACTGCGGCTTTTGGAAAATGCGTTTTAACTGCAGTTTGCAAAATTTTTAACTGGCAAAGATTTTGAAAATGGTTTTAACTGCAGGTTTGAAAATGGTTTTTAAACTAGGCAGGTTTGAAAATGTTTTTAACTGGCAGATTTGAAAAATGTTTTTAACTGCAGGTTTTGAAAATGGTTTTAACTGCAGGTTTTGAAAATGGTTTTAACTGCGCAAGGTTTGAAAATGGTTTTAACTGCAGTTTAAAAATGTTTTAAAACTGGCAGGTTTTGAAAATGCTTTTTAACTGGCAGGCTGTGATATTATAACAGCTGTAGAGAGTTTTATTTTAATATGAAACATTATATTAAATAGATCCTCTTTTTTTCTAAAGTGTGGGGAGTTGTTATTTTACGACAAGTCTAACAAAGTCAAGGCAACTGTTGTGAAACCTTGCTTAACACAAAACAGTCAGTATATGTAATTTAGCGTAGCCAGGAAACCAAAACTAGTGGAATGAATTTATTTTCGATGTGTCTATTTAACATGAATTAAAAAAGTTACTGTTCTTTACTTCTTTTTGTCATCTTACAGAGATATTTAATGTAAGTAAAAGGTATGTTCTGGTTTCATGCCTGTATATTTGTTTCCCTCTATTATTCCCCCAAACATGACATTTTACGTCATTACATTTTACTCCTCTTGCCAAAAGGAAAAATGGTATTCTTTGAATATGTTTTCTTGTAAACGCCGTTCTTCAGACGACCCATCGCAGTGTATTCACAACACACGGGCCGCGACGCGGCGACCGCAGCTGCGTCCAGAGCTGTGAGCATGAGAACGCGGAGTGGGACGCGTCCGCAGCCAAGAGAAAGAGGGAGGCGCACGGGGAGGCAGAGCGAGGCCGCTGCGGGCTTTGTTGCGGGACACAAATGCAGCGCCCGCGGTTCCTGCCCGCAGAGTGCTTGATCTGATTAGCTGCCGCTGGCCGCGCCGCCGGCGCCGGCGCCGCCGCCTCACAATACGCCGCGAAACGCTTCGATGCGCAGGAGCGACGGGGTAGGAGGGCGGCGGACAAAGTTAGAGAGCCGGGCGGGGCGGGGTCTGGTCAGACGACGGGGGGGGGCGTTGTTGAAGAGTCCGCCCTGGCGTTAGGCGGAGGTGAGCAGAGTTGACGGTGTGATCGGGCGATGGAGCGAAATGGAGAAGGAGGCGAGGCGGGGAAGAAGGGAGGCGGGAAGAAGGAGCGGCGAAGGAGGCGAGCGTGGGCGAAAAGAGGAGCGAGACAAAGCGAGACGGAAAGGAGCGAGCGGATGGATGTGTGGTAGAGGTGAGACGGGCACAATTGCGAAATGAGGACGGACATGAGGTACGGACGAACGTGAGGTGGGGATGGAGGCGAAGTGTGTTCAGAGCTGAGGTGGAGGCCGAGGCGAGGCAGGGATGGAGGCGAGGTGGGAACAACGTGTGAACGGTGCTTCAATGAGTCGGGGGTGAGACCGGGGCGGGGACGGGGACTGAGGATGGAGGCGATAGCGCTGCCGTAGGCGAGGCGGAGGTGATAGCGTAGGCGAGGCGGTGTGGGGGGCGAGGTCAGAGCCGGGTGATGCCGGGGTCGCGCGGGGAGGAAATCGCGCAGCTTCTGTGGAGCTTCGGCTTCGCCGCCTTCTCCCGACGTCCGTCAGAGACTTTATTGTTCCGGGGCCGCCTGCCGCGAAAATGCTCACTTGTTGCCGCGGAATATTTTCTCTCTCCCCGTCGGACGGTCTCATAACGCAAGGACCTCTGTCGGGCGCTTTTGCTCCCGCCGCCGTCGCTCTCTGCGCCCGTCAGGAGCCGCCATCGCCACCGGCATGGCCTCCGCATTTCGCGTGCCCGCATCTGTCATCGCGTCGTTCAATCGACCTACCCTTCCGGCACCTTTGCAACAATTACCCAAATAATCGCTTTCGTGACATTTATTACAAGCACTTTTATCAGGAACGCCGTCACATCCATCCGTATCTTTACTTATTTGACGCTGTCTTGTTAAACAATATTTTAGTTTCACACGTTAAATGCTGTATTTCAGAGCATGTCTTTCCAGTAATAATTAACAACTCAATATTAAAAATATAATACTTCATACTTCATCATCAGGTGCCTAGCACTAACACAAGCACGACCTCTTTCATGAAAGTGTCGTTTTTTTTCACATCTTTGTGACACTATTTCATTGCGAAGCTCTTTCAGTCACCGTCACCACCACAGACGCAGGCCCTGATGTCGCTTATTCCTGTGAGTCGGAGACACGAGGTTGATTCACTCTTAACCCGGTCTCGCCTCTCGCGTCCTCCCCTCGCCGCCGTCACAGGGGCCTCTCACTTCACATTTCATTCTCCGCTGAGCGACGGCTCTCATCTTCCTTTTGCCGCGACGCGGAAACAAAACTTTATATCATTTTTATTAAAGCGTTGTCCCCGGGGTTGACGGCAGGCTAGAGATCGAGGGCCGAAAACGCGATGGCGAGGGCACGCCAGTGGGGGCGGCTGTAGCTTGGGCGTGTCGGAGGGCGCAGTTGGCGTCAATGGAAAGGGGAGGCGAAAGGGCTGCTGGGGCTAGGGACGAAGGGATAGGTGAGAATGTGATCAAAGGGCGGCGTTTAGTGGCTATTGCGACCATGTTTGTGAGGTACATGCAGTGTTCGAAACAATGTTGGAGTAATATCAGAGGCGATGGCAGCGGCAATAGGGAGGTCAGTGGGGGGGACAATGGAGTCGGTGGCTGGCAAAGGCATACCAGAGGTGGTTTACTGCCATGTGAAGAATGGCCTAGGATGTAGCGGGAATGATGTTGACAAATATTGATTGCGTATCCCAAGAAGGTGTGGTGGAAGCGAAACGATGTTAACTGAAGAAACGGTAGTTGACGAGGACATGTAGAAATGAGCACCAAGACCATTACGAATATTTTACATTGCAAAATTAAAAAAAAATATACGTTCACATAAAATATTGATGTAATTGAAGTTTGGATCCATTGTAATGGTTTGTGTAAAATTAATACAGTCGTTCTTACAATTTCAAAAAATATTTTTGTTTTCTGTTACATGCGAATGTATATGTATTAAGGATATAATATTTGTAATAATCCTATAATTTTTCTTCTTACAATATTTATGACGATACATCATTGTATGAAAAGTACCTTCACAGGGAAGTAATATTTTGTGATGCTTATTAGTTTAAATCATAATTAGGATTATTAGAAAACAATTGCCTCAGTGACGCAAGCGTCGATGTATACGGAGGCGAAGACTGCAGGTCAGAGCCCCGAGTGCAGGCTACGAGGACTTTACACTGATATGTGTAAAGGATTTTGTTTTGGATTCTGCACAACATACAACCACAATTCCAACACCTCATCCGTTAGCGTCCACACGTAATCATTAACCGTGATAATTTGTGGCCTTTCGTATACTCTTTCGTAGAGTAGACCGAGAAAGCAGACAACCAACGTGATCACCAGCTCATAAAAAGTGAGAAAATCCGTAATCTTCATTGCTTCTTCTCATCGCTCAGAAACGCGTGTAGCAGTCAAAAGTGTCAACGGCCGATGGTGGCGTGGCGAAGCTCACCCCGAGTGAGAGCTGCGAGCTGCGGGAGAGCAAGTCAACCGGCTGAGCGTGTGTGTGTGTGTGTGTGGGGGGGGCAGACGCGTCCCGGCCGCGTGGAGGCGCGCGCGATACGGCGTCGGACAAAGGCGCAGCGGCCCGCGCCTTCGCGCCGCGTCGTGCGGCCTCCAAACAAGTCAATTTTCCGATGCCTTGAGCGCGGCGGACGGCGCGGCGCGAAGCCAGCGATTGCGGCGGCGGGGGGGTCGGGCGGGGGTGTCGTGGTTGCGGGTGGGAGGCATCGGGCAGGCGACCGCCTCTGAAGCTCTAATGAAGTGCCCCGGAAGCAGGGGCGCCCCTCATTCGCTTCGGATCGGCCTTTCTCTTTCGAGACTTCTGATGAAGTGGCGCTCACATGAAGTGCTTACAACGATAAACTTATCGGAGAAAGTCTACTTTTGTTTTTATCAGAGTTTTGGTCTTTTGTGAAGCGCAGGAGCCTCTGTGCAATTTTTTTTTATTGAAATAGACGTATGTATGGAGAACATGATGTTAGAAATTGATAAATAGGAAAAATAAATAGTTCTGATACCAAGAATTTATGAATTATCTGGTTCTCGTATTCTTCCTCTCGTCTCCTACTTTTGACTTTTGAAATAAGAAAATATAGTATGATGTCAGTAAGTTTTTGTTTTAATATTTATTTGGCCAAATTTCGGAATTGTAGTATCAATTGTGGATATATCGTTAACATAGTTTACCAATGTTAAACGCTTTCACAAAAGTTATCTATGACATTAGTTGACTCAGCGGATGTATGGTGTTGAATATTGCATTTCCATCCAATCATTCTGAATCTGATAATTTGAGTGATTGGTAATGCATTTAATATTGTTTACTAACTTGCATTTTATTCAACCCGTTAGCTATTTATGAGATAAATTACTATTATTGTGAAGTAAATTATATTAAATATCTTTGAGATTAAAGATCAATTGTTTTAATGGGTATTTCATATATTGCATGCATGGATATTAATCATCCTTCCATTTTTATTGATATGTAACATATTCAAAACTCATAATACGTGCACTAAAACCTCATAATACAACATAATCAGTATGTTGATGAGAGTACAAGCGAATTAAGCTTCTCGACTTAGTTATTGCCAGTGCTCCGACGTGCGTTTGAGTCAGACGTCTATGAATGTCTTTAAAGGTTAAGTGGGACGTGAGATATACGAGGCGGGCACGGCGTGCTTCACTCGGAATGTTCGGTCGTAACAGCGCTGCGTTATTACGTATTACGTTCTCACCATTCCGAAGAACGCGCCCTCAGAGCGCTCGAACGTATGCCCGGAATTTTACTGACCTCCTCCAACGCGGTGCAGCGAAGAGTTGCCGAGAAGCGTCTCAGGGAAGATGTTCCTGCCACCCCGCCCCCTCCTTCGCGCTCCGCGCCTGGAGCGCTGGGTTCTTCGGAGAGGGGCGCGGCCAAGCATCCACAGAGAGTAAATGCGCTAAAAAAGTGCCTCGAGGGGGCGTCTGCTACCCAATATCTTGGCGTACTCTCTTTGAAAGAAAAAAGGCAAATGTAGGTGAGGCGAGAAGTCGATAGAGTGAAGAAAGAAGTAGATAAGATTGTAGAACGGGTATGAAATGAAGAGCTGAGGGAAAGAAACAGGAACGAGAGACTGAATGCATTTCAAGAGTTCCTGTAAAGCAATGGGGGCGTTTGAAGCATCAAGGAGTCAGAGAAAAAAAGTTGGAGATGAAGAAGAGGAAAGTGAGAAAATCGTGTATTATTTTTTGGAGTTTAACTGTGAAGCTATCATTATTAATGGCAAAAGAGACAAAACAAATGTGATGAAACAAGTAGAGGAGGTCTAGGTGAATGAAAATTAATCGAATGCTTTGTATTGAACGAGATGAAGAAATGTCTCCATGTCAACTGCATGTCACGACAGTTGAAATTGAGTAGAAGCTAAAACAAGTAAGAAAATATTAAGCCAGTCACATAAAAGAAAAATAAAGGATGTTGGAATAATGGAACTCGTCACAATGGGAACAAGACTAGTGAACAAATAAAACAAGAAAATGAGAGAGCAAGCTCTGAGAAAAACAAAAGAAAGGAAAACCGACGGAGAAAGAAGCCCAGAGACTTGAACGAAGGCCCAGGGAAAAGCAGCAAGCGAAAAGAGGCAGACGAGACCGAGCAGGATCGGGTCTGGAGAGGATCGGAGCGCGGCGGAGCAGTGCGGAGCGCAGAGAGGAGGAGGTTGCGTGGGCGGGGTGGGGCGGTGAGGGGCGTGGCGGGGCGCGGCGGAGCAGTGAGAAGCGCAGAGAGGAGGAGGAGGAGGTTGCGTGGGCGGGGCGGGGCAGGACGGGACGCAGTGGAGCAGTGCGGAGCGCTGAGAGGAGGTGCAGAGGCGTGGGTAGGGCGGGGCGGAGCGTGCGGCGCCGCGTTACGCCTGCGGCAGAGGTGTCGGGTAGCCCGAGTCGGGGGGGGGGCGGCTGACATTTCGCTGCGCTATTGTGCGCGGTATTAGCCCCGTTAAATTCCATTGTCCAGGAGGGCGACGGCGGCGGCGGTGGAGGAGGAGCAGGGCTGGAGCGCGGCCAGCCAGGTGAGCGGCGGCGGCGGTGGCGTGGGTCGCGGGGGGTGGGCTGCGGGGGAGGGGCGCGTGCAACGAGACGATGCCTCCGGTTAAAGCGGAACTCCCTCCGAGATCTCGAGGCGTTCGCGCTTAGCGGGCGGGACGTCTAAGTGCCCCTCCGAATTAATGGAAGGGGCGGAGGAAATTAGAATACCAAAGCTGTACTCAAGTGGCAGCGTTCATGGATATCGTTCTGGAAGACATCTGCGTTTTATTCGTGAAATCATTCATCTAGGCGCTTAATTTTCAGTTAACTAGTATATAAAACACCGGAAAATGAAATGGTTTTGTGACGTACAGTTGTTTATTTATATCTTTACATTTGGGCGTACACCTTTATGTATTCACAGGGGAATGACATTGATCGCAGAAGTACTCGTATATGTAAAAATGTATTTTTTGGGATGAAATACTTCACTAATTGTAAGGATAGAAAAATTACATGTTTACGACACTTTACTTTTGTACATGGGATCAAAATTTCAAATTAAGGTTATGGTAAATTGTTCTTTACATTTTAAACGTTCACCTCACAATTTGTCAAGTTAATTCTTTTTTATAGCTGATACTGATTATTGAAATTTTTATGGGGTTCTGTTAGTGCGGTATTGAATTGTCACTTATATCGAATGGTTTCACCTATGCTGTCTCGTGATCAAGTTAACCTGTAATATTGAATTCCTGAAATCCCTTGGTTATTGAATGCCTCACACTATTCCGGTGAACGTGGATAAATTGATAAATGCCAGGGTGATACTTCAACTGCCGAATTTCAATTTCAGTTGCTTTCAGGACATTTTCGATAATAAAGCAGATGGAATATTGGGCTATTAAACAGGAAATTGGCACATTGTACATTTCTGTGGCAATACAATGAACTACATCACATTCTTCATATTTGTTGTAATATCAAAATGTGATTCGTATTTTATTTTAGTTTCTATTTTCTCGTATATAGGTATACATATTTTCTAATACAATTCAATGTTTATTGTTTCAGGTATGTATAAAAATGATCTTTGATGTCTCAACAAATTCATTGAATTCCATGGTAAGTTTTCGCTTTATTTTCTGCATAGAAAGATACATAATTAAAAATAAAATTTACATTGAAGACATTTTCTAACTGTACTTAAACGAATAACTGTGAGAATTATCACCGTCCACAATTAATGTTTTCTAATTTTAGTTCTTTTAATATTAGTTATGAATATGTTATCTACTTGCAAAAGATGGAATACTTTTATGGAGTTCTGCAATTAACATTTTTAATTATTTAACAAAATTGGTCTTATTTTCCATCAAATAATATAATTTGTCTTTACTTCAATCATATATAGTTTGTGTATTTCATTTTATTAACATGACTTTAGGAAATCAGTGAATACCGAGACACTTTTGAGAATGTTTTTCTCAATTTATACAAGCTAGGAGCTCACACAATACTCATTTATCAAGAACCACTTGCGAATGAGTTTCTCTATCGTTTTTAACATTAATATCTAGAAAATATGAGTAATTAAAATTAATAATAAGTTACTCCGTAACAAAAATAAAAAGTGACTTTCTTGGTTAAATCTCTAGAAATATATTCAGATTACATGCGAAGTCCTAAAAAAGCAAGTCCCACACTACGGATCCTGAACGGATAATGAACAAATGACTCACGTAAAATTGAATTTGCACCATAACAAAAGCATTGAGCTTCCTTTGAATGATCTCCTCCGACCGATTATTATATAACTTTTCAAGCAAACAATGATTTCACAACCCTGTCCTCGGTGCGGGCTCACTTGTCGATTAGTTTGCTAGGGATGGACAGTGTCTCTATAGAAACAAACGTTTGTATGAACATTTTGGAAAGTTTGGGAATTTTTAAATTATTTTTCAGTATGAATTGAGTTTCAATACTTCGGTAACGTAAACTCTGATCATGGAGTACAAACGAAATGTACTTTCGACGAAAAAAGAACTAAGGCAGATTTCGACTTGACATATCGTAGCATTCCGTTGTATGAGACATAGCTCGCCTTCCTAAAAGTGACTCGACTGTCGGGTTTGAAGGGCGTAAACCGCGCAATTTTCTAATCACTTCCCGATTTTCTAATTATCTCGACTCTCGCGGTTTGCTCGTGCACCCACTGATTTCCTCCGTTACAAAAGGGCCATGGAGATAATTTTTTTCCTCGTCCTATCCTCATCCCTTACCCCCTTACACTTCCATACATTACACAACCTCGTATGCGGGAGATCGGCAGCTGAAATGTGTTCCCGGCTGGGGCGGTGACCCAGTGGTGGCACCGGATCACATTATCTAGCGGCGGAAAACCTCTGCTAACTCCGGATAAAAACGTGCACTAGATTTACGTGACGAATGGCCTTAGCAGTTGACGGACTCGGAAACGCGCAATAATCGATCTATCAACCGCTGATATCTTTATAACGTTTTCTAACGAATTCTAAATATTTAGTATTACCTGTTTGATGTGTCTCTGAAGAGTAATTTCAAATCAAGAAGACGTATATTTACGGCGTTTGGGCTCAATGCGACTTATAAATCGAATAAAAAACATCTTTGCTTATAGTATTTTCCTGATATTGTTTTAATATTGTATGTCCTAATATTTTATAGCACTTTGTTTGCTTATATTATCATGAGGTGTTAATGCTAATAACTGACTTTACAAGAACCTCTCTACAACTTTTGCACACGCGGCGGTCGCCCGCGAATCGGTTCAGCTATTGGAACATCAGAAAACGAGCAGCTAGGAAGCCACGGGAAAGGACGGCGATGGAACGAATGGCTACTTGAGAATTCATCTCGCAGGGACCGCTCCCAGCGTCCGACTGAGACGAATGCAGGGAATTACACCCGTCCCCTCCTCTCCTCCCGCTCGCCCCTTCGCCCGCCCCCGCCCTCGATTCCGCGCTCGCCCCGCCGCCGTGCGCGGCGTCGGCCATCGACGTGCCGAGATAAATGACGGAGGCACCGCGGAAACTTGGCGTCGGCGCCGCCTCTGCGGGATCCGTTTGAATTGAACCGGGTAACCCGCGGAAATTACCGGCTTAGCCCCTCCCCCCCCCCGCCGTTACGGCGTTCCTCACGCCTCCGCCCCCCACCCTCGTTCACTCGCACCCCAGAATTTCCGCCCGCAGCCGCACACGTCTCCCCAAGACGCGTAGTAAACGACTCGGAAAGTATTTCCTCTGGACATTTGCATAGTATTAGCCATTGCGTGATTTGAATCTGCGGTGGATTGTTGGCGTACCCTGAAAGACTGAATGCAGTTGAAAAAAGAATGCGGTGCGTCTGACGAACCGAAAACTGCGGCCGGTCGTTTCGCGGTAATGCTCGCTGTACAGTCCCTCGTCGATTGTCAAGGGAACGAATCAGATAGAACCCGGTGTAAACCCTGATAACGTGGTACGCGTTGATCACCACCACTTCCGTGAATGGATATTCGTGTTCGAATCCGTTTCCCTCGGCGCTCCGATTCGCGCGCTCTGTTGGAGTTACATGCAGCGATTACGTAGATCAATCGGCGATGCGCGACAGATACCTGCACCACGCGCCCCGCGCTTTTCAAAATGCACCGGGTCGCCACCCCCCCCCCTCCCTGTCTCGTCGACGCGGGTCGCACCGCGGCGGTTTTCTAATTTGTGAACGCGCCCTGCCGCTCTCGGCACTCTTTCACCCGGCGGCGGCGGCGGCGGCGCCCGGAGCTGCCGCTGCCGCCGTGTACAGAGCGATGCTATCTGCCCTTCGTTATGAATGCACGCCGGCTGGCTGCGAGGGAGCAAGCTTGTATCGCGGCGCCGATCTTTTAGATTCGCCGCGTGGCGGCAGCACCGACCGTTCGGTAAACGAAGTCGACGCCGTCGGTGCGCGCGCGTCAGATAGCGAAGGTCACTTTCCGCCGACCCTTGAAGGGTCTCGTCTCGTCTCGCTTCGCCCGTTGCCTCGCTCTTTCTCTCGCCCTCCCGAGGAGTAGACGCGGCCCTCGCCGCCGCGGAGGAGTGCGGGCGCGAAGGGACGAGGGAGCGACAGGTCGAGGCAGCCGAGGCGGCAGCAGGTGCGCGAGGGTTATTTCCGGCCGCCACCGCTAGGGGCGCGGGGGACGCCGACGGCCGCAGGAAATTGGCCCCCTCTTGTAGCTCCGCGCCCTTCGCCGAGGGCTCATTTGGCGTCGGTGCTGTTGGTGCCTGTGCAGCTGCCACTGGCCCTAATACTCCCACTGCCACTGCCACTACATCCTCTGTCACTGTGTCTCTGTAGCACTTGGAGTTCTTTAAGACGGGGAAGCGCTCTGAGCGATGGCTCTTGCCTTCTCATTGTAGTCCGATTTTGGACTTCGTTCCTACCGTAATAATTACCAACAATATAATACTAATATCACCGTTATCAGCTATTATAGCTCAGATACTTACGGCAAATATCTCGCTCTACATATGACATCTTGAAAGCAATTGTGATAGTACTTGAATTTGCGACACAGCTCTTACTTTTCCTCCACAGCCAGTGACCTCGGACTTACAAAGGACAAGCACTGTCATGTGATATAAAATCTTTTTACTTACAGAATGCCCAGTTTGATTTATCCCCAAGTTTCTCTTAATGATTTCACACGTTTGGTTTCTATGTGTTCATATTTAAATCTACATTAAAGAATTTTATCATTGATTACTTTTCCATTGATTTCACTTCCGTGTCGCACTGACTATATCTCATTTGCGTATTTTCTTCTCTCTTTCATTATACTATAGCATAATATGGAAACGTTGTTTTACCTCTCCATTTATTCTCTTCTTCTTTTTCATCTTCAACAGCTTTTTATTTCAATTTATCAGCAATATTTAAATATTCCCTTTCCACCCTTTTATTTACAGCTTTTTTACGTGTGGAACGCTTGCACTTCATTTTCTCAAGTTACTACGCAGTTAATTATCACAAACGTTTTACTAATTTCACTCTAAATTTTCATATCTAATCTGATGAAACCGTTTTAAAATCAAGTACGTTTACAACAACACAGGTTTTCTTCTGATCATAATGTCTGCTATATCTAGTATCAAACTACTTTCCACTTTGAATAACCTTCTTCAACTAAACTTTAAACCTCTTGTCCATGCATTATAACAACATTTTCGGTTTCAATAATTTTATAATTTCTAAACTAACTTTTTGTATTAATCACTTAATTTACGTCAATATAATTTACTTGCTTATATTCATCTTTCCGTGATGTTGTTACACTGGAGATGCCATTATCTCCCTAACGCTCGCTCTTTCTGTCCTCCCACAACCCTCTCCCAATATCTCTTCCATTGCTGCCGCCCCCTCGACAGGCGAGAGTAGCGACGTAGAAGGCGTCGGAGGCGACGCGACGGCCCTCGATACACGGGAGGGTCGATCGGCGCGACGAACGGCGCCGCCGGAAATGGAGAGCGCACTCTTACAGTGTCGAGGCGGCAGCGCGAATCGGCTGCACCGATTCCAATCGATATGCGTCGCCCGTCAGGGGGACGCGCCCGAGCTAATGGAATTTCCGTGAGAGCACGCCGCCGCTCACGCCGAAAGCGGTAAAATGTGTGTTTGTTTACCTGCAGACGCTTCAGGTGTTTCCTGCGAATGCCGCCTGCCGACGGTTTTATGTTCTCGACGGACGTATTTTCTTAAGCGCCGCTCGTCGCCGCTTCTTACTTCGCTCTCCTTGATTGGTTCCTCGTAGCGCGTTATCCGAGGCGGTTTCTCCAGGTAAATTTATTTCTTCGTTTCTTTCCTTTGCGGTGCGCCTTCGACTCCCGTTAATGAGAAATATAATTCTGCTAGTTTGTTTAAACGATCGGTTTTGGGGATTCACTTCATTGTTTGCTGATGGTATCGGTTCTTTAATCACTTTCGCCCTGCCAAGAGCAATATTTGAAGATGATACCAGCGCATACAAAACATGAATGCAAACCGGAAAGTAATTTGGGTTTATTTCTTTGAGATTGTTCAAAAGATTATCTGTTCCTGAGAAAATTTTGCCTGATCAGTTAAAACTGGAATTTTTAAGGAAATCTTTCAGCATAATTTTATGAAAATCGAACTCCACGAATACTGATAATATTAGACATTCTGTTGTAGGCCTGGAATTTCCACTTTTCCTCTTACTGAAGTGTTAGGTAGAGTTTTCAATTATCTGCTAAAGAACTGAAGAGTTTGATTCTCGGACTCATTCCGATTACTCTAGCTTGAAAGTATGTTTCTGAATAATACTTCATAGTAGTGCAATGTTTAAAAGTATGGAAAAGTACTTGCTATTATTTTGATATATGTGTACGTAAACTGTCATAGATGTAATCCATATAATAAATAATAACTGTTATCAGAATTAAACATATTGATAAAAGATATGTTGAAAGTTCGGTCTTCCATAATAGCCCGAATAGTTTCACGTTTTGACAGTTGCGAACACTTTCAGTTTGCGCGCGGAAAACAAGGCGACCTCGACGTCGGAGCCGACGGCGCCTCCCAGAGCGCGTTATTGCGCGTGGGAATGACAGCGGCCGGACGGGGGCGCTGGGAACTTGCGGCCGTGCGGCCGAGAGGCGCCGGGACGAAGGACGAAGAGACTTCCTGGGCGCAGACGTTTGCGAAAACGGCAGTGCTCCACTGAGAAACTTTCGCGAAGACGAAAACATCGGTTCCTTTATTAGTCTCCAAATCCGTCAATAGTCGGGGGAGTTTTCATTTGCTCGGTTCCAAGCAGACGTGGCAGAACGACTTAAGCCTGACTCCGAAGTCTGCAGCGATCTCCAAATATTGTTTCGAAGAGTCATTTAATGTTCTCCAACTAGAAGTAGTTCTTTATTTTGTTCTCCCTTCTTCTTCATTTATGAACGTCAGACGTGGAAGTTGGTTCGAAGGTCTTTCATGTTAATACCGTCTGCTGAAGTAAGGTGGTTGAATTTCTGTTTGAGGACTCCCAAGGAAGAATGGAACGGATTTTATCGCTGACCTATTCTGCCTGATTTGAGAAAACGTCGCTTTAAAGTTTCTCTAGTTGTCTCTAGATGACCGAGTCGGTGGTGGAGGTGGAGGCGTACACGAAGGTGATGATGGAGGCGAGCACGGAGGCGATGATGGCGGCGGTGGCGATGACGGAAGCGGTGACTATGCCGGAGGCGGTGACGATGACGAAGGCGGTGACTGTGGTGCCTGAGGCAGTGACGGAGACAATCACAGACGCGGTGACGAAGGCGGCGGTGGAGGTGGTGAGCGTGTCGGTGGCGAAGGGCGTGAGCGAGGGGATGAACGTGGGCGTGAACGTGGGCGTGAACGTGGGCGTGAACGGGGGCGTGAACGTGGGCGTGAACGTGGGCGTGAACGGGGGCGTGAACGGGGGCGTGAACGGGGGCGTGAACGGGGGCGGCGTAGACGAGGGCGGCCGCGGCCGCGGTTGCGCACCGGCAGAGGGGCTGTGGCGAGCGCGAGGACGTGGCACGGGTGGCGCCGCCGAGGGGTGGGCGATGAAATATTCACGGCGTCATTTGACGCGAAGTTCCTCGGATGGGCAGCACCACTTTCGTCGCGGCCTCGGCAGCCGGGGCGCTCTTAAGCACCGCCAATGGCTTGCTCCTCCCCCCTCCGCCCACGCGTGACGGGCTGCCTGCGCCCGCAGCGAAGGAGGCGGCGGCGGCGCCGCCGCCGCCGCCGCCGCTGCCCGCAACCCCCGGCTGACAGCGTCGCCTTGAGAGAGAACGCCTCCACTGCCGCCAATGTCTCCCCTCGAGAAGCAGTCGTTGCTTTGCTCTCGCGTGATAGGGCCTTTAGCGATAACGGTTCTTCCAAACATCAGTGTTAGTATGTACGTTTTTGCCAATTGCAAATCTAATATTAGAAAAAATACGCTGATTTCAGGTGTAGATGAATAACTGTGTCCTATGTTTTGTCTAGGTACAAAAATTAAATATTTCATTTCTTCCTGAAATTAAGACGTTCTTGCAAAAACAACATTATTGTTGTATTCAAGGTTTATTTTTTAATATTTTAAAATTAACTAATATTGCAATATTGCCAAATAATTATGTTTAAGCCTAAAACTTAAATTAAGTTATTTACTTTTAATTTCCAATGTATTGCCTAACATGAACAAACCCCCGTTCTAAACTTACGCTTTCATTGAAATTTCTTGGACCTCCCGTGAATTTATCATAATGTAATAAACTATTGTATAAACCATCAATTTCGTTACACAAGCTAATGTAGTAAAAGTAAAATTTTCGGATAATTAGTGTTGACTATTGTTGGATAATTTCTTATTAATAGTATTGCTGGAACGTTATTATTGTTTTTCCAATATCTTCTCTTCTCTGTGATCCCTTTCGTGTCAATCGCAGTATCCAAACGTCACCACGCTCTCAGTACGCATTGACGCACGAAGTCTTTCGCCCTCTTCCATACCATTGACGGGCTAATTAACTCGTTATGAGCCACTGTGATCCCTCTCTACGTTTGTTAGAACGCTAATGCGGCTATTATCATTTGTCAATTACCTGCATCGGAATTTACGTTCGTTTTGTTCTGCGAGCTTTGTCATGTAGCTGTCGCCCCACCGGACTGTCCAGTCACGGGAGCACAATGCATTCCGCTGCGCAATCCTTCATTTCTCTGCGAGGTCATGGCTGGTGTGGATTTGGTTTACTCTCAGAAGAAGAATTTGAGTCGGCATCACGTCCAAACATGTGTCTGAAAATTCCATGTTTAATACGCGTGAAGTAGATTAATTACTACGGGTAATGAACAGTACCTATAATACTCTTTGTGTGCAATAAAATAAAAAATTCAGTTCTTAGCTGAAAATAATTATTTCAGAAGTTATCGACTGGTATCAGGGGAAGATGTTCATTTGCAGAATGATTTGTATTTTTACATTTTTAGACATACTTGTAAATTACAATGATACTTCGACAATAGTCTGCGTGTATTTAAAATAAATAGATTTACAAATTTTCATTAAAATGTTTCTATACTGTTGTACTATTACATTAAGTTCTGGCTAGTAATTTTGGCTGATTTAATCGAATCGTTGGGAAGGACGTATTGCACTCTTTCGCTGTATGATTTTCATTAATTTGCGCCCTGACGCTTTAATACATTTTCATTACATAAATTACATCGCCAGATGTGTCCATTACATTAAAAGCCTGTCCCGCCTTTAGCTGACCTAACACGTACTCGCCAACTCAAAACAGAATATCCCTGCAAATAAATTCCGCTGTGAAATTATTGAAATACGTTCGGCGTCCGCTTACAAATTACGCGCTTCCCTCTGTAAATAAAACGCGTCGTATCTTACTTAAAGAGAAGTTTCGCCCGACGGAGGGGAATAACTCGTCCTCGCCCTCGCGCCGCCATTCGCGCGGCGTCACCTGCAGCGAGGGCGGTGGCCGGGGGCGGGCGCCGGGGGCGGCGCCGCCGGGGGCGGGCGCCGGGGCGGGACAAGGGCGCGTTGCGGTCGCCCGGGGCGTCCGATCCTTCTCCGATATTTTTAGCCGCTTGCCGCCGCCGCCGCCCGCTTGCCGCCGAACGTAAATTCGAAGTTGGCCCTGCGCCAGAGAAATAAATTAAACTTTAATCACAAGTTTTCGCCTTTTGTTTGATGATTTTCCGGGGGCGCGGGCGGGGGAGGCGGGGCCCGGGCTACGGTCTGCCCGCCAGACGTTTTCGGGGCCGGCAGTGCCTGGCGCTGCGCTCGCGACGGCGCGAGTCACGTGGGCGACAGACGTTCCCCCCCCCCCCAGCCGACCAGATGAGGGTAGCACATTCTATGTCTAGTGCGCATCGCACATGCGTATATTTATTGTGCATTCTATTTTTAATTTGCAGTATTATGGCTGCATAGAATATGCTTGTAGAGGTGTTTCCGTATGAATGTGTACTCATCTATATTTCTTAAATTTTCAGTGTAAAGTATTAAATCTTAAGATCCTTATTTTGAGGTCTTAAAATTGAATTTATTATACTTTTTTTCTTCTCATGTTTTCTTACCTGTGGGCCGAATTCAGATTTCCTACATACGAAAAAAATATAATTGTGATTGTGCTTCTGATTATTATTATTATTATTATTATTATTATTATTATTATTATTATTATTATTATTATTATTATTTAATGAATATTAGTGTCAATACTTCAGAAGGTACATCCCGTGCCAGATGTTAATATTGGTTATTATATTTTCTTACATCCATTCTCTAGCCTTAAGTGTTTTACCGCTTCTGATCTTTATCTGATTATAATTCCGTTTCTATTTTACCTTTTTCTTAAGCCTTGAAGTTTTAAAAGTATTTATGAATTAATCTATTACAATTCTTTTCAACCACATGTTACACAAACAATTAGTACCATTGACGGAAGTGATTGCTCCCCTTGATGCAAATACTTTTGAGCGGTCAAGAATCCAAATAGTGTAAAGTTCCTTGGAGGTGTTAAAACACAACTATTTATTTGAACAAAAGTATTTATTATTTTTCTTAATTTTACTCTAAGAATGCTAACTTAAATGCATTCTTTTACAGTTATATCACAGTTATTTTCACTCGGCACTCTTCTCTCTTGATAATTTATTTTTGCACGGCTCACTTCCTTTGCAGTGACCACTGCCCTGTTGTTCACCGCGCTCATTTCCTTGGCACTGCTAAACAGTCTGGTACACTGGCCATAGCCCGACTGCTGTTCCCCGCGATGCACACACTTCACAGCTCAGCTTCACCCTTCAGACTGCCCTTCCGGACGCTGGGCTGCACATTTATACCTGGCCGGCGCCCGCCTGGACGTTTCCGGAACTTGCGTCACTATGCGACGCGACCCACGTATACCCCGACACCCTTCGGTTCGAGAGTCGCCGACAAATGATACAATACTCATCACAAGAGTATTGTTGCGATTCAAAATGTCATCCTAAAACGTGTGTTTTTTTGTAAAAAAAAAATATTTAGTGAAATGCGATCCACAATGCATCTGGGCTGGCGGGCGCAGCGCGGACCGGATTGAGCGGTGAGGCGGTCGGAACCGGCCGCCTCGAACGCAGCGGACGTGGCGGAAGGAGCGCGCCAAGGCGGAGGCGGGGGACCTAGAAAGACGGAAGGAGCGAAGAGGAGGTGGAGCGTGGTGACAGAGCGTACCGAAAGAGCGTACCGAGCGCAAGGGCTGCTTGTAGCGCGAAGAGCGGAAGAAGCAGGTGGCGCGCGAGGAAACGATAGGGCGGAAGGGGCAGGGTGGGCGTGGTGGGGGGCGTGGGCAGACGACCTTGGCGTGCGGGGCAGAAATGCAACGCGTGCGGGGTTGGCGTGTGTGCTGCTTATGCGATGACCCTGAAAATTAAATATCCTTGCAACGCCAGGTAATTAGCTACTTCTGCCTAAAATGTAGTTGGGTATTAACGTTGTCATTATTATTACTAATATTCTTATTATACATTAAATTAATTGAATCACTTATTTAGTTTGCATGACACTATTTCCACAAATTTGGAACTCGATAATGGAAGTGTATCTTCATGTCTGGAAACTTTATTCAAAAGAATCTTCAACAGACGTTTTGACTAATAGGAATTTTACTTTCTCGCTACCACTTACGCAGTAGAGAGAAAGTTACGTAAAGCTGCTGGTAATTTGCCACAGAAAAACAATTATTATTGGGTTATGGTAACAAAAAAATCAGTAAATCCAATTGCTAAATTTAGGAAAACAAATCCTCTAACACACGGTTTAGCCAGAATCAGTGTTTTTGTGGGTCTGTCCGATAGTCTGTAAACAACGCTAGCGGCTAAACAATTCAGCCGATTTTCTCCAAAAATAATATTATCTAATCGATCTGGCTGATGTCAAGGCCACTTGATTTTAAAACCGATATTTTAATTTTGGGGAATACTTTACCTGAAGCTCCTGGGACAATTTCAAAATTTTCAAACAAGCTTCACCAATTTTTATTAAATTTTGTTGTATAGTGTCCAGGACGTTTAAGAGCAATCTGCAGGTGTCCTTTTGGTTAAAAACTTTAAATTTTCGAAAATTACAAAAATTCAAAATTTGTTCGGTGTTTTCTTACAATTATTATTATAAAGATTTTTTCTCTTAATGAATTTTGTTCCTTGAAGATAAATTTTGAAATAAGGTCTTTTGAACAATTTTTTGAAAACTTGAGTACTTTTTGCGTAATTTTGCGTGGAAGAACAAGCGAGAGAGTACGTGCTGTTTTAGCAGCCCTTGTTAGTTTAAGTATCTAGTAAAAACTGATATGCATGGTCGAGGTGACTGAGAGCGTGTAAAGACTCAGGACTTTGGTTCGCAGGGTTGTGGGCTCGAGTCCAGCCTTGAACATTGTTGATTGTCCCTTGTCTCTCTTGTAGGTGTCGCGGAGGGCCTGGCGGTCTGCTGACCTCATATCAGAGGAGCCCGCAAGTGTGTTTGGGTCTAGTGTATGCTCGAATATGCGTTCCATCGGGATGTAGAGAGTTACTGGCTGTCGGCTGGATATAAGCCCTAGAAAAAACTGGTCAAATTGTTTCTTAGAAAAACAGTTTAAAAATGTGTTTCAATGGAACGAGTTACTGTTAATAATTATGAAAATAAACTGAAGAAAAATAATCACATGTGTTTTGTATATGGTTTATCTCTCTAAAACTGTTTATACCCACGATTTCCGCGAATACTTTACTGCACTTCACAAGCCCAGCAAAGCAGATTTTTTCGCGGAAAGAGACAAGCTCACTTCTTTGAGAGCTGCGGAGGGATGTCCATTTTGCGTTCGCCGAATTAGCTCGTCTGGCTACGATGCAGTTTCCGCTCCGCTTCGAGGGGGCGCGGAGGACTCCCCCTCCCCTCCCCCGCCCCGCCCCACTCCCCTCCCGCGCCGCTCTCTCCGCCGCCGCGCCCAGCGCTCCCAAACCACACAAAAATCAGCACATCGAATTGGCGGTTTCCTTGCAAGCCTTCCGACGACACGAAATTCGAAATTGGATGTATGCGTTAATTGAAATTCAACCTACCATTTTTGTATCTCCTCTTCATTATTTTCTCACCAACCCACAAATGCAATATGAGAAAGATCTTGAAATATTTTCTGGAATAAAAATGTTACAAATTACTTATATCAGTATTATCTGTAGTTTATTTATTACTTTTTTTGCAATTTCATTAAGAACTTAAGTTTGTAAACAGGTTTTCGTTATTTGAATACTGAAAGTGGTTTTCCATTTTTGCACCACTATCTTTGGCTCATTTCTCACCAACAGTAAACCTATGCACTCTCATGGCGATGTCTAGAGGGGATGTGCAGGATTAATTAAAAATGTGACTCACGCCAGGCGCCAGCCGGTGCGTTTGTGAGGCCTTTGCGTAACGCGCTACGTTATAACGTAGCGTGAGGGGAGCACTGAATTGTAGCTGCGCAGAGTCGGTCATAGAAGACGACATTTTCTGAATGTCCATCTGAATATGATATTTGCTACAAGACAGTAGAGGGTAAGATGTGTAAAATATCGAAAGGTGGATTCAGAAAAAGTGATGATGGGCTGTTATAAACCATATGACCAATTCGTAACATGAAATTACAAATATAATAATTTGACAAATAGATTGCCTAAGATTTTTTTCACGTATTTATCCTAAAGCTTTTTTGTTACGTTCTTTCTTTGTCAGAAACTTTTCTAAAATCCACTTCACTTCTTGATCACATGCCTGATTTGATTATAGTACTGTCAAAGAAACGGATTGGAGAACCAGAGGCCAGATTAAAGCATTTTCCCCGATCTGTTTCCCTTCTGTCTCACCTTTCGGCCAATTTCGGCCGGGTGCGCGCCGCCCGCGGTCTTCTGGCGCTCTTCCCCCGTCGGGGGATTAGCGCGGCTGACGGGCTCGGTTTTCGCCGCTCGTCGCCATTGAGGACGCGGTCCGATTACGCGAACACGAATTAGGAAGTCCTCGCCCCGCTTGCCCACTCGCCCGACGAGGCATGTAACCAATCGCCTCCGCCACCGCCACCGCCACCGCCACCCGCCACGCCCCGCCCCGCCCCCGCCGCCGCCCCGCCCCGCCCCCGCCCCCGCCCCGCCCCCACCCACTCCATCGACCGCGCCGCGACCTCGGGGCCAGGAATTCGCAATGACCTCGAACGCGCGTGCCTCTAGGTGGGATTCACTCGATATGAATACGTCTTTGTTTGGGGGCATGGTTCTAAACACGTGTTACGTTTCTCAGTTGTTTAGCTGAACTACTCTATCCATCACAATTCCAACGATAGAATTCTAATACATTGTTATATTAAACACTATCAAATTATTTCACTAATGTTCATGTGGTTTATCTCAATCCAAATGTAGCGTGACTATCTTCTTTCTCAATTAATTATTTTATTAATTTACTCAGACTTTGCAAACAACAAATACAATTTATTTACAATCAGTTCTCTTGAGCGTTCAGGCTCCCAAATATCAAAATTGAATTCAGTGCCCAACACATTGTTTTGCTCTCCAAAATATTCTGCGTTCACCACTTACGAGTACTCTTGGCCTTTCACATTACACAATTCAAACTTAATATGTTTTTAGAAATTCTAAGAATAACTATGACTCATTCTGTTAAATATTCTTCTTTCAACACAGCTCAACGAATACCTCAATCGCAATCAACCAACAATATTGCCTTTCTTACAAGAAACCAGAGAACATTCAATATACGCCAAACCCGTTCAAATGTCCAATAAATACAAAATGAATAATGTGTTGATAATTATTCAAAATATAAGAATTAAAAAAATATTATCTTAACGTACAAAAAAATTAATACGGATGCTGAAAGTATTGCGAATGTTGTACAGCTAAAAATTTACTGTTCTTGATTTCCTTTTGTGAATGCAACTCTAGATAGCGTAGTATAAGATTCTAAAAGCCTTGATACATCTCCTTCATAGCTTTAATGCCCAGACAAAACCTCCCTCCAACCTCGTCAGTAACATCACTCAGGTTGCGTGGGTAAAAGTCTAAATGAGAATGCAAGAAATGAAATTTCAGTGTCATACGACATCCCATGTCTTGATATGCATATAGTAATTCATGAACGCCTTCTTTGTAATGAGTAGATTTTTATTACCAAGAAAATTGTGTGAAAGCTACTGAAAACTTGTTCGTGCTATCTTTTCGATGTCACTCAGTCGTTCTTCAAATGTTGGGTCCTTCAATAGCTCCATGATCTGCGGTCCCACAAACGCACTTTTTAGTTTCGTAGAAGATATTTTGTAAAACGTTTCATTTGAGAACATGAAACTATTTGAATTTGTTTTGCCAATAATTTTTGCAAAGATTTTAACTAGCCAAGGAAACGGAATATAATTCGTGCTGTGCATTGCCTTAGGGAAATCCGCCGAGAGTTCCCGGAAATGTGCCATGAAAACCGGAAAACTTACCGGAACTACTTACCGGAAAACTCAGATTCGCGAAAACTGATACCATTTAAAATTAGCACATATAACACTTATCAATACTCGTAATTCCATTATAAACACTTATAGACTTTCTGGTAAAACACATTTACGATCTGTGTTATTTACAAAACTAAACGGCGAAGAGTATCCAATTTTGGAAAATTCAGTCTGTACAGTACATATGGGATAAGATCTCGGCGAACGGAGACTAAATCACCCTGTATATAGCCGAAATATTTACTTCAAAAAGGGTTTTATTCATTATCTTAACTTACAGTCTACCTATCCAATGGTAACTATAAATCTAATAATTATCAATCAAACTAACAAACTATTTCACGAAAGGTCAGGAGAAATTAATGTTTATTTCTTTGTCTTGTGAACGTGTTGTGCGGGTGCAGTGGTACTACAATATTCTACTTCGTTAAAACACCAGAATTTGGCAAGGAATATTATTGTGTATAAATAAAAATAGAATGGTCCAGTGAAATTACTCTTTCCTTATCACCCTGACATTTCTAGGCAATACGAAGAAACATGTTGCCTTGTCAGCTGCTGTTGAAGCTGAATTCGCGATATTCGAGCGTGCATTGGGTCATTTCTGGTAATTAATCACGACACCCGAAGAACAGAAATATATCGTTCTTCGCTAGCTGCATCTCCCCCCCCCCGCTTCCTTCTTCGCCCCGCGCCGCCAGCACTAAATCTGGGCGTCATTGTTCTTCTTCCAGCCGTCGTACTTGACGTCTCATACATTTAACAACACTCCTCAAGGCGCGAGTCTCCGCCGTTGCCTTCCCATTCAGCGTTCCGTGTCGTGCATGCCATAGCGAGAGGGGGCCAGCTCGGGGCGGGTGGTGAGCGGAGGACAGAGCGGAGCAGAACGGGGGGTGAGGATGGCTGGGGTAGTCGGGGCGGCCAGGGCAGGCGAGGCGAAGTGGGACAAGGCAGGGTGGGGTTGGGTGCGGCAGGCAAAGAAAGGGGAGCGGAGACATGACAGGCACATTGGGGATAGCCTGGGAGGGATTTGGTGGGGATATGTGGGCTGTTGCGATCTGGGCCGTGGCGAGGAGAGCAATGAAGAAACGTGGCAGGACGGAGTGAAGTAGAACGGGAAAAGTCAGTGCGGGGGAGGGTTGGACGGGGAAGAGCAGCACGTGAAATGGAGGGATGGGAAGGGAAGGTCGTGAGGAGCGGGACGGAGGAAGTGAGGGCGGGGAGAGGCAGGGTGAGGAAGGGCGGGACGTGCAAGGGGGAGATGGGAATGGCAGGGTGGAGAAGGGAAACGCGGGGAGAGGCATGGCGGGGCAGATGTAGGAAAGGTGGAGTGAGCGGGGGGAGGGGAGCGAGAGGGGGCGCTCTCCGTCGCAGCCTCGGCAGCCGCGCGCTCTGCTGCGAGTTTGCGCCGCGTTATGAAGAACGATGGGCCGGCCTATAAAAAGGAATCAATTCGGACGATCCGCCTCGGAAGTTGGCGCCGCCCCCTCCATCGCTGCGAGACGAATCGCGGCCTGGGAGTCGGTGTACGTGATTCGAAATAATAAAACAAGACCCGATACTTCCTCGAGCCGCCACCGGGTTCGCCCCCCCCCCGCCCGTTCGCGTCTGGTGCTACCTCGTTCCTCGAAGAATATTTCCAAACAATCTGCAGAACTTGCAACTTCCTGGAACGAGTCGGTTGCGACACGGAAGTTACTATAGGGTGGTTTGGAATTTATGTAAAATCTCCTGAATGACTATTACGAATGTTCATATATTTATTCGATGAATAATATTTACACTTTATCATTTCACTTTTTGTGAATAATGGCAAATAATGACGTTCGCTTTATATATTCTGATGTGTTGTTAATAGGTGTGGTATAGAATTAAATAAATATTAAATGTGTTAAACTACGCATTTAACCTTTCGATCATTTCCCACGTATTGTACTTTTCTAAAATTCAAAATTAGAAAATAAAATTGCATTGCATCTTATGTCGGAGAAATTATTGTTTTATAATATTTTTGTGTGCTTGTTAGTATAGGAATATTTTCTAAAATATAATAATATATTTTATAAAATATAACACAAATATAACATTAAATCAACGGGCGCGTAGCGCCGCAGTGTCACTACCCTGAGGAAGCCTGCGAAATGTCGGGCGAAACGTCGGCACCCCAGCCAACGACGCGGCGTCTCCCGGACAGCCGAGAATTCATAAAATATAACACGTCGTACTTTCTCGTAAATGGGATACATATTTTTGTGGCCGTCGGATATTTTGAATATTTAGATACAATTTATTAACATTATTGTATTTAGTAAGAAATGTCTTTCACTAGGATAAATTTAAACTTCAAAGTATATTATTAATAGTTTTATCTGTGCTTTGTAGAGCTCCGAAACGTAATGTCATCACAATACAAGAAGAATTGATGTAAAGGGAAAGCAAATTATTTTGACAAATGATATGATTTGATTCTGTTTTTGCGGAACGAAGCTGATTTGCGGTTGCCGTGCGCACTCAGCCAAACAAATCAACCGCGGTGGCGTCTTTACACAGTGAGGTAAAAGGAACGATCGTTTTGAGACTTCTCCTCTAATGGCGACCTTGCGTGGACATCTCCATGAAAAATGCAATCACCATTTTTATCTTCGAAGAGACGGTGATTACAGTGAAGCCCGGGTTTTCTCTTTTATGAATGCGGTTTTATAAATGACATGTAGCCTCTTGAAATAATAATGTTGAGGAAACTATACAATTAACGCTGGCATTTTTATTAACATTTATTTTTTTGTCAATACTTTACACCTTTTACATTATGGACATTGTGCACCTCAGATGGAAAATCGAATCTTCAATCTTTCAATCAACATTTTTAGAAACCTTAAAATCATCTATTTCTAATTAAATGGTTTTAAAAGTAATTATATACTGTACATTTCTGTAAAGAAGAATAAAAAGACCTTAGTTTTTGCTCTTGATCGTCATCAACTGAAAACATTTTATGAAGGAATAGCATGGAATATGTGGTTGAAATGATGCATTCAAAATCAATATTCTGTTGCTACGTAATGTGTCAAGTTTCACTTTTCTTACTCCAATATTAAGGACGCTATTCAGTGTTGGTCTGGAATTTTTTGTCAACACTTACATTTTTCAGCGATTTTGCGGCCATATACTTACTACGTATTAATAAATGCAAATTTGAAATTAGTTACAGTGAAAAGGGCGGAAAAAAGTTCGACAAGTCGGTTTCATGTTCAGTAATGAGATAAGTGAAAAGCCATACCTTAAAACTGAGAGAAATTTGACTTTTACAATACCTATTTTTGTCAAAATATTGAACTGACAACATGTGTTTGATTAGCAAGTTTTAGGATTATTCAATTTGTTTCATTCCAATCTGACATAACCCAACAGATTTCAAGAACAATTATCTGGGTATACTGAATCAAAGTTCATACATTCTAATATCTACTCATAATCTCATTAGTTCTCGTATTCCTAAACCACTGTGATCCCGTGCGCTTGATACGGGATTCCTGTGATGGCAGCACCACTTCTTACGCTACACACAGACGTCTAGCAGGTTGCGTTCTGCCACCAGAGCGAGGGGCTATGCGAATAGACAGGGGGAGCTGCTGCTAGGCGGGGCGCGGAAATCCCCTTTCCACGCGAGCCCGACAAGCCGATAATCGCTCGGAAAGGATTACGTGGAAGTTAGAGGTAAACATTTGCGCGGCTGTGGGATGGAGGGGACTGTGTCCAGCGCTCGAGAATTGTGGAACTATGTTTCACCTCCTGTCTCGGACGCGCCGCATGTTACACGAAGCGTTATTAATAGCCCGACACGTTATGTAATGCACAGAGCAACACGAACTCCGGTTGCCAGAAATGGGCAAAAACGTTCGAAAGGTACATTGCTTTTCCATTTGAAATGAAACGTTCGTTTGATACATGAAAAGCATGTTCGGTGCGGCGGAGTTTCGAATATTCGTTGATATGGATATTGGAAATTTTAACAGAACTATGAAAACGTTTCATGTATTGCACTAGTTCATTATTTTATATGTATTATCTTATTTTAAAGTTCATATACAAACATTAATAAACGGAAATTCTCAATTTTAATACATGTACAGAGCTGAATTAACTGTCAATCGTAGGCACTATTTAATGTTTGTAAGAACACAGAGAAATACTGCTGTCTGTAATGTTGAAGCATTTATAATAAATTATTTTATAAATGCATCAATATGTATTTTTCCAAATTCCCAGTTACTTCCGTCTAATTTTTATTGCGAATAAATTACTCAAAATGCGTATTTTGAAATGAATTCAAGGAACATTTTTCTTTATATTGAATAATGTCATACATTTCAAATTAATATGGCACAAACTGTCGATTTAAAAAATACATTTTTATTATACATACTTGTACATTGCCGCAAAAGTGGTGTAGCAAATCTATTCGAAGTTATTTTGTCTGATAAATTTGCTTTTACATTAGATCATCTCTGTCAAATTAAAGAAATGTAAAAGTTGAGGAAAAAATTCTTGACTAATTTGATGTTGATGTAAACACGATGAATAAATATTTGCAGTGTGTGACATAATTGTTAAAACAGATAGTCTGTTGAAATTCCTCTCTCCCAAACGTTCGGCGGCTGTCCGCTGCGATACAATGTGTACGTAAATGCTTTATTGCTATAAACTCTCAAATGGCAAGAGCGTATTTATCAAAATACCATCAGTTCGCCATTGCGATCGATTCAAATACACACAGACCGCCCTCCCTTCCCCGCAATAAGCACGCGCTGTTGCACTGGGAATTGGCTGATTTACTTCCTCGGTGTTGTCATGGTGGAAATCTACTCTGGTCTCAATAAATATGACTTCTAGTTTAAATCTATAATAAATCTGGGAGAGTGTGTTGGAATTAAAAATTACCTCATTAAAAATAACTCTGTTGTCATTATACATTCTGTAGTTTAAACTCATTGATAGATGAACGTAGGCATTCAGCTATTCAGCATATTTTGAGTACATGTAAAATAAATATAGAAGTGATGAATAAGGAATTGTCCGAATACGAATTTAATACTTCGGTAATTTAAACGAAATGTAAAACGAATTTTGTAGATATGTAAAATAACTTTTATCGTCTATGATGCTAATCTGAATAGTTATTATATTGTATTAAATTACTCTAATCAGAAATTATTTTCTCATGTGCATATACAAATATGAGTACCAAGTTCTTAAAAATAAATAATACAGGCGGAGGTGATATGCAGCAGTAGACTATAAATTGGCTGGTGTGACCTTTGGCATATCATTCCCCGTCCCTCTGGAATTTGGAATTTCCCGTACGACCATTCCACAAGTGTACCGTGAATAACGGGTATCCGGTAAAACGTCAAACCTCCGGCATCGCCAAAACTGCGAAGAACTAATCCTCGAATTCCACAATTAGAAACCTATGGAATGTAACGCGTCTCTTAAAATACATTCTCTGGATTTACCCCGAGACTTTTCCCTGAAAATCTCGGCCCTGTGAGCGACGAACACTGTATGCAATTCCACCAAGACAATGGAATAATGAAAAAACTTAATCATGGAAAATGGAATTAAAATATGCCTGCAGACTTTTTCAGGACATCAAAAATGGAGATTCGTCAAGCAAAATACAGCAAACAATCTTTCAAAACTACATTTTGATTCGGATTATTATATGTTAGTAAAATAAATAAAACCAATCACTTTACAACAGTATGAACTTATTAATCGCCTATTACAAAGAATCCATGCCCGTTACAAATAAATGATCTACGAAATTGAAATAATATCCCTATATGTCACGAAAAACACCCATTCTATTCAATTTAACAGAAAAAAGTTACATTTGGTCAATCAGTGGGGCAACGGCAATCTGAGAGCTGCCGACATTTCATACAGTTAGAAAAGCATGTTTCAGTTCAAAAGGATTAGCTTCATATTTCAACCCAAATGTCTTTAAATTATATATAAATTCGAAGATTTGAGCGGCATTGTAATTTGTGAGTATTATGCAATCTTTTTCAAGACATCACAAATGAAAAACGGTTATTCGATTACTGTGATTTGAATCTGGGAATTGATTTGTTGCATGTAATGGATATTTACTTCCGTTATCTTGAATTACTTGGTCGATGCTTCTTATTCATACGTAAATAATAATCATTTTTCAGAAAGAAACTTCAAATACTCTCTGGATATTGATATTTTTCCCTGTAATTGTTGATGACTGGTCACTTTTATGCCGTACAAGGTTCCAGACCAATTGTTTAAATTATAATAGTTTAGTACATTTGAAAGCATTTGTGCTCGTTTTTGTAATTGTGGATCATGGCTTCTATAATAGGTAACATGTTCAGTTGATCAGATACAAGAAAAAGTAAGTTTATCAGATGCAGCATGTAGACATATCCAACGTAAAAGTCTGAAAAATACTCCTGTGATTTTCTGAACTGCTATTTTGGTATCGGAATAGAATTATTTATCGCTAGAAAATAAATTACCGGTGGAAGAACGCTTGATTTTAAAGAGATTTCAAAATGTTTTCATTAATTTGGATCTATAGTGCGTAGACATTTTCGTAGGGTTCGGACAATTCGGCATTTCTCATATATAAATGAATAAGAAAACATATCAGACTAGTGATGTGTTAAAACTCGTAGGCGTAAGATTTCCAATTTCTAATAAAATGATTATTGCGAAAGTATAGAATTCAGCATATTTGCTTGAAGAATGACTCAGTCTTGCGTGTTAGGAAGAATATTAATTGCCTCCTGACGTTCTTATGTAAATTTTGATGAGTTTTTGTACATTATCTTAACTAAACATTTAATTATTTGTTAAAGAAATAATTGTGAGATAACACTTGAAATGAAACATTAAAAAAATATGCTTTACTGCAGTGAGATAATTCTAAAAATAAAAGATCTCATAGCGAGAAGTTTTGTATATCTACGTTATCATGTTCTTGCATTTAAAATTTGAATGATGTGGACATTTTATGAAAATATTACATACATATTCCAAAATTGATTTACTTTTATTCTTTGGGTTGAATGATTCTTCAAGGCAACAAATAAGCATTCAATATTACATTGAATATCAATCTAATGCCTCGTGAGCGACAGTTTAAAACCTATAAAAGGTATTCCACGAAAATATTTTCGTTACACATTCGTGTTTGACATTATGCAAATTGTTGAATATTTGGCACATCTATTGATTGAAATGCACCAAAAACTACAGTTTAAGCTCAAAAAAATATTTTTGTGTTGTTGTTGGATGTGACGTAAACTATGGGTGAGTGGTATGCATACGAGGAATTGTAAAGACTTCAAATACTTTAAAAGGGCTTTATTTCATTACGTGTGTAATTCGACTACTGATCTTGTTCCCCAATTAGTAATATTTATTGCGACCCGACCACAATGTGGGATGAATAGTTGGAATATAAATTCACAAAATTCCTATGAATACATGTAAATATTTAATTTTAATGTATATTTGTGCATAATTTATTTGCGCATGTGGTTATTTATTAAATATGCTCAAGCCAACGAATTGTTTCGTTTACTCTAAATACCATTAGCATGGTTTTAAATGAAACCTTTTTGTGAGAACAAGAACTTTTAGTATCCAAATGTATGAAAGGAAAATTAGAATATTTTGAAGTTAATCTGTTTTGTTGGAAATTTCATCTTTGAATTTGGTCGAATTCCTTTTATGTTATTCAAGCAAAATATTTGTAACTAGTTTAGCCCGGTACCTTCGGTAGCGGATACTTCCATGTTGACAAGTTTCTTGTGCTTTGCAACTTAAATTTTTTTTAGCAATAAAATTGCCTGGCGCCTCTCCGGGTGGCCGAGATCGCCAAGGCTGTAGTGCCGTAGCGATCTCGGATCGAAGGTTTGCGGGTTGGAGTCCCGCCTCGGGCATGGTTGTATTGTGTTCGTTCTTCTTCCCCCTATCATCATCATATTGTGTCATCCTCATAGTTACCATACCGTTACACGCAATAATGGTCGTTAATGACCTAGAAGTTGATGCGACCTTAAATAACAACAACAAAAAGTGGCCTAGCGCGTCTTTTCTCAGAAACAGTGAGGTACACGAAAAGGAATTGATAGAAATACTTAAAAATATTGTTTTATTACATGAGTAGGTTTAACTGTCGCCAATATAACGTTATTATACAAATATCGTAAACATAATGAATCATGACCTAGGGTTCAAGGTGAGCCGGAAAAGCAATGGAGAAATCGACAGTGTATCAGCACTCGAGATGATTAAAAAACCCCAGAACATATTTTTCTAGAATTCTTTCAGAATATTCGAGAAAGATCCGTCTCGTCGATATCAATCGGATTTAATCCCTTCTGTAGGTGGTTTTAAAACTCCGCAAACGCATTTTATGTGCATAATCTCTTCCTCCAATACGTTTCTTCGATAATTCATTACAAAACATTGTTTAATTATGATGATGAAAAAAGTAACGGTTCATGTACATGCTGGAAAGTGTAGTATTTTCCAGTTTGTCACTAGTGTTCCCGCAAGTGCATTGAAGCCGTAAAAACACGGATTTTCTTCAAGTATTCCAGAATAGCTACTGTTCTCCCAATTGATTAGTGTCGTCGACAAGAATTGAATGAGCTACTAATCACGTCCGTTGGTGACATAAATTGCTGAAATTAGTTTCCTTTAAAAATATCTAACTTTATGGAAAAATTTCGGAGAATCTTTTGGATGGATCTGAAAAAAAGATCGGCCCGCCATCAGGAGGTCGAGACGCGTTGAATTACATCTCATTTGTTTTCTTGAGGTACGAACGGACGCAAGTTTCATTATAAGGATAATTTCTTCTAAAAGTCGGTCATAATCCCGCTATTTATATCATAAGAGGATTCTAAACCACACGAGAATGAATAATTGTCTCCTTATCGAGACTGCGATGGATTTTGCGACGCAGCGCTTGGGCGTGGCAGAGGGGGGCGGTGTGGTGGGGGCGTTAGGCTTGGGGGGGGGGTCCGGGGAACTCGGCCACCAGGGAGGTCGTCGGAGCGGGCGCGCGAGTGCCAAGTCAATGATGCAACGAGTCACTTGTTTGCTGATTAATTAACGCCTTAATCCCCCCGCCGCGCCGGTCGATGTGCCGGCCGCACCGCCCCGCGCACGTCCGCCCGCTTATGCAAATCGCGTCTTGCCGCTGCGCCGCCCGCGTCCGCCCCTGGCTGAGCGGCGGCGCCGGCCGCCCAACCGCGTGGCGCACAGGTCGGGTACCTCAATGCGCGTTGTGACTCTTTCTCCTCTAGGTAACTCAAAACCTCCTCCTTCTTTCTCCTGAATACGGAACTAAAAAACCCTCTCTCTTTCACCCTTCGACGACGAGCCTAGTGCGATAGCGGGTGAAGGGAACGGAGGTTGCGTAGCCAGTGGTCACTACAGCAATGCATTCCGCTGCAGAGGACGTCTCGGTACCGTGGCATTCCGCGTTGAACGAATGTCGGGCAATGTACCTGATTGACCATATTATTACCTTTTCAACAGTTTTGGCAAACAGTAAATCATCGTAATAGTTTAAAGTTTTTTGGTTGTACAAAATAATACTCCCTTCGAAGAAAATAATTTAAGAGTGTTTTACGTCTTTCCTGTAAAATAACTTTAACTTCATATGGCCGTATTTGAAGGCGCAACGACAATGTTAGTGTGGTAATTATTATGTAAAAGGAATTACTACCTGTTGCTATTAACTACATGCTAAGATATGCAACAGTTTATAGTGCGCTGTAGATAATTCAATTGTACGAACGATACAGTAACGATATGAAATACGTTGTTAGTTCAGAACTACTCAGTTAGCTTAATACTAAATCGCAATACGTCTCGAAAATGAACGTTAAAGGATCATAATGTAGATGTGTATTTGTGATGAAAGAAAAAATATGATAATGTATACGTCAAACGAAAGGGATATGTAAAGAGCGATAATAATCGAGCAAGGACAGTGGTAGAGGTTTTGAAATTTCAGAGAGTAGAATTTCAGTCTCAGAAAATGAATGTTGCAGTTCACAAATGATATACTACTGAATATTTCTAGCTTACGAATAAATAAGTTAATTGAGCAAGTGCTAACATTTTTTAATTTATGATCTGATCAATACTAGCGCCTAAATTGTTTGTGGGATTTTTGGTAAAATTAATATTTCCCAAATGATCAAGCTCGAAAAATTTAGAAAATCGCAAAAGTTGAAAATGTTTGAACCCTCTCGGGCAACTAAATTAAAGATTGATATTTTTATTCAATAAAATTTTTTCTCCACAACTTTTTAGTTAATATCATACTCATTTTTTAAAAATCTTAGTAAATCTCGTGCAACTTGTAGTGAAATTTGGACAATATTAAAAACACAATTATATCAAAAACAGCTCCAAATGTTTTCTGGAAACTTTTTAGATGGATCGCATTATAAACAGGATATAAACGCCATTTTTTGAATGCAAAAAATGCATGAGTATAGGAGTAGGTTTTATTTTTAAATAATATTCTTAAATTCATATTTTAGTGCTACTATTAGGGGAATGAAAAGTTAGGAAAATGTAGCAAAAGTTATTTTAAGGATCGATAAGTGGCAGCTGGGAAAGAGGTGAGAAAATACTGAAAATCTTGCCCTGAGTAAAGAGATTAGGAAAATATCTAGTACAAAATAGCATCAACCACTTGTGTTATTAGCGGCCTTATTGTCAAATACATTTACAATATATTACAATACAAACCTATAACTATCTACACATGATCTTAATGGATCTGCTATGATTATATCTTTCTGAAATTACAACAACAGCAATAATAATAATAATAATAATAATAATAATAATAATAATAATAATAATAATAATAATAATAATTTGAACATTTTCTCTATGATCCTAGGCGTTTGTTTCTGCAATAGTTTAATAAGTATGCCTTCAGATTGATTTTTATTTATTTATTTCAATGCATGAACTTTTCCGTGCAGCCTTTCACACGTTTTCACTGTCAACATTCCTCCGTATCCCATTCCAGTTTGTGTCACGAACAGAGTATACTACACTCCCAACCATCCCATGTCCTGCCCTGCCCCTGCTAATCTGGGACCTGCCACTCAAAAATTAAAATCTAATTATCATATTCCTGAATTTCGCCTCCTGTGCCTCTCTCCGCACATGCATCGGAGGGAGTGGCGATTTCCACAGTCCCCAGAGAATCGCGCTTCCTGGTGAGAATTAGAGAGACCATGCATTTTGCATCGGGGTTAGATTACGGAGCAAATTTTAATTTCTTCGTCAATCACTTGAACGACATTAGTAGGCGATGGATGTGTTGATTTGGGTTTTGAATATTTAATCTCTACAGGCGCTCATTATAGTGTCAACCAACGTTAATGAATGCTGTAGTTTGACTGTTTCGTCTAGTCAGAAAAGTATATCGAAGATATATTTATAGCTGATTATTGCTTATTTACTATTTTATTTTGTTTTTGCGGCAGGGTAATATTTAGTCTTACAACATTCATAAAGAAACCTAATAAGTGTTCTCAAATTATAGTTTTAATCCATTTATCACTTTTTAATCGTAATTTGGTAGTTTACTCCATCAACATGAAGCATCATGTGCTTGTCTCATCAATTTCAGTTTTCAAAAATACGAATCTCTGTCACTCAAAGCGGTTACTTTGACACACTATGTAAGAACAACGCTTAGCTCTGACAAAGCTTTGTTCACAAATAAAGTAAAATTTTACCAACAACTAACATTATTAAATGTTAACACTTAATTATTATTTACACTTAAAACGTATAAGCTAAAATAAACTTTTAGACTGAAAAAAGTTAAAACTTATGGATATAGAAGCGCTATTATTAAAGTATCGCATTTTTAATTCGACGTCAGTATTATTTCTGCACCAAGAGCATTTAAGGGTTCTAATATTCGAGCTGCGACGAAAAGCCGAGGGCCATCGGCCCGAGATCATTAGAACCAGCTAACGCCCGTGGTACATACATTACTTTATTTTGTACCTTATTTTAATGATTCATATTTGCTAGTTAACTAGATTCTACCATGACTCTGAGCGTAGGCTTTCGCGGCCGGAGTCAGTATTTACTTGGCTGTCCGGATGTCGTCACGTCCATGGCGAAGGTGCTGACGTTTCGGTCGCCATTCTGAGACCTTCCTCAGGGTGTAATTAATATAATGCTATTGACGCGGCGTCACCCGGACAGCCAATTAAATAATGACTCAGTTTGTCTTCTCATATTTGCCTCCCATAATTTTCTTTCATAATTCCCACTCGTAATTCCCTTCACACGTGAGAGAACATGTAATATCATTCAACTATTTTCATATTTACCTAGAAACAACGAGCATCCCAGTTACGCAGTGTATATCGAGATTCTACTCGAAGGCAATAAGAATCAATAATGTATTAGTGGAAAATAAAGTGATTTTGTCGTGTCGTGTCTAGCACAGTAAATATAAGTTTTCAGTGCGACATCTCAATACAGTAGGCAACTTTTTTGTCAAAAATAAGACCTAAGAATAAAGTATTATATTTTTAATAATTTATTCAACTTCAATTTTTTCAAATATTTAACTTTAAACAAATTTTACTTTATGGTTTAACTCCCTTCCCTCGCACAAATTTTGTTAATCAACCTAAACTTGTAATTCAGTTTCGCAAAATCGAAGTTTTCTCTGTTCAGGGAGCTCCATTCTCAAAAAACATTCCTTTGCGTTTGGTTCCATCAACTATCTCCTACCTTCATCACCTTTTCGCTCACCGTACTGAAGAGCAACCTTGGGCTCCTTTCCGCCCCAAACAGATTTTGACGAATCGACGACGGCAGGAAGGCGACCTCCGCGAGGGCGTTTCATTCGATATGGCGCGATTCCGTTTCGCAGCATTCGCCCGCATTCTTCGCTTTCGACGCCGCCGACGTCGCTCGCGCCGCTCACAATGGAGCAATCGCCGCGATCGACATGTTTCGAGATGTATCGAGACGCGCCCGTCCTGTCACGCAGCCAATCGCCGCGCCGGGCGGCGCCGGCAGCTCGCTCGGGCGAGAAATTGCGTTCTCCGCCGCTTCCTCTGCAAATAAGGAAGCGAGGAAATGCAGCGGGGAAATGTAAGAATGTCGCGAGGCTCTGCTGCGCGAGCGGGCGCGGCTGTCGCGCTTCTGACGACGCCAGTGATGGCACGGCCCAAGGGAACGGGAAAGGAGGTGAAATGGTTTGAGTATTTAAGCAATGAGTTGATTATAAAACAAATTCAAAGTAGGTGGACTTATCAAAATGAAACGTTTCAGTGTAGAAAGTTAATCTAGTTTTCTGTAATTTTTTTCCACGCTTTACGATACATTCTCAACGTATCAATGGGAATATATTAAAAGGAATGCTAGTTAATTAATATTTTGGTATTGCATTATTATGATAAATTATAATTCTTCAAAGATATATTTTTATAGAATTGTTTGGATAACATCCCAGGATCTTTTTTATTTTGTGCTTTATTTTTATATAATTTTTAAATGCTTAATTTTATCTCTCTTTCATTTAATAGAGAAAGTAAGTGTAATAATGCTCTCTTTTACTTATACGTGTTTCGGTATATGATTAAAATAGTGAAATAAAAGCAACGTTGAGAATACCAGTGGAAAGACTACATATGTTTGCTTATACAATACTATACCTAGAATGTGTAGTGAGAATCGGAACGATTTGTTGGTTTGTATTCCAGTTTCGATGTTAATGTACTTTTGAGTAAGACAACTTCGGAAAGCTACGAGCAATTTAGAGTTATTACAAAATAACAATTGCTACTTCGAAGGGCTACGAGTATTTAAGAGTTGTTACGAAACAACAAATGCCCAAGAAATGTATTACATACCCAGGAATATATTGATTGAATTGTATGAAGCATTTAAGATCGTGTCTGATAATTTGCTAACCTACCAGTTACAGTTAGTAGACCCATTTCTTGATATATTTAGCTGAATAATAATAATAAAATAATAATAGTAATAATAATAGTAATAATAATAATAGTAATAATAATAATAATAATAGTAATAATAATAGTAATAATAATAATAATAAGTAATAATAATAGTAATAATAATAATAATAATAATAATAATAATAATAATAATAATAATAATAATACTTCTGTCTGAGTAAAAATGTAAGCAAATGATTTCGTGTATGGATAATCATATATTTTCATTTTTCTTTTGTCTGATGTTATTGTACGTTAAAAAATTAAACAATTCAAATTATTACAACATTAATACTTTATCCCATCGGGTAAAGAGCCCAAGTGATAGACAAGTTCCTCCTTTACGCCCCACCGCCAAACTTGAGCGTTGCGCTGCAAGGAACCAGCCAGCACCGCGCTGCCAGCTGCAGCGGCCGGGCCGCCGCGGCGCGCCGACAAGCGAACATCGCGGGGCGCCAGAGGGCGTGCGGTTTCGCGGAGCGTCTGCGTGGCGGCGCTTCGAGCGCACAGCGGGCGGCGCAGCTGTCGCGGGACAGGACGCTCCGCGACGAAATAAAATACATGTGTACCCCGGCGCGCCACCCGGCGGCGCGCTGTCGGTTGCGCCGGAACTTCTCTAGGACCGGAAACGACCCCCGGCGGCCCCAAGCGAGGGCTTCCGCCGGGCTCGTCGCGTCGCCCGGTCGGCGCTCCGGTACAAATCGTCGCGAGCAACGCGAAGACTCCTCAGAATTGAGGTCGGCGAAATTGGGCTCGTAAACCAATCCGATCACTAACGTCATTTAAAGTTGTAAAAGTAGAGAGGTTAAATAAGGTACTTTTTGCGGTAACGTGCTTAATGTGATCGCCACAGTTGACGAGAAAAAGCGGTAGAGAATTAGATGCATGTGACAATAGTTTTATTTTATATTATCTCACTGTAATGTATAATATATTTTGCATTTGATGAAAGTAGTAGTGTAACTGTATATGATGTCCCAAACATATGTGGAATAGGATTGTTGAAATCGAATGGAAAGTAGCAATTTCACAGTAGATCCTGTAAAATGGTAGTAATGAAATGTAATGGTATTAAATGGTAGTAATGGTATAAGTCGCAATTGATTATTGTTTGACAACTCCTTTGAAGTAATGTAATGGTGATATGTAGAGTGATGTGTGAAAAAAATGCATTGAAGAAAATAAAATAAAATTTCGGAAACTTTAATTTAGATGTTGGAAACTTTTATTCTGATTAGTTTCTCACATCTGAATCTCTAACTATTAAATTGAAAATCGATTTTGCTTAATTGAAATCTCTCCCTCTCTTTCTCCCTCTCTCCCTCTCTCTGTTTCTCACCTTCTGACTTGTATTATCACTCCACAAAAAATAAAAATAAAAGAACTCTTAGTCTTTTACATTTGTTTTTCCACGATGAAATACACCCTCTTAGGGTAAAATCCTGATGAATAATATATTAAGTAAGGGAGTCGTAATAGACAAGAGAATGCGAAATGTCTCAGCAATGATCACACAACTGTTACAGAATCGTTTATTCATAAGGAATTTTCCCAATATTTAATTCAATTAAATTTTGTTTAAAGGATTCATCTATTACAAATTTGTTTGAAGCGCTCAGATAAATCACAAATACTAGAATTCACCGATCAACAAATATTACAACACATTCGAAATTTCAACAACATTCAAAAAATCAAAATAAACACATCAATTTGATGGACGATCTAACAATAGAAATTTTACACATTTTATGTCTATACTTGATAAAAGGACTGATAATTTATTTTCGATTTGCTTCGATACTTCATGACTTTTGGAAAAACAGAAATAAAAACGGCAATATAAAGAGAAAAATAAATTTAGAATTGTCGCCAAAATGTAAGATATTTCTCATAGGGATACACCTCTATTTTGCTATTCTGAGTGGACACAGGGACATAACGTATGCTTTATGAAATAAAAAAAAGCTTGAATTTCTGCTCTTTCAGTTATTAGAATCGTTATAATATTATATTTTTACAAATGTATTTCTTTGCGCTTCATGCTGGGGGCATAACTTAACTAGATTTTCTAATGCATCATAGTTCTACATTACTGGCACCTTTCTAATTCTATGTTTTTGTACAATATATTTACATCTTAAAACAACCATGTCAAGACCTGCCATTCTCGCGTGTGCTAATATCAAAATCTATAACAGAGGTAGAAGAAACCTCAAGGAGGATTCGTTAGCCAATGCATTTCTATGTTATAACATTTTGTATTGCGCGCTATATTTTGTGTGTTGAATCCTATAAACATATTTACCGAATTTTAATATTGCATAGTCCATAACAGTTTGGAGAATGGCTTCTTCAATCACGCTCGAATTCTCTTCCATCGTCAGTAAATTCGAGTCAAGCAAATCGACATTAATTTTAAAGTTGTTATACCAATTATATTTCTTCAGTCCGTATTAAATCGTCTGTGCAACTCTTTTAACAACGCATTTCACCTCTTTGAATATCTATCGTCCGTATTATTTAAGCAAGTTATTTTCATCGCTCTTTGTATTATTATTTTATTCAGAGCTAAGGACCCTGTATCCGCTCTCAGCAAACACGGAATATATTTTGAAAATGCCAGTAAGAGTTTGAAGAAGTTCGCTTGAAACTTGTCGGCAATGTCTTTATCCTGCAATCTTTATTCTGCTAATGTGTACAAAAAAACGCTTGGAACAATTTAAGTCGGAAGTTGCAACAAGTAACTTTGCCTGACATCCATACCTGCCAGTTGGAGCTCATATCTTGTCTCGCCCTTACTCAGCTAGTTGTCAGTAGTTTTCCGATAAGTCCAGATCTTGTGAATGGCACTCTTATGTATATAGGACGAAACAAATACGATAGGTTGATTATTATTCGAGCCGACAAGTTCCTTTGGTCGTTCTCCACTAAACTCATGATTTGGTTTTATTTATTTTCATATCCAGGACATTCATTCGGCAAATTTCACACAGGATATCTTTGTTTTCTTAGTAGAATTTTCAATGTAGTTGCCGGAAATCTCCCAAATAATTTTAATTGACAAATGTATGAGTGTGTTTGTGCATGTAAAGAGTAATTTTCAAAGATAAAAAGTGCTAAATACGTTGATATTGAAAACGGAAAACTTCAAGGAAACTATGACGTCTTGTGACAGATTATCTTCGAATAAATATTTCTCTATTTGTTTTCTATATTGTTTTGGCTCCTCGTCTCAAAAAAGGGAATGTCGTGGATCTGTAGGCAAAATAGAGTAGAACTGCGTGAGTCCCCCTGATGTACTCCAGAGGCACCTCTACATCGTCGGTCTTTTTACCATTGAGCATCTTTATACTAAATTTATCTTAAAGGTATCTCAGTACATGAATAATATTTGAACTCATTCCAGCTTCACAAAGATTACTTCTTAGAGTAGTACTTACCACTGTCTCAAAGTCTATGTAAAGCCATTAAATGCTGCGTACGTATGACTGATTTTTTCCATCATATTATTATAATTAAGAGGAAATGTTTAGCTAGAAGTTTAGAATAAGAGAAGATTTTTAAGTTGCGTGACAATTCAAGACGCCTAGTTTCTTATTCACATTTGAACTTAATTCTACTTTATAATTGGATTGTAAATGAATTAAAGTATTTCACTTGGTTCCTCTTTTAAAGAGTCCTCTTTTTAAAAACTGATTTAATATTATTTTCTTTCCCCTTTGAAATATTGTTCCAAAGTTAACATTAGCGATGAAATAAGCAAAAAATTAGTTTTATTTCTTGAAAGATATTTGACATGTTTGAAGATTGTATGGATGAGTATATTACGTATTTAAAAAATAATGAGACAGAAAAGGATAAATAAGTTTAGCAGACCAATACGATAGATGCAGTAGGTGATTCTATAAATTTAAATAATAGAGAAAAATTACATAATCTTCGAAAAGATCCCTCTCAATATTTTGATTGATTAACACTTTTTGGGGATCCCTGCCACCAAATAGGTGTGTTTTATTTTACATAGTTTGTACGTCTGTCCATTTGTCAACAGCCATTACGTCTAAATCACACAGGAATGTTTCATAATTGATTTTTGTAAACGTCTGGATTTAGTTTACCTAAAGACCTAAATTTTAAACATCTTTTAAATTTTTGAGGGTACTTGTATGTAATTCATGTTTTATTTTTTATATTTTCTCAAAAACACTTCCACTTTTATTTTCTCTTGCTCAATTAAGACAAATTGTTTTTACAATTTTATTACATGTTCTACTTTCATTAAAATCTGTAAATTTCTTCAACAATGAAAAAAGATTGTTATTAATTTGAACCTTACTTCAAAGATAATTATTGAATTCAAAGATTATTATTCACGTTTAACATTTTGTTTTTAATGCAATTTATTCTTCAAAATTAGAATCCTACATATATTTTTCAATGTTAGAACCTCAATATTAGAATTGTAAATGAATCTCCCAAAAAATTTTAATTGGCAAATGTATGTGTGTGTTTGTGTATGTAAAGAGTAATTTTCAAAGATAAAAAGTGCAAAATACGTTGATGAAAATACTTGAAAACAGAAAAGTACTTCAAGGAAACTTCATTTATTAACACATCTTTGCACTTGGAATATTTGTACAAATGTAAACGTTCCTTTACACGAGGAGGCTTTGGTAGATTTCATTTGTCATTATGTCGCCTGGAGAAACAGGGCCAAATAAATCGACACCAGTAAATTTCTAAGTCAAGCAATGGACTGACAGCACATCGAGTGAGAACAAATGGGCTCTCGCATTGGCACCTGATCCACGTCCTTTGATTCCACATGGGCGATCGTTCCTTGACTCCCTCTTCTCAGCCGGCCGCGCGCATCTCCTGCCCAGATGGTGTGCCGGAGGAAGAAAATGAAGGAAATAAGTTATTCATCGAAGGTTGACGTGGACGTTGCCTCTCGAGGTATGAGAGCTCGCTACAACATTTGGATTCAGTCTGGTTAACAGTGTGCACCGTGCGATTGTTCTCCTACGACGTCATTTCGACGAGCATCGCAGCCATCCCGTAAAGAACGCTGATCAACGCTGTCCGTTACATTCAATATTCGCACCACATTCTCTTTTCAGGTGGCTTATCCTCCGAGCAAAACAAACAGTTAGGAAGTGTGTATCACTCCAAGAAACAAGAAGCATATTTGTAATTGTGTATGCTTGTTGTCGTTTGCCTTGCTTGTTGCTTTAGATGTGTGAACTGTCCTTCGCGAATTTTCTTATGACGACGACGATGATGAAGCGGAAACAGCGTCGACGTCATAGCGACGATACAGGGACTGTACACACCCCTGGAAGTCTTGCCCATCTTCGGTTCCATCAATTTTTTTTCGACATCTTTATGTACTTCACGTGTCTCCTGTATCTCTCGGAGTTCTTGAACCGGCGTCGTGAAAAGCGTTGTTGTGTGCCACAAACACCAAGAATTTCATATATTATACGAAAGATGTAAATTTGCATGGTAAAGTATCTTGAAATTGACATTAGTCGTCTCAGTTCTACTCAAATATCTGATTGGAGGGATCATTGATAAGGCAAAGAGTCTTGATGACATTAAATCCAAGTGCTCTGTCTGAAATGGTGAAAATGAAAATGAAGAGGAAGAAGAATCAAACATTTTTTTCTGCGTCTCCAAAGGATAGCTAACAGCGATTTGACTTTGTTCGGAATTGGTGACTGGACTGCATAGAAATTCTTTGAACTGAGAAATCAATTATGATGAGTGCGACTAGTATTGACTCAAATAAATATTTGCTTACAAATTTTCATGTTCTCTTGTTGCATTCTGGAATAAGATTTTGTAACGCGCTCCAAAGAATATGTTTAGGTAGGATTATCTGATACGAAAGCTCGTTTCCATGGCAGGGTATTCATAATATTCATTGTCGCATATCTCAGCAAACATTTAATTTTTAATAACTTCAGAGCAATTGGAATGAGGTGCACTCGTTACCGGGAAACAGATATAGAATTGAGAAAATATAGAAGGGTTTCGAAAAAAGAGTGTTTCACTTTCCTTTTAAATACATTTCAATTTCTTTTATTCTCAAGAACGTTTATTGATGTGTTGGAATCTTTGGATTCTTTGTTTCACTTACAGTTGTAAATTTGTAATATTATGTTAGTATGGTTTTATTGTACTAAAATTCAACCGCTCAGAGTACACATAATACTTAAATTTCTATTTATCTGTATAAGTGTATATATTATGTGTACGTATTATATATTGTTAAATTATGAAATATTGATATTAACTAAGAACAAATCTATAACTATATCTATTATAGACGTTACATTTCAAATTATATACATATCAAGTTTTCGTTGTTATTCTATAAAGCAAATCTTTATTCACATCTTATAAATTTCGCAAATTGCAAAACTTGTACTGCATTATCGTTAATCAAGCTGCCTATTTCCTACATAATGCGATATATTCTTGAATATTATGTCTTAAAAGCTTTGTAAACACCTTTCAAAGTATTTGTATTGTAATTGAAAGTTAAATGGTGCCAATTTTCCAAATTACCTGAACAAGATATTCTCAACAATAGATCCTTTTCTGTTTAAACATTTTGTATAGATAGAGCACAATCTGAATTCTTTGTCCAAAGAAGCATTTTCATTACACAATTTAACTTTTAAACAATTTAAAAAAATGTAATTGGGCAACATCTTGCATATTTAAATTATAGCCGCGTTTTCTGCTGCAAGTAGTGTATAATTAGAAGATCAGATCAATTTTCATTCAAATTTATGAACTTTAAAAAATTGTAAATTCGACAAATATGCGTCGTTTGTTGAAGACTTTGTTTTTGGAGATGGTTAAAAATTAGTTGTGTGATACTATTTGCAATCATATGTACTTCTCTAAGAATGAATTATGGTTTCTAACAGTTTATAATAATACATAATTTATAATAAAATACATAAACACAAAGCTCACTGTGTTTCGGCTGGCTAGTTCTTAGTTCTGCATTTAGGGTATTAATACAAAAAAATAGATGTTTGTAGGGATTCAAAACAGTTTACTGTAACACGCGTTGTAAAAGCTCTTAACTCGGAAACCGCGCGTTCTAGGCTCTTAAATTCAGGTTTTCGTGACCGAGAAAGGACACGAGTTTTTGGCAACAGGTGGAGGATGTGTAGAGGACTAGTTGGGAAAGAAGGGATATATGTGTGAAATAGGTGGAGGATAGAACGACATGTAAGGAAATGGAGGCAGATGGGACCAGAATGGTTTCTTAAGAAGCTATCTTCAAAAGTATATTTTTTGTTAATTTTTATTACATTTTAGGATATTTTATTGTTTTATTTGCTTCGCGAGACCCAAAAGAGGAACCCAAAATGAATGTAGGGTTAAACTGAAATAGAAGTCTTCAACGATAAAGGGTGTATTTAATTTTCTATTAAGTTTAACTCAACTCCTCGAAATATTAAAATAATTACTCTCGCATACTACCAGGTCTGTACAGCTGTAATGAACAATTCAAGTGCTGGTCATTCAACGTTGAGTTCTGTTGTGAAAATAAATTCGCTTTTAACTGAATTATTTACATACTATCTAAATGTATTGAAGCACCGCTAGTTAGGGGTGAAATGAAAAAATTATATTTCTGGAATCTTTATATATAAACTCTGAAGAATCTCACTTAATGCCTCTTTTAATCTCGGCCATCACACACGTATATCAAACTATATGTCAAAGCCACAATTATTACCAATTGTGGTAAGAAACAAATTATAATCTGTTGACCTAAAATATACAGAAATATAAAACAACTAGATTTTCAATCCACAAGAATTATGCATAAAGTCCAAAAATAAACGCGAACTAGGAAACGATAATCCTGCCAGTAGCAATGGTACGACCGATAGCGTGACGAACGCTCCAGAAAGCATGACCACATCATACAGGCGGGACCTCTTAAGTGCAGAGCGCGGTAAGAGGAAGTCTTGTGAATCATTGATTCCCAACCGTTTGAATAGTTAAGAGTGACGTCTCTTATTCGTAGCGTTGCGGTGAAGGGCGAGACGTCTGCCAGAGCGCCGCGCCGCGCACCGCTCGCTCGTAGCGCTCGTAGCGCGCGTGGTCCTGCGCGGCGCGTGGGTCAATACGCTCCGCGGTAAACATCCCCTGGGCCACCTCGGCGCAATGGAGAGGAGAGGAGAGAGAGCTGCGGACCGCGCCGGGCGACCGGGAGCGCGAGGCGACCGAGTGGCGGGAGATTTGTCGCTGGGAGCGAATTTACTCCGCCTCTTCGCGTGCCTTTCGGCTGCGAGCGCCGCGGCGGCGGCAGAGGCCGCTGGCGAAGTGGACTGACGACGCCGACGCCGCGGGACCCAGGAGCACCGGGGTTTATGCGCAGTGGGTGGCGGCGATGACAGGGGTAGGGTTATTTATTCGTACACAAGCGATATTTTTGTTGTTGTTATTAAGGTCGCATCAACTTCTAGGCCATTAGCGACCACTGTTGCTTGTAACGGTATGGTAACTATGGGGATGTCAAGATATGATGATGATAGGGGGTAAAAGGACGAACACAATACATGCCCATGCACAATACACAACCATGCCCGAAGCGGGACTCGATCCCCCGATCCTTCGGTACGATATCTCTATCGCACTACTGCCTTGGTGATCTCGGCCACCGGATCGACGCGATGTTTTGGATAAGAGCTATTGTAAGAAAATTATTTCCCACATTTTTGTTTTCTATTTATCACAATTTATTTCAGGTTTTTACTGCTGTTATCCATCACCATACTCCTACAGATGTATGACCATTCTGTGGTAGGTCATACATCTCATACATACGTATAAACATTATTCTAATCTCCTAGGAAATGTTTCTTCACTTACAAACAATGAAAATACATTTAGGATGAAGCAAACTGAACACGGAAGAAGTTATTTATTGATAATTCTCAACATAAAATGTAATTAATGTTGGAAAGGAATTAACACTGGGCATTAAATGAATTTTGCGATTCCATTAATATTTCCATAGCCCTAAACAAATTTTATGAAACTAATTTTTACGAGTCCTGACTCAATGTTGTATTTCGAGATCTGACGATATAATAATTTCCTGGTACGGTTTTGGATATTAAAGAATTACATGAAGTTTTAAAACTTTTACAATTACGCTTTACTATTTCAAATATTTCATAAAATAATGCAAAATGTTTCTTACTACTATGTAAGTAAACATTTTCTTGTAACTAAATATCACAGATATGTAGGTTTTCTTTATTTTAACTAAACCTTAAACATTCGGTGCCCTATTAGTTTACTATCCAATCAGAGGAGTCCGTTGCAATATTCTGAATTCGACTCTATCAAAAACTACAATTCATCTCAATGAAATATTTGTTGAATTACGAGGCCCAACAAATGATTATTTTCGTACTACGTTTTGGGCGATGTAGGTGTTGCGAGTGGCAGGCCGACCGGTTTGCAAGTCGCGCGGGGTAACGAGCCGCACGAAGCAGGCGAGAGAGACTTGCAATCGCGCGGCGCCATTCACGAAGGGCGTTATTAGGGCGCGTTGCGAGTTGTGTTTGCCAATGGATTGTCAATTAGTAGTCTCGCTCGTGGGGGGGGGGACGCCAGAACAGCGCTGCTGGTTCGCGCCGATGTCCACTTGGCCGCAAGGGGCGCCTGCTTCGGGATCGATGGCGTCGCAAACGAACGACAGCCAAAGAAATTCCAGAGTCTTCGCTGACCGCTTACTCTATCAGATGCTATATGACTGTTACCTGAAATGAATGTGTAAGAAATAATGTTCAAAAAACGTTAGGTAGTTCTAATATTTTGCGAGTGGAATGGTTTGAGATACAGCGTTGTTACGTCAGGATTCAAAATTTAACAAACACTCTTTCTTCTGTGATAAATACTACTTTAAGAAGTCTTACCAAATTTTCAATTACTAATTTTTCAAATTGCATTAATTTATTTTGGAGATCATTATATCGATAATTAGAAAGTGTTCATCAACAAAATAAAGTTTCCATGTAGCAAAGAGTCTGAAAATAATTTGGTATGGAGATTGTGATGCTGTGGAATATAAAAACAAGAATGAGTTGCGTATTCAAGAGTTTGTGTCAAATATTTAATAGCAGAAACCCAACTTTTTCTCTCCTAAGAGTGTTCACATGCCGTGGTTTAAAAGTGTACTTTGTTAGTCAATTGTTTTGCGTTTTACGATACTTTGGTTTTGTTTGAACAGGGAAGGGAGGAATATTTAATGAGAGTAATATATTGTAAAATTTCTCTTCGCGTGAATAAATGATTATGAAATACTTACGATATATCAGCTGTAGGCATATTCAACCATGCAGAATATGTGATTTGCATCATTCAAAACATCGTGAATAACGCTACATGGTTACTCAACTATAAAAATAACTCATAATTATAAAATATTATGAAACATTAAAATTCATAAATGATACTAATGTATCAACCATAAAAAACAAAATGAATGAGGCACTTGAAAACAAATGTAAAAATTATATGTCTAGAACAAAAATTCTAGGAATTTATTTTCTTTGCTTCAGAAACAATGATTGCATCAGATGCAACACAATTACCTCACCTAAAATAATCATGAAAGTTTCAGTAATTGAAATTCCTCAGTAATTCTGGATCACTAATTATAATTAGTGATTCAAAGTGATTTTTCAGTCCATATTTATTTCAGACAGTCATTTTTAGTTAAACGTATTGAAAACAAAAACACATGAATGAGAAGCCATAATTTGGATTGAAGAATGTTATTAAAATGCTACCCAAATATTGAAGCTTTTACATCCCAATGTTTCATGGACTAATTTTCCTCTTCTTCAGAAGTCTAAATTAAAGATAAACAGAAATTATTATAAAATGAACTTAAATGTTCTAACTTTCAGATTATACTCAATGTTACATAAAGCAAATTGAAATGACTGTAATAAATATACACAAGGTACAAATGAAGTCACCTTAAATAAATTGTCATTTTTTAAAATCGATTTCTACTCTACGTAAGAAAAAAGTTACTGCATCATTAATGAAAACCATGCCATGTGGCATAATGATCAGAAGGGAGAGGAAAAATGGTAATGAAAGAGTCGATAGATATTTCAATTTGAATAAGAAAGGAAAAAAAATCTGAGATGGAAATTTATATACCTTGTCCTACAATTTCTATATTTTGTCTTTTATTTTATGTAAATCATTGACAAAAATACTAGACATTTGACTACTTTCAACTTTTGTTTTCATCGTGTAATTCAACTTTATATGCTAATTCTTTCCAATCATTCTGGAAAAATCCTACTTCCATGATCCATAATGAATTCTCAAAATCAAATCTGGAATTATGTTCAGTTATATGTGTGGTTAATAAATTTTGTTTGTTAGGATGCTCTTTAATATTGTTCATATGCTTGTTAATTCGTTTTTTCTAATTTCTCTTTGTCTGACCTATATACGTAACTGTCCATCTTGTTTTTAATATTTGTAACAATTTGATTCTTGTTGGTACGTTTGTATCCAATTTTAAAATTAAATTGTTATTCTCTGGAACTTCTGAAAAACCTATTAGTAAGGGAACGAATTTAAGGCAATGCAATAGTCGTTTTTTAATGTATTTGCTTTAAATTAGGTAAGATAATTATTATATAGTAATACATTAAAATTCCTTTTCCAGATTCTTTAAATTACATTTATGTAATCTAAATTTCAAGGGTTTGAAAGTGAGTAATCGTATTTTAATTATTCCATAGGAGAGCGATGAGGTTTCGCTAAGCCATTCAAGTCCACAAGGCTATTGCTTTGCACACATACTACTTTCTTCTATTTTTCTTGGTTATAATAGCGTCGCCCAGGTAGGAAAAGTTCCACAAATATTTTTATACACAAGCATTTTGTATGAAATATTTTTATATGTAAAACAATTGCAAACTATTACAACACCACTAAGAGGCAATATAATTGATCTTATTGAGTAGTATTTTTGGGCTTTTATTATTTTTACACGACTGGCCTATAATACTTTTCTTCAACATTGCCGCATTGCAGTTTGAAAATGCCAGTATTTTGGCTGAGTGTAAAAAAGGGGGTTTCGCCAACAGACTGTTAAGGAAATATTACTTTCAGATAATTAAATAATCTGGTATTCAACTTATTTCATTTGTCGCTTAAACTTTTACGATACATTGTGCACCATTGTCGCCAGTCTTTCATTATGAACAATTATCGTGGAATAGACTCACGTGCCGTTTTCCACAGAGTGCCTCAATCGTAATGCATCCAAATCCTTCATTGTTCGTAATGTCGTTAATGTCGATTAATCGTAAATGTCGGAGGTCCTCTGATCGAAATGAGCTGGCGCGCGGTGCCAAAGTAAGTTGCCCTGGTAGCAGCCATGTGTCTCGGAGCAGGTCTGTTCCGAGCGTGACTGCGCCAGGCGGCGCCGCGAGGGGCCGTGAGCTGCCCCCAGGGACGCCGCGCCGCTCAGAGTCACGGGGCTCCGCGGCGTCGCGAAGCGAAGCGTCGCTTCGCAGCAAATGGGAAGTCGCGCTCGGTTGCGCGGAATGCGCGCGGTAGGGCGGGGGTGGGAGCGGAGGCGATGGAGGATGGTCAGGTGGCGGGTGGCGGAGGCGGGCCGGAGGCGGGGCCGGAGGCGGGGCGGGAGCGAAGTAGACGACCCGAGGCCTAGGGCGGAGCTGGAGGCAAGGGCGAGGGTGAGGCCGAGGGCGAGGGTGGAGGCGAGGGCGAGGGCGTGGGCGGAGGCGAGGCGAGGGCGAGGGCGAGGGCGAGGGCGAGGGCGAGGGCGAGGGCGGCTGTGCCGGGGGGGAGGGGGGCAGAGCAACGCGCATGGGAGAGACAAAATTTACTGCAGCCTCTCAATCCATTGGGTCTTCTGTTGTCACTCGGTAGAGGTGGCTGGGAGGTGAGTGGTGTTAGAGATGGGATTGGCAATGCTAATGCTATGATTGTAGAGCTGTGTAATTCTATAGACTTGTAGTTGTTGTGGAAGTTCTTAAATAAAAGCATTGATGAATGAACATTGGCAAATATTTCAATTTTTCCATCCACTTATTCAGTTCACATATAAATTGTACAAAGGTGGCAGTCTGATGGTTGAGACCAGAAGCTGTAATATGGATGGTGACGGTATTGATTGTAGTGTGGGTTAATTAAGGGTATAACCATTACAGATGGGATATCTTTGTGGTAAGGAAGGAGAGCCAGGCGGAACTGGGCGATGTCATTGATGGTGGAGAACGAAATCGGCAGCGAAGGACGCGGACGCCTATCAGTTGTAAGAAAATAATTGAATGGTGACTGACAGCGGAACCAACGGCGGAGGGCGCGGAGAAGGCGTCGAAATCAGAGTCGGCGGTGGTGGAGGGGGCCATGGCGTCGGGTCGGCGTAGTGGGGGGCCTCTGACAGGCAGAGCCGGTGCTGAGCGCCGCGAGGGGCTCTTGGGCTCCCGCCTGTCGAGCGCGAGTCTCCGCGAGTCGTAGGACGACGCGGCGAAATGCCGATGCGCTGAAACCGAGGGCTCGGCCCGGTGACATAGACGCATCGCACACGTCGAAACACGGGATCGAAGATCTGCGGCCTCCGAGGGAATACGAGCGCGCGCTGATTTCGGGCATGTCGCACAACAAACCTGACATACTTGTCACTAAAGAAGGAATTTGACGAATTCCCAGGAGCGGTTTACAAACTTTTTTTTAGTCGCGAATCGGCGAACTAGGACCACGCATGCATCCTGCATTTACCGTGGCTCAGTATCATTATGGCGGTGGCAGGTGCATTGAACTTTCATTGGGGACCAGCATTTAGCTGAGTCCGATTTTTATTCCCCAGTGTTGTGAACCCTAAGGGTATGGAAGATTAAATGATGATAATGAGAAGTGAAAGGAGGACACACTCATATAAACATACCGAAATATACCCATGTTCAAGGAGGGACTCGAATCTTCTCAGGACTCAATCTCTTCTGGGGCACTACTGCCTTAGCGATCTCGGCCATCTGATCGGCTTTTTACAAATATTTATATTTAAATTAATATTTATTGTCTAAAATATATATTATTTCGCATTGTATTAGAATGTAATTATAATTTAATGTTCACTAATAGCCATCCAATTTGAAGAAGTAAAATCTACTGCAATGACTAATAGAAACAAAGATAATATAAACTGCCAGACATGACCTAATATTGAAAAAAAATCAAATAGAAGGACAAATTTACCCAACCGAAACAATTAATTTTGAAGATTTCTGGGAAAATATCAATCACAAATTAAACCTTTACTAAAACAGCCTTTGACGCACATATACATCCAGCAACACCCATCAGTCAAGTAACACATTTTCCTCATCAAATGTGAAATAATTGGTCGCCGGGAGCAAACTGTCCTTTCCAGAAAAATATCTGTACATTTCAGCTATCTATATCTATTGAAAAAATCATCTCCCCCGATGAACTTTGCAATACCAAACTTAACCTTAAACACATCTTTAAAGTGTGTTCCACATATAACCATCCGAGGTAATCGTTTAGAATCAAATACTTTGCTATCGTACATTCATCAGAAACTTACTATAAAATAATCAACTTTTGTAAAGCTATCAATTTATTTACAGAAATTTAACCTCATTATTTTATATCAATGTGTTCCTCCCAAGTATGATTTAATACTATTTAAAGTACATTATGAAGTTAAATTGTAATATTGTTTTTGACAAATATCATAATTTCTGTAATCACATCTAATGTAATAAGATACTTGTAACAGTCGCTACTATCCAAGTTATTGATGCGATTATAAATAAATTTAATTGTAAATAAAATAGATGGCCAGAGAAAGCGCGAACATTTCATCCAAGTCACTTGTAGGAAATTTGTGCTCTTGTGCTTAGTGATGATAATGACGACAGTGATAAAATGAGTTTTTATGAGCTTATTGCGATATTTTTTTTACAAAATGAATAGAAAATGTACTGTGAACCCAGGAAGATTGGAAACGTGTACGTCCATCTAAACAACGAATAAATGAACCTTCTTATTCATTAACGGGAGCCGAGGTGATTTACCACTTGTCGGCTTCCTTTGCGAGGAGGTGAAGCTGTCGGAGACACCCCGGTCGCTTTCTGGCGTCCCCGGGGGCCCAGCGGCGTCCTCGGGTCGGTGTGTCGCGCTCAAGACCGGGGCTGGCGGCGGCGCGCGGCACGGACCGTGCAGACGCGCAACGGGGCGGGAAGGGGGCGGGGGATGGGTGGAGGCGTGGTGATGACTGTAGTGGTGGTGGCGGCGGAGACGGTGGGAGCAGAGGGGTTGTGGAATACGGCGGGGGGGAATGGTTGTGTCGCGAAGAGGGTATTGGCGATTGGGATGGGGGGGGGGTGTGCAAGCGGCGGCAATGGTGGTTGTTGAGGTAGGGAGCGAAAGACGTGGTGGGGGAGGAAGTGGCGTCGATGGTGTGGTGGAAGGGACTTGCACTTGCCCGCGACCTGCATTCGCTGCGCGCGCCCGCCCTGTCCGGCCCTGGGCGGGCACTTGCGCCGCGTAGCCGCGCCGCGGCGCGTGCACGCCTCCGACACTGGCGCAGAACACTTTGTCCTCGCTTCCCCCTGGACCTCGCTGCGTCCTTCGAGGCGGCGCCAGGCCAGGGCGAGTGGTGTGTGGCTCGCTGCCTTCGTCAGGGCATTGAGTCGAGCTATTAGATAATTTACTGGGAATATCTTCTAACTCTCTTGTTATTGGAGATTATTTAGTATAAATATTGGTGAGTAATACACAGCCCCCTTTCCAATTTCTCTTCTTTGAGAATTCTCTTGAATTTGGTTAAGTTGCTGAGAAAAATATTAACCCACGACTTGTAAATTAAAGGTATCACTACATGGCTTTTTCCTGTAATATGGGCGGGTTGCTTTCCTCTATTTTCTTATTTTACACTTTTGTATTATTTTATACCTCGAAAATTCTTTGTGATCTTCCGTTTCCTTTCCTGTACGCAATTCTGGGACTAATTTGCATTTTTATTTTCAGTAACTTTTCTAATTTTTCAAAAATTTATTTTTCTTTTTACCTTTATCAGGCTTTTATTTTTTTATTTCTGGTCGTTATTGTACTTTTTGGAAACATTTCTCCTCATGAAATTACAATTAATGTCTCATCTTCACCATATTTCAATTTTTCTGTTATGCGTATTTTTTTCTTATTCTTACACAATAAATGACTTATTTCTATCATTTTCTTTTATATTTGTTTGTTAGCATTGGTTTTTGCGCTTCTAGTTCACTCGAGTTTCTTCTTTAATATTTCTCTTCACCTCCTCCTCCTCGTGCCATTCTGTGTCACTTTGGACACTTTCTTGAGCTCATCTCTTCCCTCCATGTTCTCTTTCCCGCCCACGCGCTCCCGTCCATCCAATTTCCTGCTCCCCTCTCCGCCCTCGGCCCCCGGCCCCGCCGCCGCCGCCTGCCACCTGTCTCCGCCGGCCGCGCGCCTGGCGGCGTGCGCGGAAGTGCGGCGCACGTGCGAGCGAGGCGCGGGCGCGGCGGAGGTGTCCGCGGTCGGCGCGGCGCGGGCGGCTCGGGCGGCGCCGCCCTCATGCAATATTGACACCGACCGATGGACAGGGCCGCGCACGTGGTCTCGGGTCGCGCGGGTCGGCGTCGCGCATGCAATATACAATAGGTGCGGTGATGGGCGTTCTCGCTCGCGGGCCGCCGCCCCCGCCCCCGCCGCTCCTCTCGCCCGCTTGCCCGTCCGCTCCTACGCCCGCGCGCCCCGTGTCCTTGGCCGGTGCCGCCGCCCCCGCCCCCGCATTAGCCCGGCCGTCGACCCGACGCGGCGTCGCCCCGCCCTCGCGCCTCCTCGCTGACCGCTGACCGGACCCGTTGTCGTCGCCCCGCGCTGCCCTCTGCTGACTTGGCTGCTTCCGGCAGGGCCGGTGCGAAAGAGATGGCCCGCTTCAGATGTTGCGAAAGCGATGGCGGGCAGCACGTCCACGCCGCTGTTGCAAATTGTCGATGAGGATGCGGGGGCGGGTAGATATTACTACCAGATTTAAAAAGGCAGTGATTTCATTTACGGCCATAAATCGTTACGTTGACTTTGGATAAATTTTACAGGTATTACGCAATGATACTATTAGTGCACAGGTTATAATATGTTGATAATATTAGACTACATCGACAACAAGAGATATGATAATGATGATAATATGTCAGGTTTAAGATGCAAGTATTAAACGGGTCATAAGCAAGATCTATTATTGTTGTTGTAATGATGGGTGTGGTAGGGATGTGGTGGTAATTTGGGTGGATTGATTTGAGGTGAGCATTAATGTTGCAGTTTACTTGGTTAATTATAGTTCTCAGACAGATGCGGTGACGATAATAATAATAATAATAATAATAATAATAATAATAATAATAATAATAATACTAATAATAATAAAAACAATGGAATTGGAGAAGATACTGATGATGGTTTTGATTGTTCCAGTGGAAGGTAAAAGGCAATTTTTGAGGACATAAACCCCGTTGCTCAACGCCGTAAGTAACTATTGATTAGATGTGCAACTTTCATCTGGATTCTTGTCTAACCGGGAAATATAAAGAATAATAATTATCAGGGAACCGTCGTAAGAGATGCATTTTCACAACTTATTGAATTTTATTTGCGCAGCTTCACTCCCCTCTCTCTTTCTCTCTGTCTCCCTTTCTCTCTCTCTCGCTCTCTCTCTCTCTATCCATCTATCTCTCCATATCTCTCTCCATATCTCTCTCTCCATATCTCTCTCTCCATATCTCTCTCCATATCTCTCTCCATATCCCTCTCTCCATATCCCTCTCTCCATATCTCTCTATCCATCTCCCTCACACATATAATCGAAGGCATCGTGAACCGTCTCCCCAACGTACAACCCAAAATGTCGAATATTTCGCCCTTCGATCACATTCAGTTTTCTAATATATATAAAGCACACGAAATGCAGTATATTGTGATTCTTCTCGCAGAACATAATTGATAAACGCAAAACGTTATATTAATTATTTTGAAATAAATTTAGGCACAGTAATGGGTATGGAATCGCCTCCCCCCACCCCACCCCTCCGGGCTGGTCTGGTGCGAGCGGCCTTCCGCAGAGCCCCTGCCTGGCGAGAGCCGGCGAGCGGAACGGGTCTCTCCCGCAGCATCACGACTCTCGTGCTAACGGGCGATCGGACCATGCCACTCGCCTCCCCCCCCCCCGCAACGCGCCTTCAATCGGCTTTAAAGTTGGAGGGCCCGGGGAAAACGGCTGCAATGAATGCCCGCGAGCAGGCAGAAGCCAATTGGCGAAGGATTATGGGAATTGGGAACCGCGAGCAGGGCAGTAGAATTCGGGAAAAACGAAGAGGTCACGAGGATCTTCGCGAACTCGGCGGAAGCTCTGAGAATTCGAGGAATGCTGATAGAACGGAACTGTTACTTAGGATGCACTAATGATAATAAAAAAATTCAAATAGTGGCGTTTTGTAGAGGTGAGCTAAAAAGTACTTATATCTAGAGAAACGTGATTTAAGGATAAAAAAATTGTTATGCGGCATCTTGCATAACGTTTTGCAATAAATGTGATCTATTAACGTTCATGATAAACTGAGTAAAGAAAATAAATATGAAAAACGAGAGTTCCAGGTTAGGAAATAACTATTTTTATTACACAGATATATTAATTATTTGTTTGAAGTCAACATTGACTTTTTTCTTATTCAAGTATGTTTTAAAGTCTCTGGTACTGAAATTGTGTGCCTAGAGTTTCCGATTACAAAGATGAAGACCACTCGTCCCTGTAGGGTGGGGAGTGTGTTATAGATTGAGTATAATATCCAGGATCCCTTCATTGACATCATTTTCTCATGATTTTATGAGATTTTTAGCAACTTTGCCATTCGTGAGATGCATTTCCTCCCATTTTTTGAGATTGTTTATTTTGAGAAGTACGGAAAAGTGGTTGATCAGGTTCTTAAGTTCACCTTTTGTATCCGGAGCTCTATCGCTCTTAAAGTAAGAGCGCTTCTTCCAGTACTGTGTATATACTGTAAGTGCGAATAGGATCAAGATTAAAGATTATAAATCTAGTCGCTAATGTTTGACAAACCAAGTTTAGGAAATTTCCCCCGAGGTGATTTCGCCCTTCGTATCGGCAAACCCCAATGGAGTTGAACAAAGAGGGGGATGCATTTCTTGGAATATTGAAAGCGTTTCAATCTAAGTCTTCCGCATTGTGCAGGATGAAACTAGATATATAAACTGCGGGCATATTCCTGCAGTAGTCACAATGTTTTCAATCAAAAATATTAAGATGTGACACACTCATTCATGTTAAAACGACTTTTCATGTTATTTCGACATTTTTAAGTTTTATCATATAGTACTCCTTGTAGAGATTTTTGTAATTTTGAAGGGAAAAGTGTGTAATTTTTGACCGAAAAACACATTTTTCTATCACATTCCAAAAAATTCAACATTTCCTTATCTTGTTTTTTGAATATTATTTTCTCGCGTACACAGCATATTCGAAGTTCACGTTTTGGGGGTTATCAACAACAAAAAAAAGGGGTTAAAATAGTTCGTCAGCCACTAGTAAAAGCGGTTCTTTCAGGGCATGTTTAGAGGATCAAACGCGAGACGTGCTCCATTGTTCAGATAAATCTGGGAATGCAACAAAGAAAACAAAACATTTCGTTTGGCCGCATCAGCTACTACTGACCTTAATGCACTATGGAGTGATTTATGTACTTGAACTAAAGTAAAATAAAAGTCAGTAAGGCTGCCTAAAAATTATTATATGATACACGTGGTAAAAGTGATTTTATTTTTTCCAATTGTATTGTAAACATTCCGACACCCCGCAACAACTACATCATAGAAGGCTTAGATTAATCTTTATGAAATCTATTCTTCTAAATAGGCTCATTAAATCATGTCGTGTCCAGTTTTTGAAATATGAATAGTTTGAGTGATATCGTAACAATTAAAAAATTACGTATTATTACGTAACAAGTAAAAAATAAGTAATATTTTTCCAAAAATGACTCAAAATGCTTTTTTTTATTTTTCTAGGACAGAGAAAAGCTCGCGTAATAATGGCGTAAGTCGTATTTTATTAAACATTTTCTTAAAATTCAAAAACCAAACGTTTATTTACTTTATCGCTCTTACTTTGTCAGACGATAAAGTAAAGAACCGTTCGCCGGAAAACGGCAAATTTGCGGCAGGAAACTATTATTGCCGGGCTCTGGTAAAGGAAAAGTGGATAAATCCTCTTGGTATATATACTAAATTACCTTCTATAACACGTGGTGGTACAAAAATCCATGTTTTGTGGGGTTTTCATACCGAAAAATCGATTGACGGCCGATCGTCGCGTCTCTAGTCAATGCTAGCGCCTATTCTGTTCAGCGATTTTCTCCAAAATTCTTATTCCTTGATCGATGTGAAAGATGTCGAGGCTTCGAGAGTTTCAAACGCATATTCTAGTTTTGACATGACTGAAAAAAATTATTTTCAAATTTGTTTTAAAAATGACTCTAAAATATTTATTTAACTTTGTCCTCGTATAGCGTAAAGTGGTGTACATCATATGTGTGTTGAAATCTTTTATAGTTCGACAATTTTAAAAGTGCAATTTTTTGGGGTCTTGGGGTCTACAACTATAATATTGAAGATAGCTTTTTATTTATAAACCTGTTCTTTAAAGACGGATATTTAAATAAGGTAATGTTTTTTCGAAAATATGAGTCGTTTTCGTGTAATTGTGCAGAAAATATAGACAATCTTATGTTTTTAACAATGATTTTTCTTAAAACCGGCCCCAAATTTTTTCTCTAAATTTTCTCCTCATGTGTGTCTAGAGACGGTAAAAATATGGTTCTAGTCCCATTTTCGTCGTTCTCTCCGTTTTCATGAAAGTGTGAAAAAGTTAATATTTCAAAACTACTAAATTGAAGATATAGATTTTTGCTCCATATAAAGTTTGTTGTAAATAATCAACACTTTAAAAAGGTTATGTGCAATTTTATGAAATGAGTATTTTGTACATGATTTGTGTTTAAATTTTATGCAATTACTAAAAAATTATTTTCTCCCAGAACGCTCCAAATTCTTTCTTTAATTTCTTTTCTACGAATAGAAGAAGGGACAACTAAAACAATTTAGCGCAGGTATTATTTTCGTTGAACTCTCTGAGTTCTAGAAAACTGCAAATTAAGAATAATTCGAGGAAGTATGTGCTATTTGAGCCGTAGATTCTGTTGTTTTTCTTTTATTTTATTTTCTTATTCAAGAGTGTTGGTATACTTAATCAGTGTTGGTTATGACTGGACAAGACTGATTAAGACAATAATTTATCAAGAAACATATGCTATATTTGAATACCAGTTCTATATCTTTGAATATCAGATCTGGCAAACGTTTTTACACGTCTTAGAAACAATTTTGTGGATACAACTACGTTGTAGTATATTGCAATTATTAAAAATAATGCAAAGCATGGGTGCCGTTATAACTCTTCTAGCATTATTTTGTATTTTGGCTCAACTTGAATTATTTAATAAATATTCTAAAGAACGAGATTATTTGTTTTGTTTTTGCAAGACCACAGAACAAGAAAATAGAAAGAGGAGTTTGAAGTAATTTTGTGGAGAATAGTTTAACAATAATACGTATTGTCTGATGTTGCCAGAAATGATATGTTTTTATAACAGAAATCTCTGGTATTACTTTGCAATTAGAGCGTGCATCACATTTTTGTCATGAAAATAAACTACGCATAGAAATTACTACACTTCGTTTTCATTTTAACGAGAATAATATCAAGCCTGGATTATAAAAGAATGATTATTTTTTTCTCATCTCAAAGTAAAAAAGAGATGAAATCCCTCTGGTTCTATTTACCTGGTACAAGAGAATTCAAACTAAAATGGAGTAAAAGTGCTGAACAAAAACATGGATATGAGTGGCGTGGCCAAACATAAGCATTGTAAAAATAAAAATAATAAAAATGAATAATGAAAAACGAGACATCAAAAAATCTGGAGAACGGTTATTTTATTTTTATGCGTGAATGTAAAAATAAAACTTGTGGAATAATTTGGAAAAGAGGAATGGGAAAGCAAATTAGATGAAAGATGAATAGTAGGTGCTGAATTAGTTATTCGCAGCAGCAAAATGCCACTGAAATAAGGCACATAAAATGTTTTTCAGAAAAGTAGCAAATACACTGGCCATGTACAATAATAATAATAGTAGTAATAATAATAATAATAATAATAATAATAATAATAATAATAATAATAAT
>BOPP01000014.1:7706849-7717919 GCA_017312745.1 Gryllus bimaculatus | reverse complement strand
AGTAAAGAGAGAGAGGAAGAGAGAGAAAGGTAGAGAAAGAGAGAAAGAAGAGAGAGAGAGAGAGGAGAGAAAGAAGGAGGAGAGAAGAGAGAGAGATGAGAAAGAGAGAGAAGAGAGAAGGAGAAAAGGAGGGAAAGGAGAGAGAGAGAAAAAGGAGAGAAAAGAAGAGAGAAGGGAAAAACAGAAAGAGAGAGAGAAAGAGAGGAGAGAAAGAGAGAGAGAGAAAGAGAGAGAGGGGAGGAAGAGGAGAGAGAAAGAAGAGAGGAGAAAGAGAGAGAGGGAAAAGAGAGAGAGAAGAGAGAGAAAGAGAGAGAGAAAGAGAGGAGAAAGGAGCAGAAAGAAGAGAAAGAGAGAGAAAATAGAGACGAGAAAAAGAGAGGAGAAAAAGAGAGAGAAAAAAGAGAGAGAAAAAGAGAGAGGGAAAAAGAGAGAGAAAAAGGAGAGAGAGGAAACGAGAGAGAGAAAGAGAGAGAGAGAAAGAGAGAGAGAGATAAGAGAGAGGAGAAAGAGAGAGAAAGAAGAAGAAAGGAGAGAGAGAGAAGAGAAAGAGAGAGATGGAAGAGAAAGAGGAAGAGAGAGAGAGAGAGATGAGAGAAGAGATAGAAGAGAAGAGAGCGGAGAAAGAGATGAGAGCAAAGAGAGAGAACAGAGAGAGAAAAGAGAGAGGAGAGAGAGACAGGCCTATACTGATTATTAATATGGTTTTAATGGTTTTGATTCTAGAATATTACTATTCCCTGGCTTTTTTATTACGGAAACGAACCACCCAGTAATTTGCGAAAAGGTTCCGTATTATTCTGTATGTATTTGCTTAGTGTGACCCTCTTATCTACCGTGTATTTATATTTGAAAAATAAAATTAATTTTTTAAGAATTTAAGGTACGGGAAACACGAAATAGTTTTGATTTTGTCTAATAATGCAAAGATTTATTGTGTGTATTCCGTCTGTTGTCATATCGCACCTACAGATTCTTTATATTGAGTGCGAAACTGGCTTAGGACAATGCAAATTTCATACAACATCATAGGCTTCACAGAAGAGGACTGCCGTATTAAATATTTGCTATCATGTGTTGCATTTTGAGAGACAGTAAACTTCTGTATATTACTGTTTGTAAAAAAGTGTTCTCTGCATTCCATACTATACTATTGATATTTTAGTCTTCGTTAAAATACTTTTGTTCACGTGCGTTTATTTATTATATTAATTATATTATTATTATTATTATTATTATTGTCTTACATTATTCCCAGTATCTTACTGGTCGTAATGTCAAACCACACACAGGTATGTGACCAGCCGTGCGTGGTTGCTTTCACTGAAGGTTCAGATGGCTATCTGACAATACGCGCATGTATTCAAAATTACGTCTTTTCATATTATTACATTCACTAGTATCCAAGTGAAGACACTCCAGCTGCCCGAAGTGTCATTTCGGGATTCAACTCCGTAGGTGATATTATTATAGGCACAGTCGTCACTTTACTGAAGTTCCACTGGTTGCGACTTCATAGGCGAGATTGGTATACTTCTGCGATCTTCTCTTGATATTTTTTTCCGATTGATGTTGTGGGTATTGGTATTGATATATCATAAGGAACCTGCTGTTGGTTCTTCAATGTACGGTTATAAATCTGGTCTATTGCCCGGGACATGTCTGCAGTGCTATGGAAACGATCCCAGTAGAGTGCTGTGCTCACTACTTTCAAGCACATTCTGAGGCACATATTTATAATAACGGCACGGAAGTGGCGAGTAGCCGTTCGCAACGCCAAAATCGAAATTTACCGCTTGCCCACTTCATCTAGCCTCTTTTTGAGTATTCCACTGTGCTGGCTGCTACACTCCACTTGTCACGTGTTGGATAGTTTCGCTTGCAGCCCACATCCTTCTACACGAGTCGAAATGAATTGGTAGGAAATCGTCTCTAGAATGTGTTTCTGTAGTTCAATGTTGGTTACCAACTTGGTCCTGGATAGCTTATCATGAAGGCTCTGTCTTCGGAAAGAGATCGCCCGGTGCCTGGAGCCCTGCGTGCCGAACCGCAGAGATGTCGATTCTGGTTTATCAGCTCGTGAGGGTAACTTTCCAATGCAGTGCCTTTGCTTTCCCCAAAGGTTATTTCTCTTCCGTTTCAATGATTGGATTGAACGGCGGATCAAGCTTTTTCAAGTTCAGAGGCCTATAGTTATTCAACTGCGCTCACTGCTTGCTGAACTCTTCCACAATGTTCCCAAGAAGTATCTTCTGAGTGAAGCAATTTGAGAGCTGTGGTGTAGATTTATGAGATCTAACAATACCTCGCCCTCTTGCGACCTTGGAAAGGGTAAAACGCTCAGTACTTGATGGGAGTGAATTTTTTCGGTGTTGAGTCATAGCGGTAGCGAATTGTTGCTTCTGGAGGTTGTCGAGGTCGGTTTCGTCCATTTAATAACGCCAAAGGAGTATGTCGCACTGAATACACAAAATGAAATTGATGGCCTGCACAAGGTTTCTTTATAGCAGAGAAGTTGGTTTTTTAAGAGCCCATGCAAATCCGTTACACACTTCATTTGTTAGTAATATTCTTAGTAACCAGTGTTGTTTGATTCGAGTGACTTGGAAACCCAAGAATTTTGTAAGTTTCATGGGTGTTCCATGAGGTAATCTTTGGTCCATTATCAGTTTCCAAATTTATAACATTTGCACTATGCCCGCCGAATGATATTTCAATTCTCCTGCACTTACCCTCTCTTTCTCTCTCTCTTTCTCTCTCTCTTTCTCTCTCTTTCTCTCTCTTTCTCTCTCTCTCTCTCTGTCTCTTTCTCTCTCATTCTTTCTCCCTGACTGCCTGTCTGTCTGTCTAGTTGCCCCTTAAAGAATCTTCTCGTCCCTCGCACCTGGGTCCGCTCACCGCAGCAGCGGAGGCGGTGGTGGCGGCGGCTTCGAGCACCGTAGGCCCGCGCCGCCGGCGCACAGCCCGCACCCCTCCAATGAATACATGATGGCGACTGCGCGCGGCTCTGCACTATTAATCCCGTTAATTACCTGGCCGGCCACAGGGCTGCGCCACCGGTGTTCCGTTTCATTTCGCCAGTGGTGGCGTGGCGTGGCGTGGCGTGGCGCGGCGCGGCGCGGCGCGGAGAACGGAGAACGTAGCCGACACTCGCGGCGATAGCAGAGGCTGTGGTAGGGACGGCGGTGGTAACGGTTGCGGCGGCGGCGGCGTTGTTTAATGAACGCGTGATTAGATCCGGCTGTTGCTTCCGAATGCACACCGCCGCTGGTGCTCTCATGCGAAGAATCGGCCTGAATATTCGCGCAACCAGGTTGCCGCCGTCCGACAGACTACTTCGCGTCGAGTAGGCGGAAAGCGCAAACAACTGAATCTCGCTTTCGCACTGGTAGAGAGAACGCGAATATTTCGTTTGATTACACGTCATAGAATGAAACCATGAGGTACTTTTGAACGATACAAAGTTCACAAGGATTTTTCCTAGAGGTAGATTCCCAGAATGTATTAAAGGTCGTTGGTTCAAATGGGGCAAGAGCTTCAGTACTTGTACATTGTTATTCAAGCGCATTTTGTTGTTTATAGGCACCCTCACTACAGTAAACACGGACGATCTGGCGTAAAGGAACACAAGCACTATGTAGATGAAACTTTCTGAGGAAGCAAACATGAAGGTACATTGTAAAACGCATGACACCTGAACCGCATGAAACGCATTACCAAATATTTTATTTCATCTAGCAGTGATGATTCTTTTAATAAATCGTGACAATAACAATATTCCACAAATTGCATCTGACGTGCCCCTAAGAATTAATACCACGTCTCAGCAATCAATTTATTAGTTGACTCTTATCATTTAACCCTTTAACTGCTTCAGGCTGTGAGTCACGCCTCTTGCGCTATGCTTCTCGTTGCAGGCCCTGTTGTGAGCTGATCTCTCTCGCACATAGATACCGCGCAAGACATTTCAGTTATCAGTCAGTCTTAGAGATAGCCGAAAGCGCGTCTGCGCGAACGAACTCATCCAAAGGCTCTAGGGACACCGCAGTTCCGCAAACAAAGACATCCAGAGGCTCCCATGCACGGAAATATTTTGCATATTAACTCGTCTAGAGTAGACAAAGGCTTCATGTAGAATTTAAACCGTTATTTGCAAAGCTTTGCTTTCGGCTCATATTATCCATTCGATTGGCCTCTGAATAGGACACATCTCCGCTGAGTTGCCCACGACATGTATGCTAAGCGGGTCAAATTTTATTCCGGAAGGATATATGCAGGTTTGTGCAGAATAAATGTTACAAACTGCAAGGGCCTGTAGAGGTTAAGAGATAACCACCTTTTGCCAATGAACATGTGGTGGGAAATTTCTTGTAATGAAGATACACATGTGACATTGTTCACATGGTGCCCCGGATAGGCACGTAACGCATACTGCTCTGATGTTTCAATATCCGAACTCCCCTGAGACGACCAACCCACTGACTTGGAGATTTTGTCTTCATTGTTCTTTTTTTTCGGGTCAGAAATAAGATGTTATAAAAACATCAAACCTCTTGGACGCCCCTTTCAGAAGTTTTGATAATCAGAACTGAATAATATTTACGAAAAAAAATTAAAATTGCATTTGCCGGTAGAGAGGTCCGCATAGAGTGCATGTTCTTGTCAAATTCAATAGGAGGTGATATCCACCAAGCGAAGTCTGTAATGTAATGTGTACAGTATCATTATAAGAGATTTCGTAGCACATTTTATTGAAAAAATATAATCTTTGTCCACTACCTGCTTTATAAATTTGTAAGAATGATTCTTAACACATTGTACAAGTATATAACGTTTAAAAAGCTGCTTGTTATTGTAAAACCTGAAGAGAAATATAATATTGTCATTTTCAACTGTGCGTGACTGAGAGTGTGCCAATTAGGCTACGAGACGGAGGTAATTTCTCAGGAGGTAATTCGCCGAAATTTGCTTCGTTCTTTTTGCACTTAGCGAGATTCCAAAGATGCGGACCCATCTCCAGTCACGCTCAATTTCCGGAAGTCCGGTGCCATGATGGATGCTCTCTCGCATCAGAGCCATTGCAAACACGGCGGATAATCGCTTTGCGACTTGACCCATTTCGCCGGCGACGCCCCGCCGCCTGGCGGATTTGATTGATTATGTGATTTGTCGCTGACTAATGGGAGCGAATTGGGCAAATTGTTCTCATTGTTTTCGTTGCTGAGAGCTGGATAACTGTAGACATTTCACTTTCCATCTAGAATATTCTTGAGCGTGAGTTTTCTTATACACGCAAGACATATAATAGGGTTAAGAAAATTATGAACTTATAAAGACTGTGTTCTTGAAAATGATTTTTGTTGACTATTTGTCATTTTATTGAGAATTAATTGTACCTTAAATTTGATCCAAAATTAATTTATTATTTAAAAGTTGTGACACTTAAATAGTTCTTGTTTTTGCGTAAAAGGATTTTGAAATTATATTTATTTTCTTTTTTCGACTTTCTTTTTTCCTCTGATACATCTTATTCATTAGCTAATATTTTGAGATTATATTTATTAATAGAAACGTTACTTGCATGGAACTATATTGCAATGCATGCACTTCTTTATTTTAAATCTCCTATCAATAAATTTAAACTCATAATTCAAAAAAAATCGTAATATACAACGTCCTTATGAATGACTAGTAATAACACATTCTTCCGCATAATTAAATGAAATGTGTGGAAGTGTTTTGAAACAAATGATGTTTTAAGCAGTAACCTGTTTGTAATTTATGGGTTCTGCAAGTGTTTTGCTGAGATTTCATAGTTTAATCTTACACTTCACTTTGTATTGTATGTTAGTATGTATTTGGGATTTAGAATGGATTGTTCGCGTTTGCCTGCTAGCTAAAGCCCTGCTTGGGTCCAATGTCTGGACCTAATTTAATTTACAGGCTTGGAAGTAAGAAGCGAATATGACGCATTTCCTTCTTCGCAACTAGCGAACTCCACGTGCTTGCGTTTTTCTTCGTAAAACAGCTACAGCAACTGAAACGATTTTAAAGGAAAGACATATTCCTATATTTGTCTCGAACGGGAACCGTGGTAGTATTGAATAAATATGTTAATTTCGTACGAAGATGAGACATTCTGAAACATATGATAGTTCAGATACATCAAAGCTTCTTTAAAAATGTTTGTAGCTCAAATTTCACTACGTAAATTGTCGTAACGAATGAATTAAATTGTGAATATTTTGTGATTGTATAACAATGATGAGCATTTCGATTTCTAACTTATTTATTTTCATACACTTTGTTCATAAAACCTGGTCCAATAACGGAAGGTTTCATCTGACATATAATCACCACACCTCCATTCCATTCTCTGTTTGAATGCCCCTTTTTTTACAATAACTGCATTACGTACGAATAGAACTCAAGGCGGCCATTGTGCGGAAGTCTCTTCATTCTGCCCAGCGAGAAAGACACGTCAACGCAGTGAGAGGATGGTGGGAATAAAACAACAAGAATATATAAAAAAAATTCGGTTGACCCCGCGTGGTCAGGGTAGAATGAACTGAAATTAACCGAAAACATGCGCGACGGAAAACGGCGCGGGGCGAGCGGGAGAGGGCAGGTGGGGGAGGGGGAGCCGACGCGAACGCAACGGGCGCGCGCCAATGAATATTCCATGAATAATTCACTGGGCGAGTGCGAGCGCGTGCGCCGTTTGCGTCCATCCGTCCGTTCGCCCGTCCATCCGCCCCGTGCCGTGCGGTCCAGCTGCGTGCGCGCCGCCGCCCCCGCCCCCCGGCCCCCCCCCCCCCCCCCCCCCCCCCCCCGCGACGCGCCCCTTTGGTCTCGCTTCCTTATTAATCGCGATTCAGTTAATTCGATTAAAAAATGTGCGCCAGATCCCAATTGAGCCGGCACACAATGCACTTCGCCCGCTGTTCACCCCTCCTCCCCCCTCCCCACGCCGCCCCCGCTGTTTATCATGTGAATCGCCCCCGACTGCGCCACCGCAACGGCCCTCTCGATCTGGAGCGCGCCGCGAAGCAGGGCGTTGACGGGCAGGCGCCTCTTGGCACTGATCGGGCTGCCGGCAGCTCTCACCCCTTCATCTGCTGCAGTCGGAAACACGTAAAACAGAACAACATCCATTTTAAAACTACTGAGAGTGGCTTGCAATTAGAAATTTTCTCCTCCTGTGTGATTGGGATGCTTTAGATTGGGCGTTCTCACAACCTCACGCTCACGAAATATAATTGAATATAAAAAATGCACGTATGTACTAACACCTTTTCCTGGATCCGACAGTTTTCAACCAATAATAATGACTATCTCTTGAAAATTTATTTAATAATATTTTATATTTCCTTTAGGATTCTCATTCAGCAACAGGACCTTTTAGGCCCAGCCCTTGTTTTGCTTTAACACTTCTCCACAACTACTGTATTTTAAAAAGGCTCATCGTTGTATTATTCCACTCCTTTCTCATCTCACATTCTGTAAATTTTTTCAAAATATTATTTCATTTTCTAGAAACATATAGTGGTGTGAAATTATCGTGTTTTGCAGAAACGGGCCTTTCCAAACCCTTAATTTGTAAAATTTTGTAAAATTATAACAATTATAATGTGCAATTTTTTTCAAAATAACGTAATATTTGTCTAATTGTGAGTAAAATAGTGACAAAAAACACCGTAATCAAAATCTCAAAAAACATTTTTTCTTGATGTTTTTGTTTGAATAAACCAAAATGAGTATATTAGGTAAAAAACAGTATATTTTTTTTAAACATATGAGCATTCGAAAATTAGACAATTGAATCTTCCATCCGTCTTTTGCAGAAGAGTGTTCTTAGAGACTCGAATCTTTTTGAATTCAAAACGTCTTCACAGTTTGAGGACTAATATGATGTTTGTGGTCTAATATGGACGATGCATTCTCAACCTTCTTCATAGTTTGCGTCAGTCTTTTATGATCCCCCCTCCACAGCGTCCTTATGGTGTTTTTCCGTGATGCACTTCGTTAACCGCGTTTATAGTCCAACAAGGGACTATTTTTGTTACGTTACAAGCTCTTCGTCTCCGACCCACTTCCGCAGCCGTTTGTAGCTATTTTATTACCTCTCAGAAGGAAGGAAACAGTTATACGCTGCACTATGACATTTAAGTTCTAAAATAAATGCATCACGTTTTCACACAATTTACGAATATGAACACATATGTTCTAGAAATTCACAAAATTAATAAAATATTTGGCTAACGTTGATGTTTCTTTGTGTAAGTAGAAAACTCAAATATATGTTTTTAAAAAGTCGAAATTTATCAGCGTATCAGTTATATCAAGTAGGATTACATTTTAGTGAGAGCGTAGACTTTCGCGGACGGTGTCTGTACTTACTTGGCTGACCGGGAGACGCCGAGTCCAGGGCTCAGGTGCCAACGTTTCGGTCGCCATTCTGCGATCTTCATCAGGGCGTAGTTATTGCAATAACTAATAACCACGAAAGTACTTATTTTTTAGTGTGCGTTAGAAAACGGCGTACTTAACAATTCGACTCGTGTTAACATATTTGTGCCGGAGCTGACTGTATACAATTTCTCTCTTCAAGGAGCTGAGCGCTCCTTGTGTGAGCTAGTAGTTCCTGCCCAGTTTGGGCGCCTCATGGTGTTAAAATCGGTTCTGAATTTCCCGCGTCCCACTTTAAAAAAAATTGAATTTCCCGCTGGCTGCGTCAAGTCACCTACTTTGTCGCCGCCTCGCCAAGTTGAAGATAACCCAGGGATCTGACGCCCCTCGGCTTGAACAGCGTCAGGGAGATGGTCCCCCGCCACCGCCCCCTCCCCCACTGCCGCCCCTCTCTCCCCCTCCCCTTAGCGGCGGGGAGGGGTGCGAGACCTGCTTACCACCGGGAGGCATGAGCGAGTGGTCAACGGAGGTATATTCGTTCCGTTAAATATATCCGTATACATGTAATCCGTTATATGTATTCCTTTATATATTCAGGAATATAGAATGAATCAATTGAGGTGCTCTGTGTGTTCCTTCTTTAGATGTAGCTTAGTGTTAGTTGTAAAATAGATTAAGTTAGATTATAAGCCAGAAAACAAATGTAAAGTTGACATAAACTGAACTTTGTAATCTCATTCAGAACATAAATCATTTTTTTTTAAAAAGAAAGGTATATTCGGAACGGCTGTCATCGTGGAGTGGCGTGGGGTGGCGTGGCGAGGCGTGGGGATGGACTGAGGCTCAACCACGGTGGAAAATCTCCACTATCTGTCTGTCTGCCTCTGATATTAATTGAAGTGACGAGAGGAGCATGTCAGGAATTACTGAAATTCACACCATATTCATTGTAAATGTTTCTACCTCTCTACTACTGTGATGTGACTCTCTACTACTGAGAGTGAATGGCTCAGAGAGTTTTTTAGTATCTATATCAGAGAGTTTAAGTTGATTTGCCATTGCCACTGTTAGAAGTTCACCCTTTTCTTAATAACTACTGAAACTAGAATTATGTGAGACACGTTCTCTTTTTCAGTAGTTAATGAGTCAATTTTTTCAAAGAACGTTTTCCTTGGTTGATCACTTAGTGTAGATTTTATTTTTATATTCAATTTAAGACATAGAAAATAATACTAATTTCATAATTGACAATACTTAAAATTTAATCAAATATCTGGGGTTATCAACCACAAAAATATTTGTAGCAACTTTACTTTCCTTGTTTTGTTTTTTCGTTTGAATACATATATAGCAAGTTTTGTACGTATGATAATCAAGTAAAGTAATCATATAGTAATGCTATACTACGTAAATTAATAATTCATGAAAGAGTCCCATCACATATTGTTTAATGCACTTAAAAACTCTGAAAAGTGGGTGTATTTTGGGATAATGAAATGCCACTCTGACGCCTACAAGTTTCATTGCCGAACGAGTGAGAGTTAACTTCAATTGAATTTTTATGCCAGATATGAATAATGTTTTTACTTTATTCACAAATGAAAGGAAAAGTCCAAGCCTGGAAACAAAGAAAATAAGTGAATTACTTTATCTAATCATGTGTCATTTTCAGATTGTTTTGAATGAATTTAACTTGCTAAAGTCTTTACAACAATGAAGAGGTCACCGGTCACAGCACAAAAATATCACAAAAGTATCGTTATACAATTAGTACTTGAACTCCGTTTAAACACATGATGCTGAATATTTGTGCTCGAAAAGTCAGACATTCCAATTGTAAAACTCGTGCGTTAAATATCGCAATGAGCGCCTGCTGATAACAGCACGGCAACACGCTCGAATCATAGAGTGAGAGAGCCGAATGTGGAATGGGAAGGCTAGACGTGCGCGTGGCTGTACCGTTGTCGATGGGAGAAGCGGGACGTTGAAATGGCGTTGAGGGAACAGGCCGGCAAAACACTGTGTTGGAGAGACGTTTTAGGAGAGGAGAGAACACACACGCCGGGCATTTTCCAGCATGGTGTAAGGGACCAGCCAGCATGATTAGGTTCTATGGAAGGCGTGGAGGGACGTGGGAGGATCGGCGTGAGGAGGATCGGCGTGAGGAGGATCGGCGCGAGGAGAATCGGCGCGAGGAGAATCGGCGCGAGGAGGATCGGCGAGGGATCGGCGCGAGGAGGATCGGCGCGAGGAGGATCGCGCGAGGAGGATCGGCGCGAGGAGGATCGGCGCGAGGAGGATCGGCGCGAGGAGGATCGGCGCGAGGAGGATCGGCGTCGAGGAGGATCGGCGCGAGGAGGATCGGCGCGAGGAATCGGCCGAGGAGGATCGGCCGAGGAGGATCGGCGCGAAGAGGATCGGCGCGAGGAGGATCGGCGCGAGGAGGATCGGCGCGAGGAGGATCGGCGCGAGGAGGATCGGCGCGAGGAGGATCGGCGCGAGGAGATCGGCGCGAGGAGGATCGGCGCGAGGAGGATCGGCGCGAGGAGGATCGCGCGCAGGGAGCGGAGGATCGGCGCGAGGAGGATCGGCGCGAGAGAGTCGCGCGAGGAGGATCGGCGCGAGGAGGATTCGGCGCGAGGAGGGATCGGCGCGAGGAGGATC
>BOPP01000014.1:7653886-7690175 GCA_017312745.1 Gryllus bimaculatus | reverse complement strand
GCCCGCCCGCCCAACCGCCCGCACCGGCGACATGCAAGATTATTCGGGCGGCGCCCGCGGCCACGTCCGCTTCCGGCGGGACGAGCGATCTCGCCCGCCTCCCCCACCCCCACGAGGACGCCCGCAGATGAGCTGCGACGCGTTAATTAATTTTGAGTCTTACGCGCGGGTGGCGTCGTGTATTCGCTGCGGATGTACGGTGGAGTTAGTTTGAAAACTGTTCGTCGGTGGAGATAATATTCACGATTCATAAACTGGTCTGCTGCGGGTGGAAGGAATGTCCATTTGTGAGATTGGGATCAGTTTATTTGTTAATTGATGGGAAGTATTGGTTATTCGCAAAAGACATTTCAATATCTGATGTGTTTTGTTTAAAAGGATGTCTGGCATTTGTAAATGTGGTAATGTCATTAACTGACTGTAACCTACGAACCATTCGAATTATTAAAGTATGTGGGATTGAGGTATCGGTACAAAACACTAAGACAGAGCAGTAAATAAATCATAAACAAAATTAATAGTCTCAAAAGCACTTTCGTACCTAGATATGTAGATTTGTTTGATACTATTTTTTCATTCACGCTTTTTGAAAAAAATACTGAGAACATTAGTTTTTTAAGAACTTGTAGTAATTGGCTAATACAACTTCATTTTTATTACGATCCTCAGTGCCTAAATTTTCGGCTATGCTTGAGATAAATGATTTGATAAATAGGTGGCGGGTTATGATATGATTTGAATTTAAAGATGAACGGTGGAACAAGTGTCAGGGTAAAGGGAGAATCCCCGAGGTATCCTGCCCCGAGCCCCATTGTGCACCAAAACCCTTACGTGAAAAAAACAGGATTTGAACTACGGTACCCAGAGACGAGCGGTCTGATAGAATCCGATTCTAATACAAGTTAATAATTGGCTGTGATTCTGAAGTCTACGAGTAAACTCTAAGAGTATATTGCAAATCACGGTTCACGAACAAGTAATCTAAAATCGCTTTTGTATAATATTCTGTTGTAGAGGTTTCATTCGGATGTGCACGTTATTTTCTGGTATGTTGAAGAACGTTTGTCGTGTAGCTTTATACGAACCCTTGCTCGAGAAATAACATTGATTTCATGGGATGAAGTGACTTTTATTCTGAACGGGAACAACCTAAATCATTCCAAAAATGACACTTGAATCGTAGAAACTTCCCGTATATGTTCACTCAGTTCTTCGATATTGTATTTCTGGAATTTACGGCCCATTTATTGTCGCTTTTTCCTTGAAATATCTGCGAGCACCTGAATAATAAAATCGTATTCTCCATTAGCTTGGCACTGTGTCTTGTCACTGGTAATAAAACTTCGAAGAAGTGCGACGAACGATAACATCGCCTGTCAAAGTGGAACAAACAGAAATCAAGTACTGTGAATGAAAGAGTATTGCCATATTTATCATAGTATTTCACAATTTAATGTATTGTGTTGAAAACACATTTCGTAGAAGCTTATAAACGACAATTTTTATGTACACCATGTTTATTAGAAGACCCTCCTTGAATACCTCTACCTGGACCTTCAGTCTGTGATTGCGTAACGACCACTGATCTTTGTGCTCTGTGTATCTTTAGTAGTTGATATTAGTTGGTTGATGAAACGAATACGTTATATAGAGAATGGGGCTTGGTGATGAATGAAATGACTTGGAACGTGCCAGTTTTAGAAAGGTAAAACGAGAAAGAGGAAAATAAATATTAAAAAGACGAATAAAGAGGTAAGGATAGACAAATTTAGAACTACAAAACTGAATGAGCTGTTGAAACAAAGAGTTGGGGGCTTTTTCCTGCTGACAAGAGTATGAGAATGGAGGTTCAAACATACTATATGAAATAGAACTCAGGAAAGAACGGAGTGTAGACTTTGCAAAAGGTAAAAGAGAAATAAAAACGTTCAGAAAATAAAAAAAACGGAACAATCATATACAATTGAGGAAATAGGCCAGAGAAAAAAACCTTGGAGGAATCGATGCGGTCAAAAGGATCGCAGAAGCTGCGAGGTGCGTTGTAGCGAGTGACGGTGGAATGGTTGCGAACGATCTCCTCGGACGAGAGGCGGATTCGTTCCCTTCGCCAGGCAACGGCGTGTCCACTCTAAGACGAGAGGCGACGACGGCGGCGACGGTGATGGCAGCGGCAGTTGCTGCTGGGAGCCGCTCTGAGCGCCCGGGAGAGAGCGCTCCGCCTAATCGCCTTCCACTTACGTAATCGATACCTGGGCATCGAGGAATCGATCCGCGGCCCCGCGGGCGGGCGAGCGAGCGGAGACGACGTAATGGGCCGGGGGGATTTCCGGCGCGGCGCCGCCTCCGCGGTCGCCTCCGCCGCAGGGGCAGGCCGGATCCGGCGCGGCCTTGCGAACACTGCACGAAGGCAATTAACAGAAAAAGAAACCCTGTTGAACAGTGTAAGTGTACAGAATGTAAACTGAAGAACCGTACTTTTAAACCTTTTCATTTTCAATCAATGGAGAGATTTAGTTAAAAATATTGTGTGATAATATTCAATATATTTTACGTTAATTTTAGTGGATGTGTTTCATTAAAATACTCGTTTGAAAGATGTTTTCGTTTTTAATATTAATTTGAGTATATATCAACACAAGACCACCCACGAAAAAGACTAATACTATGTTGAATTTGGGTAATTCACAAGTAATGATTTTCCTCTTGTGAGTAATCCGTGCTTTTCTTACGGTAGTTCTTAGGCGCGCAATTCAATTTCCTCTGAGACTTCGGCGTACAAAGACGCCGGCGTAGAAAAATGCGATCCTAAAGTGGCTCGAGCTTCCACTGTGTCACATAAAGGAGTATCGTCCTTCTGTATGCGGAGGGGCCGGTTAACACGAAGGCGGGGCGGAGACGTCGGGGCCGGAGTCCTAGACGTGGCGGGGAGGGACGCGGCGGGGCGCGGTGGACGAGCAGGACGGGCCGTGCGGCCGCCGCCGGCCTGCGGCTTAGCAAGTTATTGCGCCGGCAGTGGCCGCGCCGCCTCTGGAGCGGCGCCAGGGACGCGGTGGCGGTGGGCGGGCGGGGCCGGTGGCGGGCCGGGGGCGGGACGCGGGCGGGGCGGGCGGGGCGGGGCGGCGGCGCGGCAGGCGACAGCAGAGCGGAGCGGAGCGGAGATGGAACTCCGCCGCGCTCGAGAGGCGGCTGGGGGACGTCCACGATGAAGTGATGAAACTGGGACGGAAAGGTAGCGGGGAAAGGGGCGGAGACCCGCCGAGACGCGGAGAGATGGACGCCAAGTATTCTGAAGGTACGAGAATTACGTTCAGTGGAGCCCAGTGTGTTGCTTTTTGTGGAGATAATTTCAGATGTTGAAGATAAAGGTTTGGGAGACGAGACAATGTAAAATACTTAAAACATGAAATAAAAAGAAGCGGCTGTCCTCGCAAACCGTTAAGGAAAAGTGGTGAGTACTGTAATCTTTATGACGTCGCCAGCCAGTTAGAATAATACTGAAACTGGGGGAAGAAAAAAGGCGAAAAACGAATTTTTAAAGAACGAAATAAGGGAACAAAAAGAGATGATATATAAAAGAGCTCAATGGCTGAAATTAATATCCATAATGTAAGAGGTAGGTAAAATATTCTATACAACAGAAGCGTAGGAGAAAATCAATTTAAACAAAAATACTGGTGTGACACAAAAAGAAAAACGTTAATTGGTCTACCAGTGACTCACTACAGCTATTTCGGTTAATAGTTTCAACACCAATATTTCGTTTTTTTAAACAAACAAAAAATATTAGGAATTTCGAGAGTTCAGAAATTGACGTTGACATTGTACTAAACGCAAGTGGACCTATACACGTTTATTTGTCGAATATAATTGAATAGGGATATTTTGACAACGCAGTATTTTAAAACTAAAATAACCATAGTATTGTTTATCTCGAACTCAAACCTCTCAGTAAACTGTTAATTGAACAAAAAATTTAGTTTGTTTTTCAACTGCGCTGGAACACTTTTTCGACACATATTTCCACAGAGACTTACCTTCTATTATCGGAAGGGAAGCTCCAGAGGGAAAGCCCGCGCCTAAGTCGGTCCCTGGCGGTCGCCGGCCGCAACGTTACGAATTCTCTCGGACGCGGCCCCAAGGCTCGAGCGCGCGTGCGCTGTCATTTGTTTTCAATAAGCGCCGGCCGTTCCCCTTCCTCCGGACTTGCCGCGGACGCAGGCGCGGTTAATCTTTGCCCTGCTCCCCCTGGAGGGGCCAACTTTGCCCGGACTTCGCCCCGAGTTCCCCCAGGGGCGCGCGGGCCCTTTTTTGCTCCGTGGGAGTGTTGGGACTTTCAGTTCTCCACATCTGGAGATACTTCGAAGAAACGAGCTTCAGTTCCCGGTTTGAGAATATGATTGAATCCGTAAAGCTACTTTTATAGAGTTGTATGTGAAAATGCAATGATAAAAGTAGAAAAGTGATATAATAATCTAGAAAGCAGAAACGAAGGAGAAAAATGTGAATGTGCTTGTTTCACATATTTTTTATTGTTTTATAGATAACCGTAAAGTGAATCAAAACCAAGCAGGGTAAAAACTGAGTTTTGTAAAACTCAGGAATACCAGAAAAACATGAATTCCTACGGACTACATTCTAAAAAAATGGTTCTGGAATAACCGTGGAGTAAAAATCTGTACATTACTGCTTTAAATTTCTTTCTACTTCTTGAAGTCTTTAAACACAAAGTTTTGTATGTAACATTTTATTGCGCTATATATCACTAAATGTTCAACAAATCTAGAACATTCATTCACTACGTAGATTTCAAACTCCATAATCTAGGTCCCGTCAAGGAAATATTTGGAGAATTTAATCATATTTTTTGCTACCAACTGTATATTTTTTGTAAAGAGAAAAAATGTAATTGTTATATTTATCCTTAACGTTTTGTGAGTTTCATAGACATTTTTGGTAAATGTTTATGAAATACAAATAGAAATGTTTGTTTCTTTATTTTGGATTATGAAGTTTTAAAGTTTTATTTACCAAGATATTATATACCAATATTCTTTATTGAGTTATAGAGAAGACTTCAAAAAGTGTCGTTGTTACATAACTATTTTATTAAATTGTTTTTAGACTGAATAAGCTAAATATATTATGGACAAAAGAAGTATGTTTAAATATAGACGATAAGAAAATGCTAAAAAGCAATGAACATGGAAATGGTAGAAAAAGAGGAGGAAATAGAATGATTGTATACTCTTATTTAACCAAAATATACTACTAACAAAATAATGTCCCGAGTCTCTCAAATTTCCCTAGTTGAAATGGACTTGTCTTGAAACTAAAACGTCTGATAGAATTTTACAATAAAGTTACAAAAGGTTTGAAAATAGTATATTTTTCAACGAGTGTTAATTGACAGCTACTACTCACGAGTTGACGTTTACGACACGAGCGACGTAGGAGAGAGTGTCGTTATTTCTACGAGTGAATAATAGCCATTATGCGCGAGTAGAAGTCTATACATTCTCTACGATCTTTAAATATTCAGAATATATTTTTGAACAGATTTTATTTTATTTAAAACTCAAGTATGACGTTTACCTACATCAAACCGTGTATGTATAATGTCCTCCTTAACATTGAAATAATCTTCCTTGGTTTATAGTATTGAGTGAGTTTGGTAAAGGAAGCCAATAAAAAAATTTCGTTAAAATAATTCATACTATTAGTCTTCCTCCACTCCATAAATGTTGTATAAGATTGTTTATAATACTTCCTAGATTTTTCTGGCAAAAATTGTAGAGGTGTCGCATTCGCTATTTCCTGAATTTCAGGCAGAGTACGAATTCGATTGTCACTGATTCAATATTCATTTTCTGTGAAATGATCGATGCGAAATGTAACGAGAAGTACGAGAAAAATAATGTTTAGATCACGTACGTCAAACTGCACAATTACCCTTGTCTACCGCGGTTCAAAAGAAGCGCCAACTGCATAGAGAATGCAATTCCTTTCGTGGATTCCGAAAATTCTAAGAATGTGGTTGGTCGTCTGGTCGTGAATTTCGAACTGTAATCCATGGTGTGTAATAGAGGTCACTGGAGGGTTAAATATACAACAGGGATACGTATGTTATTAAATGGTCATAGAAAAAAGGAAATTATGAAATGAATTGTGGATACCTTGCATGTAATACCGTATTAACGAGGTTTTTATCTGACTATCTTGATCTGACTGACTTCTATTACACGATGCAATAAAATTGAGCGAATTGTGTTATTTTATGTGTAAAGAAGCTTATTTGACCTGAATATTTTGTCTGCTCTGCTGCTTATTCGTTTATTTATCCTTCCCATAAAGATGCAACCCCCTTGTGGTCTTAAGAATTTTAGTTTTTTGACTTTTGTTTTGCTATGCATTGTCAAAATTCTCCCGTGTGTTTCCACTTTTAATAATTTTACCTTTTCCATGCCCACCTAACTTAGTAACTCGTTGGATGCGGTTTCATCTTTCGCCTTTTTGAAATTTGTAATAAGCTCATCTAGTCCAACATAAATTCCAGAATCACAATATCAGAGTTTATGTACTCATGGGAAAGATATATTAAGAGCTGCTCTGAGTTTGAGGTTGTGAACTTCTCTTATGTTGAGGAACTCTCTGTAACATTCCTTTTTTAACTTGTTGCAGGTAAGTAGGCAGCTGACCATCCTGTGTCAATTTAAGAGATGCTGCTTGCAGTGGTGAGTAAAGATTGCAACAACTAGCGGCAACGTAATCACTATAAAGTATATTGTCTGCATGCATGCGCCTGTAACTCAGATTATTGTCACGCATTTCGTTAACTAAATCAGTCCGGAAGGACATGGCAACTTATTTTAATCGGATAAAATTATTCACGTAACTTCCCGTGAACATACCACACGAAGGAAATACATATTTTTTTAAGGAAAGTGATGATTTTTATCGCTTTAACAGTTCTGCTCTCGTTTATGAGTGTATTTTCAAATATTGAGCTACAAAGCTAGGGGGGGTATCAACCTATTATTTTTCCTACCTATTGTGCAGTAAAGGGAAGAAAAGAATTGGAATCATATCAACAATACGAACTCAAATTTTTGTTGGTAAAATCCGTGTTTAAAGTTCTTTTGAACTGTAACTGCACACACACGTCAGGATTAAGTTCGACTATTGCTGATTCAAATATTTGTACATTTGACAAGAGGTACAAGCATTTTTGAACCTTAAAATCGGAACATCTGGATGGAAGAATGGCTCGATAGGTGAATGGATGGATGGGTGGATAGCTGGATCGACGAATCGCGATTAACTGTTAAATTAGAAGCTTTTGGGCTAGAACTTGGTAAACACGTTAGTAAGATGTAGTTGTGCCGTTTCCGAAATATTCATATTATGAGTATGTATTCTAATTAATGTCTTATACCTGTAATAAATCCAGGGATAGTGTAATAAGTCCAGGGATTTCTTTCACAATGCAACATATTCTAAATTGTAGATCTTTAAATTATGTAAAGTATATTTTTCAAAAACATGAATTGTTGAGTAAAATCCTTAGGAAGTGAAAAGTTTCGATAAGATGAGGATTTCCACTAGTGTGTGTTAAGTTTTCTTTCGACTTTCCTCTGCTGAGAGGAAGTTTTATGTTCATCATGTTTTGATTTTGAAAAATGGAACCTCATAATTATAATAATGCTCTTAATTTCTATTACAAAAATTTTTAAAAAAATCACGTTTATCATTCTAAAATTTCCTCATATACATAATTCACTAAATAAAGAAATGTCACTTTCATCCTCACTTTTAGACTTGGTCACTTTCATTCTTACTTCTAGGCTTGGTGTGTCCCATTCTTACTTTTAGGTAAAACGCAGTAAAATGAAGGGAACATATCTGTAATGGATAGATATATACTTCCTGTATTGTTTTTTATATGGGGTACAAATTCTTCTCTCAGAAACAAGAAACTAAAATGGAAGTGGGAAGGTCACGTCGCCAGGGTGGATATAACTAGATGGGCACAAGTCCATATTACTTGAGATCCGGATATCGGGAAAAGAAGCGTGAGAAGTCATGAGAAAAGATGATGCAGTGATATACAAAGTTGATAAGAATAGAAATGGATAAGAGTAGCTCAAAACAAGTTATGAACATTTTTGTAGTTATAATTCTCTCTCTTTCCTCCTACATCATAAGGTCTACATGTTAAGGTTTGTTATTTCTAATGCAATTATTAAAAAATAAAGATTATGAAAATAGTTAAATTGGCTCATGTTTAGGGTTAGTAGTTTGTAGTCCGTGGTAGGATAAAGAAACATAGTGTGCTAACTGTATTTGTTATACACTAATAGGCGAAGAACTGTAATAGGACAATAATCTCTGAAAGCGTCAAGTGTGTAAATGTATACGTGAATCTGTGCTCAAGGATTTATTGAAATGTTAGCAACTTCCGACATCAGATGTGGCTGATCTGATATACTCTGTAAAGCTGTTCTGAATCTTTAAAAGGCTTTTGTCTGAAAGGGATTGAATGGGATTGAAAAGGTAAAAAGGATCACTGTTTCTATAATTAAAAAACACCAATAACACAAAACTCAGTGGCTATTCTACTGCTGGATGGAAAATCCCCCACTAGAGATGCATAAAGCATATTTTGAGTGAAAAATTTATAATTTTGTGGATTATACTATAAAAAATACAGCAGGCGCAAATTCAACCAGCACCAATCACCCACTTTACACAACGCACGATGCCATCGAGTGTAACTCAAATACACTGCGTCTTATGCCTTTAAAACCTGTTTTCATAGCTTGTTGTTTCTTATGCCATCAATCTTCAAAATGAGACCCTTTTGGAAGTTCTATTACGTTTTTAAAAGGTACCCTAACCCCTTTCACAAGTGTTTCAATTTGAGTGATACAAGGATGATTTTTTATGTTTAAAACAGTGATTTAAAAATGGGGGAATGTTCACACAAGACCAACTACGCGAACGTAGTGTTCATTGATTTGCTCAACTACTCCCAAAAGTTCAGTTTTTTTCATTATCCAAAGAGAAACCTTACGAAACTGGGAATAGTTTCATCATATAAACACGTGCATTCTATTAGTGGCCTCCTATTAACATCAGTGTGCCATGTTTCAAATATCAATAGTGAAATTTAAACGAAAAGTACAGTTCTTTAGAATTTTTACAAAGATACGTTGTACCTCAGTACCTTGTGATGCATTGTACTACAGTATCAGAATGACTTATTGAAACTTTGGAAACGACTTTGTTTTATAATTAACCAATCCCTTATTATAATAAGATTTCTTCCTATGCTTATTTTGTAAAAAACTATTTTTATGAAGATTTCTAATACATTGTCTTATTTTATGTGGTTGTAATGAAACTGCATTTTAACCGTAATTTGTCAACTGTGGTGGTCCAAGTAAAAATATGCATAAAATGTTTTAGAAGATCTCTAACGATATGCATACTTCGTAAGAATGAACTTTGCCTGCTGACTTTGATCTTGGGTTAGGGGTAAAGACAAAATTATGAAAGTCATGTCTCGTGTTCTTGAGAGAATTCTCGAGTGACGATTTCAATTCTTAAGACGGCCTGACGCGTTTCCAGTAAGGAAAAAGGGGTTATGGAGGCCAAAGAAATCTCGCTCCTCTTTGTTTTGCCCTTGCGTCGCCGAAGACAATGCGCAAATCCCACTTTTGTGCGCGCGCGCCGGGCGAAAGTTGGGGCCGCCCCATCGGCGCCCCTGGCATTACGACGGCGCTCGCCCCTGCCCCGAGATTGTTCCGTTTCTACGGCGGACTTTCCAACTTCCGCCGCGCGACAGGTCCATCGAAGCAAGACAAATTCCAACGTTTTTGTCTCTTCCTCGCGCGCTGCCGCTGCGTCTTCGGCCCGTCGCCACCCGGAGGACCCGGTAGGGTTGCCTTGCGCTGACTGTGTCACGGCGTGCACGTTGGTCATTTAGCCAGCACTCAACAATTTGACATTTAGCATAATTAGTAATTATATAAATTACCGACCAAATAATCGAATTCATTATACTGGCTGTTACGTGCGGCTTTTCTGAATAATTTCTCAGGCTGGCTGGTTTACATCAATGGAAGCGCATTCTACCAAAAAAGAATAAATATATACCACATATCGAGAATCTTATGAAATGTATATGTCGACTGTAACGCCATTTCCCTTTTCCACTCTTGTTAACATATTAAAAGGTTTATTATTTTTCATGTAATTTCAAGGTTTTTGTTACGAGTTTTGAAGGTAGTATTTATATTATTTTGTCTTCCAGTTTTTATATTTTTTGTAGTTATCGTCTGTTTTGCAATCGCATGGGTTCTATTTGCCATTTGACTTCATCCCGGGAGCACAGTAGCATAACATTTTCTTTCGTATATGCATGTGTGCATACCACCTACTTGTTTCACTTAATGTCTCATAAATGTGGGCACACCACTTTCCCCTCCAAGGAGTCTATTGCCTTACCTTTATGCAATTCATTTTATTTTTCAAATGTCTTATTAAATTTTATCAGATAAACAAATTGTGATGGAAAATGAAAGGTAGAAATGTGCATTCTAAAGGGTACTTGAAATGTGACTTATTTTTAATAGTTTTGTTTTAAATTTTCAATTAAATGCACAACTAATTTAAAGAAATAGAGTGTGATAGAGAAAAGGTTTGATTTCGTTAATGAAAATGCGATGACATTCTCAGGATATTGGGAACATTACGAATGTGATATCAATTTATCTTTGGAAAAGCAGTAACTCACTTTTGAAACATAAACCAATATTAAATATTTCAAAACTTGATAGATTAGGGTGAAGACAAAATTACATAGCTCTCTTGGTTGAAGCAAGTTAATAGGTATTTATATTACATGCTTTTTACAAGTTTTATTATTTGGAATAAAATAGGAAAGTTCCTAAAGTATTTTTTGTTGTGCATTAACAGTGTTTATTTGTGCATGACGATTAATTGATGGTGGCAGAAGTAGTTTAATTTGATTTAGAATTAATATGAAAGATAAGTGGGAATGAGCGGTGATGCTGCTAGCACAGCAAGTGGAAAATGGCAATGAGAAAATATCAATAAATGAAAAAGTTATTTTGAATTTATGAGGTATTGGTATAAGTCAGAATAATTGAAGCATACTGAAGTCAATTTTAGATCAACTGCAGTATTTTTAAACTAACTTTGAATCATAGAAGACACGTTTTGCATTAAGTTATTTTTCTCAGCCTTCTCACAATATGCAGCGCGGATCTTGTTAACCCGTATTTTGTTCCTAAAGCCTTTCAGCCGGTCGTAAGACTTAACGGGCCCTTCTGCTTACAAGTGACCTGTTTAGCAACGTTTATACTTAGCAAGCACGTTATTCCTTGCTTAGACTTTTTGAGAAAGTAATATTTTCTGTTTAGAGTGGCACGAATAATGAAAGTTGACTAATGCTAATTTTGGGTTTTTGTATTCTCCAAGACTATATGTCTATGAGATATTGAAGGTATAACTTATTTAGACTCGCATGAAAGAACTGTAAGATAAATATTTCATTGATGTTATACAGAAGTTACTTTTGTGTGCTTTTACATTTCAGTTCTAAATAATACTATTAAATAGAAAATTAACAAATAATATTATTTTCTGAATTTAAAGAAAATAATTAATATGTTAGAAAAACCAATGAAATTATTTATGGAAAGTGTATTCATCTATTAAAAGTACTGAGCGTTTTTCATACGAGATATGTCTATTGACATACAATAGTATACAGGAAGACATAATTCATATTATGTTTCATGTTACGAATAAGTGTCTAGAAATAAGTAATACAATTATTAATTGTTATTGCGACTGTACATGCCATTAGGATAGTGGAATAGTAGTAGGTAATTATCTTAATGTTTCACGAGAAACTAGAAGTACTTAAAAACCACATAGATTTTTAAATTCAGATCAGTTGTAATTTATAGAGAAGGTGGTATTGATCCCTGACGGAAGAATACACATCACGTTGTGTGACAGATTGCCTATATTGTTGGTGCCAGATCACAAGCAGACACATGTTTTTGTTTTGTTTTTGAGACCATATGAAAAATTTGATGTGATGAATTAAATAGACTTCTGATTCCGTTTCAGCGACCCCAAAAACATACAGGTAACATGGTCTGACCCCTCAGAAGTATATTTAATGTTGTATTTTTTTATTAGATATTATTGTAACGTTTCTCGTGGTGAATTAAAGCACAGGTAATATTATAACGAAGACGTTTATTTTGTATCTTAATGATACACTGAAATACTTGATTTACTTACAGATAGGTTGCACAATCCTTGTGTTCTTCACTTAGTTATTTCCTTTAACACGACTCACTTTTCTTGATTATTTATTTACACTTTTCTCTTCTTCTGATTATTTATTTACACTGTTCACCTCTTCTGATTATTCACTTACAGTGTTCATTCTACACTCTCGCACAGTCAGTTTTATCTGAAAAACAATCTCCGCTTTTCGCCGAATAGACAGTCTGGGAATCTTCATACAGAGTCTCTAGAATGCACCACCACCTCCTCCTAAAGTAGTTTCTCGACTCGTTTTTGCAGCGGAGATGACGCAACATGTTTACCGTTTGGCCAGATGGAGTTCTTTGTAAGACGTGTCCCAATTTTCTGGGTAATGGAGTAATTCTGCCCAGAATATAAAACTGTGGCGTTGCACTCGTGATTCAGACCAGGAACGCGCCTAAAACAGACAATGCGTGGACAAGGAAAGAATTCGGGAAGGGTGCTAGAGAGCCAGAAAGTTCATTACGGATACAGGCACAAAGTCAATTGTAAGGATTCGTGTGATTGTTCATATTTCTTTCAACTTAGCAATCTAAGTTTCTTTTTGGAGTAATTAGGTAAAAACTTCCAAATTTAGGTTATCACTTTTTGTTGCAGTATCTTGTTTAATCAATAATAAACATTAATATACAGGTTTAATATGTATTTGTGTAAACTAATTATAAAAGATAAATTTATTTGAACTGCAAATGGGATTAACCCGGTGGCAGTTGATTACATAAATAAAATACTACAACTAACATGCAAATTATATAATAAAATAATAATTATAATAAAAATAACATTAATAATAAAAATAATAATGGTATAAAACTCTCATTCATAAAACATTTAAAATTACCTTAAAAAAAGAAACATAATCAAACTCCGCAATGAATGTTTGTTAAACTGCACTTCACTTAACTACACTTCATTACACTTCATTACACTTCACTACACTTCACTACACTTCACTACACTTCACTACACTACACTTCACTACACTTTTCACTATGACCCTTTAATCACTTCTTACATTATTTCTCTGTTCTACACTTCACGACACCTCACTTCACAATACATTACTGACGCATTGCTCTATAACCTACTATTGTCAGCTAATTCCCTTATTTATATAGTAATACCCTAAATTAATTTCCTAAATTGTTGTACGCAACGTGGAAAGGGTTCAAAGGTTTTTGCAGGCAATGTATTCCATTCTTTTATTGTTCGATTTGTAAAAGAAAACTTCCCGACATCTGTTCTCAGCGATCTTAAATTTATTTTGTGCCGGTGATCCCCCCTACTGATGTATGTAGGAATACTTAGCCGCCGATTAATTTATTTTCAAGCTGGATGACCGCTATACGCTTTATACAAAGCGCATAGCCTTGCTACTGATCGCCTATTTTCGAGAGAATCCCATTTTGCCAATTTCTTGTCCCTGAAAGTAAATTTAGCTGCCTTACGCTGAATGCTTTCCAAATTTTTACACTGCAAAATTTTGTGCGGATCCCAACAAATTGTATAAAGGTATAAAATACCTTTAGCAAATAGCATGCTTTAAAGAAGTTATAAAAAAAATAAATCAAAATATGAATGTTGCAGATTCATATTTGAATTTGGGTAAAAATTAATAAATCCGTATTGTAATTTTCATTACACAATAGTTTTGATGTTTAATAAAATAATTGTTTTGCTTATATTTTAGTTTGACTATTTTGTATACCAAGTTTCTTACAATGCATTTCCCTCAAAATTTTCAAGTTACATGGGATAGTAATTGTAGTAATGTGAAACTGTGTGTTCTCGTTTTTCTATAATCATATCAGTATTCCACTCTGTTACAAAGTCGTTACAGATCGTTTATCTGGAGATTTTGAAAACTTATCTGGAGAAAAGTTGTAATTATGGTAAAACATTTATTAAAATAAAAGCCAAATACGGGATATATGCACTTCTTATAAATATTAATAACAAATACAAAATTTTCAAATACAAATTCATGTTAGTGTTTTAAAATAATTGACACAAGTATTTTCAAAGATTCCAACACAAACATCGTCGACGAGGAATTGCAATAATGGACTTCTTGTGCCAGAAAGAACGTTCCACTTCTATAGAAATAATTGGACATCAGCCCGCAACACACCATACGAGTTTTACACTGGTTTTAAAATACATACGTGATGAAGTGATATTTACAAGGAATCTTTGCAAATGTGAAAAGACATTCTGGCTATCACATACGAACTTTTAGATTCCAATATATGTTACTCTAACAGGTGATATGTGTTTCTCGTCGCGGTGCTGCTTGCGCGATAAAATAATGGGATATAAGATTCCTCTCGAGTTATTCGTGAACTGTATGAAACAAGCAGTTACGTCGTTGCGTAAACTTTTGTTTTGCGTACGAAATCCACTCATCCTTGGTTTCCAAGACATACGAATCTCCGATAAGTAAGGAATAGCTATATTTGACCATTCACAGTGAGAAGTCAGGAAGTCAAAGAAGAATTATAGAATGTCATTTTTTCAAACAGAAAACATAAACAGGCATAGGAAACATGGATTGCCAAACTATTATTTAAGAAATTTCGTTTTTTCATGTACTAAATAACTTAAAATGTTTTTAAATGTGCAAGACATATAGTATTAAGCAAAGTTTGTAACAATATATAAAAATGCCTAAATATGTAAAATAATGATTTTCATTCCACATGTCGGTAAAATGCTAAAAAGAATTGAATATATGTATAATAATTTCAGAATAAATCTAAATACGTTTTAATACCTAAATAAACAAATATTTTTCATGAATAAATATATTGGGGGAAAGTGATTACATTATGATAGGTAAGTGATTAAAATATTGCGGGTAGTTACTCAAATTGTGATTATTTTTGTTCAATATTTAATAAAATACTTTTACAATTTTTTTAAAATTAATAGAAAATGTATACATATTTGAATTTCTTCCGAAAATGCACCCCCCCCCAATTACGGCACAGGTTTCACAATAAACAAAGACTTTGTGGAAATATTTTTGTGATAATACAATTAGAACAAACAAACGAGGCTTGCGTTCCGCAATTCAACGAATCTGGCAAAGAGAATGATTTAGACGAGTAATGAACTTTTGATATTACAAATTCACACAGTAAATATTAAGAAATAATAATTCGTTAGTTGCCATTACTTGTGTTTATAATGCATATTAAAGCATGAAAAATAACTCCCAACGCTACAGAGAAGTCTAAGTGACAATTCACTTTGCTACCCCGAGCGCATTCAGCTTCCTCGTAGCATAAAAACAATTTCATTGCAGTTACAAATTCTATTTTATGAGATATTTATCCACCAACCAACACAGCTCGAAATTCGAAACGCTTTTCACCCAACTTTGATCACTGGGCGTTCGTAGTACCGACGAGACTATTGTTCACGCTCCAGCTCACAGCTCTCTCTCTGGCGGATTTCTGAACCAATTTTTCGCCAAGCAGGGTTCTCTCCCGCTGTCTATCAATAGCGCCGACCCGGGGCGTCGAACCTCAGGGGTGCGGGGAGGGGAGAAGGGGGAGGGGGAGGGCGGGCAGAGTGTTCGCGCGCCCAATTAAAAGTTTTGCCAGCGCTGGCGAAACTCTTGTCCCGGCCCCCGCGTCGCTCGCCGCCCGGGGCGCGCCACCGCCGCCGCCTCCAAACTGCCGGCGCCGCTTCCCGTTAACCTCCACGTGACCCCCGGCCTCCGCGCCACTGCGCCGCCCCGCCCCGCGTCGCGTCGCAGTGTTGCTGTTATCTTGAAGTCCCTCAGCCACCGCAGTTCGGGGCTTCGGATGCAATGTATTCAATTTAACATTTTGGATCAAACCGCTTTCACTCTTAATATTAACTGCATACCGATACATAATGAAAATTTCATTGAAAAAATTTCGAGTAAAGTCGAACTTTTTCGTAAGCCGCACTCAATGACAATAAAAATATGAGAAAATGCTAATTGCTTCCCTTTTCAAAGTTTTGTAGGTCTATTTTATTTGACACACTGTCACTCTTCCGTCTTTCGTAGTATGATTACACGGGGTCTAAAGAAGGTTTCTTCACAATAACCTGTAATCACATCCACTGTAGAGAGGTTTGCCTATTGACAATCTGAAATCGATCTTGTCTATTTCAATTATACTTAAAGTACCTTTAGAATGCAATTTTGATTTCGTTTTTTTCTTTAAACTATATAGATATTTACGTTAACGAAATTGTTGAAATGTTGGTACAGCGTTAATTGCTAGTTTGAACTATTCTGACTGCACTATTTGTGATATGAGTAACATCTTTGCAAGCTACAATTACCATTTCAAGTTCTTCGACAATTTCATTTCCAGGCAAAGTTTGATCCCCTGTGCAGCGGTGAGCATCACCGTATATTCCATTTTCTCCAATTTTCTAAAGTAACATGCTCTGTTGCTACGTTGATATTAGACAAGTAGTGAGATCCAATACTTGCTTGTTGAATTTACCTGGCATTTCTATGGATTATAACTAACTAATTGGTTCCTACTACGTAGGTACAATGTTCCAACTATGAAATATTAAAACAGTTATAGATGTTAGAGTTATAGAAGGAAATTTAAAGCAGTTATAGACGATTTTATTTTGTTTCAATTCAAAATATTTTAGATTTATAAAACTGAAATTAACATTATTTAAAGAACCGTGGAAATGTGTTCTCAGATATTCATTAAAATGTATTATGTTGTTAATCTTTAAAGTTCACGAACGAACATCTCCCTTGTCTGCACTGCATATTTTCTACTGGCCTGCAGCATCAAAAATACCGCTAAATGAAGCCACACGAAATGATGTTTCAAAAAAGTAGTAAGCACAATGCTCAAGAACAACAAATAAAATACTTTCCCACTACCCACTACTGCGATAAATCAAATATTTTAACAAAAACAATCTTCACAAATACTGAAATAACGTAGCGTAATACTCTTATAGTTCAACAGTTCTTCACATTCTAAGTATATATAGAACTAGTGGTGCTAAAATACTTCATGCTTTATAATACATCATACTACACCGCATTAATTCTGAATTTCCAATTTTCGAAAATTCAGTGTTCAACAAGAATGAGACCGGCGCAAGTATTTTTTAAGCGTCCCTTTTTCTATTTGCGGGAAAAAATTAAAGAACAATATTGGGTCGGTTTTTGAAAAAAAAAATGAACATTTTTTAAAATTGCATCTATTTCACCCAAAATTACAGAAAAAAAACTACTCATATTTTTTTTAAATTGAACATTACCTTATAACATGGTTTATCATTAAAGAGCAAGTTTCATTAACGAAAAAATCTCTATATTCAATATTATAGTTTTACGAAGACACCCCAAAAAATTCACTTATGCAAGTTTCGAAAAATAAAAAATTTCAACAAACGTGAGTCCTGCACCATTCTCTTAGGCATCCTACATGATACTTGAAGACAAAGTTTTATGAAAGTAAATTTGAGAAATTTTTGAGAAAATGTTGAAAATGTTTTTGAGGCTTTATGAAAAATACCCTCAAAAATCAAAATATCTTTTTTTTCTCCTTAAGCCACGATATCGTTCAAATCGATGGGGGGAATCTCAATTTTGGAGAAAATCAAGTGAACTGTTTAGGCGCCAGCATTAACTACAGACGGATGGACTGACGTTTGGCCGTCAATCGACGTTTCAATATCAAGGACCAACAAAACATTAATTCTGGCTACACCAAATGGCAGAAAAAGGAATCTACTATACACAGGAGCAAGATTTATCCACCATTTCGAGGGGTCTGGCAATTAAGTTTTTCTGCCTGAAAATTGCCGCATTCAGAAGCACGACTACATAACTTTCTCTTCTTACGAAGTAAGTGCAAGTAAAATTGGTATTCTATAACGAAACACGTAAACACCAGATGTTTAATAAATCACCTATTTGACCTTGCAGACGCATGACGTCATTACGAGAATTAGGTACGAGTAGGAGAATTCAGTCGATACGCGCAGTATGAAATAGGCAAAGTAGCATAATCAGTGTAGCATATTTCAGTCAAAATCGACACTACACCACTGTTTTAGTTTGTTTCGTGTTCATGGGTATCTAATAAAACCATAGGCATATCTCACACAGGCAGATATTCCATAGTTTTCTTTCTATAACTGCACGGATTGAAAATAGTAATATACATTTCTTCAACGATCCAATTATATAAATTTCTACTTCAAAATATTATATTTTTGTTGCAATTATTTTGTAAGTAATATATAGTGTAGAATATTTTCCTCCTTAATGGAGGTTTTCAGATCTATCAGTAGGAATTAATATTTCACTCGTGCACGTAAAGGATACTGAAATACTCATACTATAATTTGTAAACGTTTATTCAATTTTTAAAGTTTTAAATTAAGTATTTTGAGCACGATCAGCTTTAACACAACTGATTTTTTTATTATTTTAGCAGAATATTTTAAATAAACATCAGTGACGCATTAACCTATCAATTCTTTCTCTCCCGCATGGGCGGGAAATACAAAGGAAGGTGATCTTTTGACCTCAACCGTCAACGGAGCACATTTCTCCAAACCCAAGTTAACAGTATGATTTTCTTGTACACAAATTCAATTATAAAGTAGAGTATCTCTCTCTTAAACGTTAAACTTTTCGACTAAACGAAACTAAACAAAACGAGTTCCTGTGGATCATAAAAATCTGGTTTATGTCTCTAAAACGCATCGTATTCGAGTTATGCACGACAGTAGGGTGCTGCAATGCGTTGCGAGTGCAGCTGCACGCTATATATTTAATTTAACGTATTTTTAACAAATATTGATTTTAAATTTTAACTTTCTGAACTTTTCTATAAAAACATTAAATATACCAAATATTGCTATTCTCCCTAAGCACAATATGCTTATAAAGGCGTACAAAGTTTTCTCTCCACATATAGTTATATAGTTTTACTATTTGAGCTTCTCGTTCCCACCTCCAATTTATAAATTGCATGTATATGTTTTCGTCTTCATTTTTCCTTTCTACTTTTCGTCTCGCTGGTACGTTTTAACCTTTCCCCCCTTTTCTAACACCTTGGAATAAAGTTTTTTTTTCATACTGCTATTTATTAACATACATTCTGTTTTCAACGTGCTTTTGTCAACTTATTTGTTTTCTCCTTTGAAAAAATTATTAAAAAATTATATAATATAAAATAATATGAAATTAAAGTAATAAAAATTCCATCAGTTTAAAAAATTTATAAAAAAACACGTGGATTTTAATCCACTTTGCGTATCTTCCTCGTGAGCCAATCTCAATTTACTCGCGAGTAAAACCTATTACAATCTACGTGTAACAAGAGTAACTATTTATCATTTTATACATGTCTCTTTTTAGTATCCTTGCTGTCTTTTTCAATGTAACAAAGATGCCCAAGGCTATTCACATCAATTGTTTCCTTCATCTTAACAGTTTATTGTCCACCCTTTTTCGATCCCTCGGAGAAAATTCTGTTTGTACCATCACCAGCCCTGCCCCTAATCTTACTTCCACGAACGTTCCCAACTTTTACCGTCGACCACAACGGCAGAGTCGTGCTCTTCTACCGTTAAAAACAATTTTCCTGGCGAAGTTTACCCGCTCGTTGTGGGGTAATGCCAATAAACGTGCATCTTCTGCGTAACCGGGTCACGAACTTCCGCACTCGTTGAAGTTAACAAAATTGAGCACAATATATTTGCATTAATTGAGATTTAATTAAAATTATGGCATTTGTCGGAGCGAAATAGCTTTGTGAATAAATATGGAAGTAATTAGCATTATCATTTGTGTTTTAATTGCGTGCGGCACACCACACAGCCTGGACTAAATTTGAAAATTCTTAAATGAAGTACAGTAAATTTCAGTTCACAGTACATATTCGAGTTTTGTTTATTTAATGCTTTTCACATGAGTGGTAAAAAAGCTTTGATGAGTTGGTATGCAGTTTGTATTTCTAAATGAACCTTATATAAAACAAACAGTATTTCAAATAGATATTAATCTTGAGAAATACGTACACATTCCGCTTCACCCAGCATCACTCATCCCAGCGTACTAGCTTCTGATGTAAAAGCAATATTTGATTTTCGCGTTTCCAGTGATCAAATGGAAATTATTCTCTTCGGCGTTTTCACTCTGCATAGAGAAGAGAGCAATGGGCTTACACTGCAGTGCCATCCCAAACCTCGTGCAGAAAAAAATTATGTCCGGCCTGCGAGGAAATCTGTTAATTCCGCGGGGTTACTTCGTTTAGCGCCTGCATTCTTCATTTAGCGCACCTAAAAACCTAAAGAAATATTGTGTTACGCGACGTGGTACGCTCCGAACGAACGGCGGAAAATTACGAGCATGAACGTTCGCATGTGGTGGCGAAAATTGGGTTTTTAAAAATGCGTTTAATGGCTATTGCGATAACTCTTCCCCTCGGCGCGGCGCGGCGCTCTAACACGATTTGGAGATAGGGCGCGCGAAAGCGATGGCGGCGGTGGGCGGCGGGAGAGGGAGACTCCGCGATGACGCTTTCGCCCTTTGCGCGGCAGAACCGCGGGTGCAAAGGGTATGCGCGTGTAGGAATGGGCGCGATATGGATGCGACAAGGTTTAGATAGATTTAGTTTTATGGAGGAGGGAGGAGAAGCAGATAATGAGGGACTCTAGAGTGATGAAAACCTATATAGAACAAATGGTGTAAGGAGATCATAGTGCAATGAAGGACACGGGAATAGGAATAAATTCACGAGGATTTGTGGAGCATATGTTGCAATCGTGTGCGTGAAAATGAAAGTGCAAAAAAGATAACGGCAGTTTTGGACAAATGGGGTACACTGCGAAACATCGGGAAGAAAGAACAAAGTCCGTGAAGTAAAAAGTAAAAAAAAGGGGGCTATGGGTAAACGAGATATTTACCGAATTTTACAAAACTCATCTCTTTGAAGAACGTATGAATAGAATAAATCAGAATACGCAGGACATATGTTGAAATAGTACGCGTAGAAATGCGAGTCATAAACATGCGAGGACGAATTAGATACGCGGTTGCGGCTGGGTGTTAGGAAAAGGGAGAGAGAAGTAGAGGAAAAAGCAAGCGAGAACGAGTTCGCGGGAGGCGGAACAATTGCAGAACAAAGGTTGAAATCATCGTGGTGATGGCTATTGGAGCCAAATGACCCGAATGCGAGCGCGCCGTTCCCCTTTGTTCTAAGCGAGCACAAAGCCTCCGTTGCGACTCTAGCGCTGCGCAACGGCCGCCAGCCAGACCTTGCGGTCTGGAACGCCAACTGCCCCCACGGTTGCTATCGCTGACTGCCGCTGCACGACAGTCTAGTGCCATTGTCACCGCCATCGCCCTCGCTCACAGAGTAGTTCTCATTGCAGCCGTCGTTCTCTCTAGCACTCTCCGATGCATGCACTCTCATGGTTTGCACCTTCTTGTCGGTTGTCTCGTGATCTTGCAAAGTAGCTGTTCTGCGCTGAATTGAAGGAGTGTTGCTTGATGTTTCCGAACAGACAGCTGCAAGACACGTGAGTTCCGTTTGTATAAGAATTTTTTTATCCCGGGAGGTGGTGGTGTTCCCCGCTACTGGATCTGGCGCCGTCGATGCCTTGTAAGCATCTTCCCTCCAGCAGGGCACCGCTCCAGACACGTCACGCTCTATGGTCCCGCCTGATGTTCCGACATGTGTGATATTATAGTGCAATGGAATTGTGTGTGAGTAAGGGCAAGAAAGAGGAAGGAAATATCGTTGATATTCCGGGGTACGTTTGTTAGGTCAGTGCTGTGGCATTTGCCTGGAATTTGTTGGATAAACCATGGATAGCTACGGTATTTTTCTCCAGATAGTGGCTGAATTCGACCTAACTATTGCGATCGCACGCTGCTCCTAGGTCATCGCCAATCGGAGGCTTCGAATTGCGCGGAACAGCGGACGGTCGAACCAAATCACCCGAGTTTACGTTCCGTGATACGCACAAGAGTTGCCAAGGCCGGAAGGGGGTCGTATATAGCGAGGCTTGAGAATTTTGGTCGCACATGGCGAGGATAAACTCAAAAACATGGAGTGACTGCACGAATCCATATTTGGAGGAGTGTTTCTTTCGATTATTAACGGCACGAGAATTTTTCTGAAAGCAACAGAGCTCGTGCATGCAGGTAAAAGCCAACCGAGATTCGACCAACAATCAGTATAATTTACGTAATGCTGAAGTTACTAAACATTCATTTAATGCGAAAGTGTATAGTTTGATTATTTTCAGCATTAATAATTTGATTTAGAGTTCCTTTTAAAAAAATGAAAGTTTTCTCAGAAATAATGAATCCGAACGTCCGAGAAGAACTTAAAAAGTTGTACTCCCACAATTTGAAATTTTCTGTTGTGGAGAACACCGGTGCTTTCAATGGACACGTGTTTTCAACAGGCCGGAAGAAGAGTATTCCTTCTGTGACGAACGAAACAACTGTGAAGTTAGATATCCTCCAATTCTTTCTCTTTTAGAAAATCATAACATGAGACGAAACGAATGACATTTAGAAAATGTTGTGCGAGAATAATCTTGTACCAGAGGTCTCCAGGGGGGAGTCGAACGGTGGAGACATCAGAATACCGTTCACCATTTACCATTCCGGCTATCCTAATGACAGTCTGGTGACTTAATCCAAAAAAAGAGTTTTGCTGTTTCGAAATAATGTTGTAAAAATAATAGTAACAATTTCTCTTTATTTAATTACAAAAATACTCTCTGCTTTATTGTTTAACAATGACATTTACATAGCTAGTAACTATTAGGAAAAGCTGTGACAATTTTTTTAAAGGATTCATGTTCCTCGAACACGAAGTATGTGAAAATCAATTATGTGAACCATATTTGCTTTGATTAACATTATAGGATTTAAAATCTCTTTACCAATGACGCAAGATCAAGCCTGTAATTTATAATTTAAAAAAGGTGTAAATAATTAGTGTATTTGATATTATTTTGTTTTCAATAAGTATTATATTTCGGTATGTATAGGGAAGAAACATCTCAGAAGGAATTTTAAATCGAAAGAAAAGTCAGGTTGAGAATATACACTCAAGCTTGCAATAATAACATTACTGAAAGTGTAGTGTTGTAACGTGTGCAAATGTGTTTGTATGTTTTATGAAAGTGTTACTCTGTGTTTGTCTTTTTTGTAATAGTCTTCAGATACCAACAAGTAGAATACAATTCTTTATGTTGTTTTCAAAATGTCTAAATCGTTTGATTCCTAAAATAAGAAATCCACGTTTTGTCACTTTATAAATCCTAAAAGGAACCTTGGTTTGAAACCCAGGAATTAAAAATTCCCACAAAATATTTGTAAGAAACAATTATTAGTGAAGAACATTGGCAATTGATATCAACGCCTCACCACGCATAAATCGGTGTGTAACACGAAGTGATTGCAGTTGCAATATTTTTCTACTGTCAAAAATCCTATATCGTCGAACTCTAAACCTAGAACCTCCAGATCAGTGTCACTGCAGACATAGCGTTTGCACAGGCTCTGAGTTTAACTCATTTGGTAAATATTCTGTTCTCTTTTGTACCTCGTAAAGTAATGGACTAAAAATCATAACAATCGAAAATTACATGTGAAATGATATGAGGCATTTCGTACAGCTTTACTATCCAGCTTTTTGTCGATTTATGAATTAGCAATTAAACAAAAGGCGTTTATTAATATTTTTGGGAATGTATTTCTATAAATTTAAAAAAGTCGAGTAGCAGGAGACAAGACTATTTCCAAAGTATGTTTTACAAAACTGCAATTTATTTTGCTGTACTGTACTTGTACTTAAAGAAAGAAACTACTATTTTTAACCCTCAAAATCAGTTCATACACATTTAGTTTTTCAAGTAATAGTATTTGATTATTTGTGGAACCAACTTGACGAGATGCAACGAGGAGATTTTTGAAAATTAAATAGAAAAACAAAAATCGATTTTGGGCCAAAAAACTTGCACTTTTTGACTACGTTTTAAGAAACTTACAATACGGGCAGAAATACTATTTTCAACACCACAGAATATGATTTTATAAACTTACATTAGAAAGTAAGTAAGGTGCAAGAAGTAATCAGAATTGTCCTTCTAATGATTTGCGATGAATTGCAATACCGTTGAAGTTAAATCGAGAAAACCGATAGTAAATGAAATGAAAAACAAGTTGAAAAAATTCACGGAAGTTCGATTTCGATGATTGTAAGATACTTGCACCTAGAGTGACACCACCACATGTCTGCTCGAGAATTGAAAAGCCGAATTGGCGATCGAATCTGACTTCACGACTTTAAAACTAGAACGTTAAAAATATATCGATAAAGATTACATTAACGTCCTAGTTTATCGTTAGTGTTACTTTCAGAACTTCTCTGTTCTTAATACTTTTCTACACATGCATTACAACCTCTGTTGCACTACCTGTAACTTCTATTTCCATCTAGTTCTCTATCTGAGGCACTTCATTTGCCGTTTCCCTCTCGTACCTTCGTACATCCACGCGAGGGCGTTTGCTATGCAAATGTTTTCGCAGGCGATGCTCGGTGACAGGTCCCGCAGTACATTCCAAATAGAAAGCTCAGAGGAAAAAGTAATTGAAATGCGACTCGTTTAATGTAAATATTATCCAGTATACCCGACGAGTGTGCACAAGCGGTGATAATTTGGCACGTGCAATGGCCTCGACGTGGGATATTCGCAAGTCGGAGGGAGTAGAATGGGCATTTGGGTAGAATGGATGTTATGTGTATGCGCACATGCGTACCTCAAAGCACGTTCGAACTCATGTATTTTTTGGAGTACGCGGCTGAAATATTTATCAAAATTATAATAAAAAAATCACGATTTTTTTAATCAATGTCTTGTTAGGTACAGAAGCATATCCATACTAAGAATTACAAAAACATTTAAAGTCGTCGTACATTAACAGCACGATTTGGTTATTATGTAAATTGAGAGTGCTTTCAAAGTTATCATTGGAATATACAATCATCGCCTTACCACTATTTAAACTTCAGAAGTATGTAAAACTGTAACTGAAATTTTACATTTTTAGTATTAATATTTTCGAAAGTTGATTTGGTCCTGACAATATATTTTAGGAAATTATTTGTGGTAGTATGATTCGTAATGTACAGAATACTTTACATTTATTTAAATTTTCAGTTCTATAAATTTGAAAATGTATCCTCGCGGTAGGAACTCTGAACTAGAGGCAAAATGTCTTTTTCATCACAATTATAAATGAACTGAAAAAAAAAACAGGAAAAAAGGAAATGCAAACCTAAGATTTTGAAGATAAATTATAATAAACATTTTTGCTGCCGTCATGGGTACAAAGATGATAATGTCTCAAAGCAACGGTGTAGTCATGAATTTTGATTTCATGAAAAGAAGCGCCATCGTGTACTGTTTCTCCCAGTGACAACACTAACGAACTGCAGTACCTTACTGGTAACCGAAAGCTCCCGGCGATGTTTCTGCGCCCGTTTGCCAGCCTGTTTGTCATCTAATGCCCGCGCCGAGAGGAGCGCTGTTATCCCAGAGGGGCGCGGGCAGGGTTTGCGCAGATAATCCCGCGTGCCCCGCCCCTCGCTCTGCGTAGCTCACGTGGACACGGCGGCGGCGCCGGCGAGCCTCTGCGCAGTGCCGGCACGCGTTTGTCAGACGCAGGGCGCGCGCGCGCACGTGCGTTAGAACGCACGCAAACACGGCGTGTTTAGCCAGGCCGGGCCGGCGAGGTGTGTTCAGGAAGGGCACACGTCGCTTTGGAAGCTCTCGCGCCAGCTCTTGGTGGAGTGGCGGGCGCGCGCAGGACGTGTGGAAATAATTCACTGCCCGGCGCGGCGCTGGGACTTGGTCGATCCGACCTGGCCTGGCCTGTGCCTTTCAAAACACGCGAGGAAATGAGCCTCTTTAGTACTTTGGGCGTGAACTGTTGGGAAATTAAACGATTGAATTGGGTTAATTGATTTCATCACAAAGAAATGTTATTGTTAAACGTAATATTACATACCTTATGTTGTAAAAGTCAGAAAATTATAAGCTGAAATTTTCTTTCGGGAGAAAACGGCGTTAAAAATAGTAACGTTATTGACTGTAGATAAATCGAGAATAAATGGAAATTTTATGAGGGGAAAAACTTTGTATAACAGTAGAATATTACGTTCAAATCGTCCAACTGTTAAGGCCCATTTACAATGCGAACATAAACGTAAGCATGGAATTAACGTTAATGATAGAACTACGTCCATAAACGGTCTCATTCGCAATGTGTTCGCTTAAGCATAACACGTAAGATGTTGACTTAAAAGCTTCAAGCGTCTGTGCTTCTACTTAAGTAAGACATCAGAAATTAACCAATCACTGTACGTTAACTCAAAATCGAGTATCGAAATAGGATCGAAGTCCATAGATGAACTAATGCCATATATACTAGATAGCGTTGGACGAACAAAAGACCAAGGTGTACTACAGAAGTGTACTGTTTGCAAAACACTGGTTTAGTTCAACTGAATACGTGCTGCGAGGGCACTAGTTTAAATCGAACCCATAGGCCAGTCGATATCTCGAATTCGGTTCTCACATACAACCTAAGCAATAGTTACACTGCTAATAAAAACTCTTATTTTGCTTATGATAGTCTGTGAATATTTGAAACTATCACTTATGTTAATGTTTACGTCGATGCGTGATGCCCATATTTATATTTGCATTGTGAATGGGTCTTTATATTTTCTATTTTTACAAAGTTTTTCCAATATAACTTATCTTAAATATTTGAATTTCACTAGCTATTATTGACTTCCACTCCAATGCAAAAATGTCTATTAAATGGATAGCGTACACTTTACTTAGTGTTAGCGACAGTCCGATCATGCACCGTGAACCTCGCACAATACTCATACCACTGTATGTCTATTGATTGCTTGCTGTGAATATGAATACATATTTTTTCTGTTGGAGAGAACCATTTTCCTGCCAAAGTACGTTCCCATTTAAAAGAAGTATGGCATAGTTGATGCGCACATGCAACCCTCAACACACATTACCATCGTTCATATTTCAGACATGAAACATCCTAGGGTTTGAAAATTATATTTTTCTGTTCGATAGGGACAGGAGTTATGTTTTTATTCTTCTAATAAGCACGGGTTGCCAGAAACGCTGGAAAGTGGGTTCCAGTATGAAGATATTCTAAATAAATAGGAATACTTCTAAAACAATCAGCATCCTACCAAGCAATTCAACTAACAAACAACATTAAACAGCAGTTTCTTAAGCAGTATTCTACAAAATGAGATAATTTTAAATTCCCTGTTACATTTTTGGTGATTTAGCTCTTCTAGGTTTTCCACTTTGTAACATGTGTATCTGTGCGTGAGTGTATGTGTGTGACGGGGGCTTTAAAAATGGGCAAACACTTGAAATGTAGCAAAAATTAAATTGGCGTGTCAATAAGCTCGTAATTAAGATCTGATAGTGATTTACCACACAGTTAAGAGAAAAATAGGGATCCAAATACATCCGATCCCTCCAAATCCATTCGATCAAAGTTGGGAACCTAATGAAAATGTATTCACTTCAAAATAATGATATGCGCATAGTGCGGAGTATTTCCACGAGCGCCTCTAGTCTACAGATAAGTCCTGGCGTTTTTGTCTCCACAGTCCTGACTCATACTCCAGATTATGACCACTTGATGTTTTGCATCTCTCAAGACAACCTACGAAGACCCTTTGTAGCATTGAATCTCATTTCATCTTAACATCGTCTCTCTTTTAATATTTCCTAATTTGCGTTTCCACTTCGCATATCATACAAAGTCGATCCTTGCTTTTCTTTCAACGATTGCCTAAATCGTTCTCCACTCTATTATTGCTCGTCCTACGCTAATGAGAGCTCAGGTAATTCTCTAATATTGTTTACTTTACCGCTGTCCTAACAATTATGTTGATTGATCTTTTCTATATGTAGTAACTAAGCACTTCTTTTACCATAGATTTCCCCTTTATTTCACGTGTCATTCACTTGTTCCTTTGAAAAGAATGTTTATTGTAGCTTATTGACTGTGTAAATACGGTGTGGATAAAACTAAGATTGCTCGCTTTAAGCCTACACATTTTGTAATTACAAATATATTTTAATTACACCACAGTTGTTGGTTTGACGTCACTACGGTATCAATAAATCAAATATTGATTTTAGGGTCCCATGCCTCTCCACACCCTAACATATTGCTCGTCTTTTGTTGCATCACAATGCTTGGGGATATACGTCACCATGTTGTGAATTTGGTGAGAAATGTTTCAAGTTGTCTGTTAATTTTCAGTCAGTGAATTTTATATATCACCCTAAAATATGTTTTGCACTGAGATCTCCGAACAGCACGTTAAATAATAATCATGTACTCACACTTTAACTCATTTGAGAAAATTTGCTTTAAAAACGTAATTGGTGTTATTTTTATTATTTATTTTCAAAGAATCAATTTACAGTTGTAATTTTTTTCATTTCTCTGTTAAAGCAACATTTACAAATAGTTATTTCAGTAATGTTTTTATAAAAAAAGAACACTCAGTTGAAACAAGATATAAAACTACTAAACGCCAGCAAAAAGTCTGAAAAAAAAGGATAATTGTTTAGTTAAGAGAAATATGACTTGAAAAAATAATATTTATGGTATTAAATAATTCAAAAAGGCAGATTTCAAAGACATCCTGTGTATAGAGGAACATATTTTTTAGGGCACGGAATAAACGGCCTCGCTCAGAATTCCAACTGCTCCGCTCCAAATTTACAAATTTGGAGACGTTTCACTTTTCTTGCTTACCGATGATGTGATATATAGATCAACAGTTCAAAAGGTCATTCGTACTCATTCGTACATTTTAATTTAATTAGAAGGGAATGTTTAATCTATTTAACTTTCTGGGTGGACACAAAAGATTTGCGGAATCAAATAATACAGTCATTTAAATAATGAAAAATGTATTATCACACGAAAAATATTTAAATCACACGATCACCGCAACAAAATACATTATATTTTCTTTGGAGTTTCTATGTTTTGTTCTGTTCTTCCTCATTTGTCATTGTACGTGATGTGCATCACAGTAAATTTCTCATTGTTCCTTTTTGTTCCTTTCATGAATACCCAAATATTATAGTTTAATATCATGTTGTCATTAATATATATTATTTGTAGAATATACGCCAATGTGAAGCAATGCAATGGATGCTCATTCATAAAAGATAGTTAATACACATAGTAAAATAAATTGTTAGCTCAATAGCCATTTCGTACTTGGTAATTTATCAGGTTCATACTACGAGTTTGAGTATGGATATCTACCTTTCGTCGTCGCTCCACGAGACTAGGTTACCCAAGCACACTCTCCCTGGAGCACATATTCTCATCATAATGTTTGAGCTGAAGACGATGAGCACTCCCCAGTGTCACGTGACCCTCTCTTTCCAACCGCTCGGTCTCAGCCTCGAGGCGCGCGGCGGCCGCCCTGCGGAGCGCAGTGGCGGCGTTTGATGGCCCGGGCGCCATTACCCACCGGAGACGGGCCCCCGCGGACAGCGCGCGCACGCGCGGGAGACGAACCGCGGACAAACGCCGCTCCCGGGGGCCGTTAGGCGCGCTAAACGGGCCTGGGGGGGCGCGGGGGCGGTGACGGCTGCGATGGGAGCTCCCGAACGCCCAGGCCCACCCCGCCCTACTCCGCCCCATCCGCCCCACCCCAAACCCCACACCCGACCCACCCCACCCCCCCACCCCGACCCACCCCACCCCACCCACCCCAGGCCCACCCCACCCCACCCCAGCCACCTATCACACAACACCGCCCCGACCCAGCCCCACTCCAGCGCCGTACTCTCTATCTCTCTATCTCCGCAGCCCACCCCAGCCCCACCCAGCCCCATCCAGCCCCCACCCAAGCCCCATCCAAGCCCCACCCAGCCCCTCCAGCCCCACCCATCCCCACCCGCCCCACCAGCCCCACCACCCCACCCAGCCCCACCCAGCCCCACCCAGCCCCCACCCAGCCCCACTCTCTCTTCTCCAGCCCCACCCAGCCCCCACCCAGCCCCACCCACCCACCCAGCCCACCCAATCTCTCACCTCTATCTCTCCTATCTCTATCTCAACCCAGCCCCACCAGCCCCACCCAGCCCCACACCCAGCCCCACCCAGCCCCAACCCAGCCCCACCATCCCCCACCGAAGCCCCACCCAGCCCCACCCAGCGCCCACGCCAGCCCCAGCCCAGCCCCACCCAGCCCCACCAGCCCCACCCTGCTTCTACCCAGCTCCAACCCCGCCTCATCCCGCCCCATCCCACCTAATCCCCGCCCCACCCCACCTAATCCCGCCCAGCGCCGTCCCAGTCCGCCCCACACTCTCAATCGTCCCCACCCCGCCCCACCCGCCCCAAAAACCCGCCCCACCCTTCCACTCTTCCCCTTCCCCTCTCTCTCCCTACCCGCCATACCCAGCCCAACCCACGCCAAACCATCGCTCCATGGCGCCGTTGCATGCGGTTGCAGTCACACAACGGACGGGAAATTGTGACTGGTCCTAGTTCTAGCCATAACGGCGAGGATCAAGGCATCAAAATTATTTTCAGTTCGAGGGAAAGGGCCAACTACTCGTTCCTGGAAAAAGTATGAAACATCACAACATGGAAAAATTTCAAACTTGATCGTCACATTTTTTACTTACTAATGTTAACCTTTATAATTATTCCAATACAATTGAATTAAAACTATTTTAAGGATACATCAACATTTTTAATCATCCTTCTATAATACTAATTTACAATGTAAACAGAAATTGAAAGTAATCTACACAGCATATGGCCGCGCAGGAGGCGTCTGTAATTTTGTAAGATACTCAGAAACACGGAAAAATCAAAAAAAGCAATTAAACAGTTTCAAATTTTACTGAACTATGAAAAAATTGGATTGTGTCGTTGCACCTATTCTCATGCGCGCATACGCACAGTGTTCTTGTTCTCAGTGCGTCACTATCTCGCAGCGACACAGCTGACCATTCAACATCCACCATTGCTTGTAAATGGTAAACTACACACTCTGTATTCTTTGTCAGTTATGTTATCACAGTTAAGTTAATACACAATATATTATATTGTCATTAGGCTAACTGACGACCATCTCTTTAACAAGAAGATATATTTCATGTATAAATTTCGAAATTAAGATTTCTTTAATATTACTTTCTAATAAGAAAGACACGCCATTTCTTTAACAAGAAGATATATTTCATGTATAAATTTCGAAATTAAGATGTCTTTAATACTACTTTCTAATAAGAAAGAGTCGTAAAGAAGTAATAACCCACAGAACAAAAGGAACCGTGACGTGGAGTTTCTTGTGCGGACTCGCCTTGCGATTTATCCGCGCGGCGCCACTGCGTCTCGCAGGGCCTCCCCGAGGACGTCTGTCACCGCCGCGGCGCGGCCGTCTGCAAGTGTTCTCTACGCCCCCCCCCCCCCGCAGACACCTTGGCCCGGGGCGCTGACGGGCGACGTTCGCAAGGGAAACAAATGAGGGGCGGCCCGCGCGCCGGGACCACCGCGGGCCGCCCATCTGTCTGAGGCGCCGCCGGCCCGTCGCCCGCTGCACCACTCGGCTCTTGTCTTCACCGCTGAGCACGCCACCGACCTACCCACAGAGGGCCGATGGTCTGCGACCACGCGTTCTTCTCTTATCTTTCCTCAATATTGTCTATTTTTTTCTAATGCTGTTTCTGTTACTGCAGCTCAAACTGCTTTTGGTATTATTTTAACTTCATTTTTGGGATTTTTTTCTTTTACTGGCACACTGTCATAAAGTGTTCGAATTCACCTTTTTAAATGTGTATGTCTTAATGTTGAGTTACATTGCCGTGCCTCATAACAGTTTTTGTTCTCTCTACACAATGTTTTTGTAGTGTCATTTTACATTCTTGTTCCTCTTCTATCTTGCGTTTGATCTTCGTAGACATTTCTTCTTTTTCTTCTTCTTTTTCTTCTTCTTTTCTTCTTCTTTTTCTTCTTCTTTTTCTTCTTTTTCTTCTTTTCTTCTTCTTTCTCTTCTTCTTTTTCTTCTTCTTTTTCTTCTTCTTTTTCTTCTTCTTTTTCTTCTTCTTTTTCTTCTTCTTCTTCTTCAACTAAGACCATACATTTTTCTTCTTCACTCTTTTTCTTCTAACATAACGCTTGTTTTCATCTCATTACTTCATCAATATGTGTTTTATTTATTGACGTTTAATTATTTTAAGTCCAAATTTAGAATTCTAGTTAACGCATCTCAAAGAGATGTTTGGTTTACTGATATTAGAATAGAATTTCAGCATTATTTACAAATTATTTTCTAATATCCAACAAGAAAAGAAGAATGTAAAATATAATTTATTCACATGAAACTGTGGAAAGAAGCAATATGCGGCAAATTTCATGCAATGATTACTCCATTCGTTCCACGTCTGTGCTTGTTTTCTTCTCCTCTCCATCGCCTCTTCTATCTCCCAGGAATCGCTAGTAGTGCCACGTCTCGATACAGAACCTGCCTATTGTTTGAACGGCTCAGAGCCACCTCGCCACCCGCCGTCGCTCGCCCCCATCGGCGCCTCCGCGGTGCGGGGTGACCGGGGGCGACGGGGTGGCGCCCTCCTTCATTTGTTTCTAGCCCTTTCACGGGGCCACGCGCCTTCCCACAAGGAACCAGTCGATTACTCCTGCGTTTTCTTCCTAGGAGCCTTCCCGACCCACTTCACACTCAATGGCTTTGCATCGCTGTATTCACAGCCAGAGTCTCGCAAGAACAAGTACAACTTATTTATCATCTAAGAATGAAGATGTGTAGAGATTAATTAAAATTTCTTTGATATTCGGTCAATTGTTCGTGTAGGCCGACAGCATTTTGTCAATAGTGTTGTCGGGCAGAATTTTCATCAGGCGTTTGAACTGTTCGTAGAAGATATGATAGTCATTAAACTTCTTTGAAATCTTATTAACTTTTGTTCTTCTCCCGGTATGATATTTTAAATGGTATGATGATGCAATTCACTGAAAAAAATTATTACTGCACAAATCGTGATAAATTTGTGCTCATTATGTCAGCACTTTTATTACTTACGAGATACAAAAACGTTTTCTAAGCTATTTTAAGGAAGTACTCTAACTAACTATTGAGTTTCAGCTGGGAAAAATCACGAATGAATAAAAAAATGTGGTAACTGATCCATGAGACAAATTACACCGGTAAAGTTTTCCTTCAATCTTTCGTCCAGTTACAATATTTTAATATGATATTTATTTATATATTTAACTCACTGAGTTATTAAAAAGTGGCAAATTCAATTCTGGCTTATAAAGTTCCTGTTATCGGAATAGATCGGTGAAAACATTTTCCATTTCAAAACAAAATCAAAATATATATAGTCACAAAATAATTATTTACTTTAATAATAATCTCTGATAGTCATTGATTTCCGCGTTTTGGCACTGACGAACACGACACAAATGTATTGCAGTAAATTTGCGTATCTCATTTTCTAATACTTTATTTATCGACATGCAGCTGTCATAAATAAGCATATCATCACAATATTTTATATAATTGAAATGAGATTTGGTTTTTAAATTCTCCACGTTTACATAAAGTGTTCAGCTCTGTATTCATGTATTTCGCTGAAGGCTTAAAAAGTATTCTCGCACATGTGGAAACAAAGAGAAGTATCATCTGTTAAATGTATAACATCCAAATACGTTGTGTTCTATTATAGAGTACATTCCGTGTCATTTTGTTAAAGAAGGAGATAGTATACAGATTTGAACAGATCATTTGTTAAAATTGTTTAGAAACGTATTGATTCTGATTATTTTTTTATAAAACACTCTCATTTCGAAATTTGTTCTTTGATTTATAGTAATAAATATTTATAGAATAAAACATGAAATAAAAAATTGAATACTTGAAGAAAAGGTAATATTGAGTTGACATTCTAGAGTATTTTGAAATTAGGGTACTACATTCAGAGATATTTAAAATAACTCGAATCGTAGATGCAAGTAATTACTTCAAATATTTATTAAATGAAATAAGCGCACTTCAAAATCTGATATTCCAGTAATTATTTCATATTAACACAAAAGGGTAAAATAAAATTCTAACTCTTTAACATTTGTCAAAATATTTCTGTCCAGCAAGGGTCATATTTTTATTTGCACTTTATTGGGCATACAGAGTTAATTTTTTAACTATGTACCTCTGTCTACTCTCTCCACGTAATCTTTTTTATGTGAGCATTTTTACCATTGGGGCCGGAGACTGGCTAGGCCCTCGTGTAAGAACAAGTGCCGTACACTCACATCTGAACAAAGGTTTGGAGTTTGTGCAATGTCAAATTCGCAATGATTTCTTCATGATTCTAAGCAGGTGGTAATGAAACTAGGCTCAGGCTGAACAAGAAGGCTAGGCATCATTTTTCCAAGCCTGCTGGCCACCGCGTTTTTACAGACCTGACGGTCACCGCCGACAGAGTTTCGGTCAGCCCTTTCTGCCGTCATGCTCTGAGAGATTCTATTTAACCAAATATTTAGCGTATGGGTTAGTTGGCGGTTAGACGATTATTAACCGTAGTTCCACACCGGTATTTTCGACCTAGGCTTCCTTTGTAACCTGCTCCAAGCGTAGACCTACATATAATGTTTCGATTAGGCGAGCCTCGTGGGCTTATCTTTAAAAGCCTGCGTGTATTTCTTTTTTTTTTCTTCATAAGATGTTTTGTGATTTTTTTACTCTCTGTTTGCGAAAACACAAATCTCGTTAGGAGGATAAATTGCAATAGTGATTTGATTTTGAAGAACACTACCAGGATTCTTTTATATGCCTTAAGCTTGATTTGACACATTTAATATTTTTACTGATCAAATAAACATCGTCCGACTGCTAAAATGTGTAATAACAAGTCGAGAAATATCCAGGCTATCACAGCAAGAATTTCAAGTGATGTTCATCTGATACTCTCTGTATTTGCTCTATACTATACTATTCCGAACCGTGAAGACTTTTCTGCGTGATCAACATTTCACGAACTTCAAGCCTTTGACCATGTGTGGATGCGCAACACTTCAAATAAGCATGTTCTGGAGTTCATAGCTTTTCGCAGCAACCGGGAAGAAAAGGTACTCTGTGTAAGGAGATTATACGGAGAAAGCTGACGTAACTACAGAGTTGAAAACTGTAACAATTCCATTTTCGTACTTTATATATTTCTAAATGCGCATGTATGAAAAATACAATTCAAACCTACTGCAAAACCGCTTTTCATATGTGACAGCTTTCGAAATCACCCAGTCCCAAAATTTTCACACCTGCTCGGTTTCACTGTAAATATATTTCCTTTATTGCGGAGTCCCTCGGTTGGGCCTTCAGATGGCGTAACGAGCGCGACGTTATCGAGGAGTAATTAAAGCCCGGCAGTCTGCCAACAAATAACCCCTCGTCGTCAACTTAATTTCGGAGTGGCCGTTATCTTTCGCGAGAGACGGCGCGACGCCCGGTTGTTTACTGGCTCGATGTTACTTATTAATGAACAGCGGCCGCGCGCAGCGGGAGGGCGACGGCGGACGACAGAGGGCGTCAGAGCGGCCGAGAGGGAAGACTGCGAGGACAGGGAGGACAGTGAGGGCAGCAGGAGCGCGGGAGGACGGGGCGCCAGGGCCGTCTATTGTGCTGCGGAGTCGCGGCAAGTTTTGTAATTTGCGAGATCCCTCGCCGCTTGTCCCGCTTCGAATTAATTCGCTCTCCCCGCCCGCGTCTTCCGCGCCCGCCTCGTCTCTTCTCGCGCG
>BOPP01000014.1:7630456-7641262 GCA_017312745.1 Gryllus bimaculatus | reverse complement strand
GTTTCGGGGGGCAGCGATGTCTGGAGCGCAGCGCTGTCGGTGGCAGCAGCGTTTAGAGACGCGGTGGCGATGGGACTTGAGGTGGCAGGTGCCGTGAGAACGATGTCGGATGGCGGCGCGGCGTCGGTGCAGCGGCAGAGGCCGAGGGGAGATGCCGGGGGAGAGCGGCAAGCCGGCGTTGAGGACCGGGGAGAATGCGAGGGGTATGGCCACAATGGGGGGTGTGGTAGCGCAAGGAAGGTGTGGTGCGCCGGGCCGGGGATTGGTGTGCGAGACGGTAGGCGGGGATGTGCAGGCCGGGTGAACGCGGGGAGGGGTGCGCCGGGGGCGGGGTGTGCCGGGGGCGGGGCGCGGGCCGGGGGCGGGCCGAGGCGAGGGCGGGGGCGGGCGGGGGGGGCCGAGGGGCCGGCGGGGGCGGAGCGGGGGCGCGGAAGGCGGGGGCGGGGCGGGATAGCGCGCCGGGCTGAGGCGGGGCGGGGCGGCGCTGCGGTGGCGGGAGCGGGTGGGCGAGGTCGCGTTCGGCGAGGGGCGGGGCGCGGGGCGGGGGATCGGGGGGCGCGAGAGGGCGCGCTTGGCGGGGGCGGAGGCGCGCGGGGTGGGAGGCGGGGCGGGTGGCGCGCGCCGGGGGCGGGGCGCGGGGCGAGCGCCGTGGAGGCCGATGGGCGGGGGGCGGGGCGGGGCGGGGCGTGGGGCGGCCAACGCTACCGCCATCTAGAGGCTCGGACGTCGCCACCGTCTCCGACATCGCCGCCAACTGACTTCCCCTCCGCGCCCTGACGTCACCGCCCGCGTCATCACCGCCGTCCCCGACGATGCCGGAACGTCCGGCATCGCTGGAGGCTCCGACGCCGCCGGCGGCTGATATCACCGCCTCCCTCAGCATCACCGCCTCCCTCGGCATCACCGCCCCCCTCGGCATCACCGCCTCCCTCGGCATCACTGCCTCCCTCGGCATCACCGCCTCCCTCGGCATCACCGCCTCCCTCGGCATCACCGCCTCCCTCGGCATCACCGCCTCCCTGTCGGCGCACCTGCCGTCGCCGCAGCCCTTTTCCCGCCGTCGCCGCCGCCCATTACGGCTTCGTCGGCACAACCACTGCACCCTTGCGTTTTGGCGATGCTCCTCTGCACCCGTACTTCTTCCCCGGCGCTCTGTGTGTTCTCTCTCGCCCGTGTCGTTTCAGTGACGCAATCCCTCGGCAGTTGTTGGCCTTCAAGTTCACTGCCGTTGTTTACTCGCTTGAACAATCGTGCGTTTGCTTTATTCGTCTTCATTGTTGGTAGAGCACTTGCCTTTTTTGCTAAGTATTCCTCGTTTCTGGTCCTTCACGGCCTCTCTATTGCTCAGTGCTCTATCTACTCTTTCCAACAACAACAAAACTTGATGTAATGCGTGCATTCATGCTACATTGATGGAATTTGAATCCAGATTATACTGTCTACAATGAGGTCGTAGAGCCTAAAATATTCTTTACTTTATTAGTATTCCTTCATTTAATCAGTTATTTAGATATACTTCTCAGTTTTACTGGAATTATTTTCGGAACTGTATGCGTTTTCTTGATACAAAATACTATTACAAAACATTCAATTTTTACTTCGCTTTTAATATTTTGCTTCGTCTTTTCGCCAATATTATTAGCTTCAATCCTGATGTTTTTCTAAATGTTTAAGTAATTAATGTGCACTTAACCAGAGTATCTCTTCCTTTAATAATGCATCACCGCTCCACTACAAAAAACACTTTCATTCAACGTTTACCAACCTATATTCCACCTGTTAATAGTATTGATAAAAGAACCTAAAATCCGATTTCGAACGTTTTTGTGTAAATTACAAAGCATTTTTGTTTCAATAACACTCCAAATTATCACACTTAATAAGATTGTATGCGAATTTCTCATTTTACTAACATTGGTGAATTATAACGTAACGTGCACCCTTCGCCACTTACACTAGTCCTCAGTCTACTCAGTTGGCGCTTCCGTCCTCTCGGTTCCTTTGCTCCGCCCTGCTCCGCCCTGGGGGCGGTCGGCGCCGCTGCCGCCTCGGCCACGGGAGCCGTCGCGCCGTCGCGCTCGCGCCCGGGAGCGTAATTAGACGGGGGCGGCGGCACAGAGCGCGCGCGATGCCGCGAGACGCAGCCGAGTGGCAAACGGCCGCAAGCAGCGACGGCGACGGACGAAAGGAACGCGACGACGCGGGGGAGGCGGCGGCACGGAGCAGGGCCCGCGAGTAGAAATGTAGCAGAATCAAGAAAAATGTAGGGTCGAGAATGACATGAAAATGAAGGCTTGTTTTTAAAGGCGGTAGAAATCCTTTAATATTCCCTTAAGTACGGATTTTTATTTATTTAAAAATTTACTAAATTTTACTAAAATTAAGGAAGAACTGAAAGATGTGAATATGTCTATTTTGGATACAAGAAATAAGTTATTTTATTCGAAAATAATGCATGTAACGATAACTAAACAAAATATATATATAATAACACTGCAGTAAAAGGGGAACAGAATACAAAAGGATTTCATTGTAATTATTGATAACATACTAATAAAATTTGGAATTTTGTAGCTAGTGAAGATAATTAAATTCAATGATAAACGATTAAATTCAATGATAAACGATTAAATTCAATGAAGAAATGGATGCACCTGGAGCAGTGGACTCGGATAACTTGGGGTCATGGGTCGAATAAGAATGTAATATTTACGTGTGCGTTAACCACTATAGTCATTCGCTCCATAAGTGTAGTGCATGTTGTACACATGGAAGTGGCGACACCCCTATTTCGAATGTGAGATCCCACGCTGACATACATGAAGTCTTGCTGGGTTTTTCCAGATAGGTATCACCACTTCTAATGGAATAAGCCTTTAGCTCGTGACTGGTCTCCCGAGTGATGCGTTTGGGAAGGGCTTGTGAGTGTGTGTGTCAATAAGAAGAGAGGAGGAGCAAGGTGAGAAAGGAAAGATCGCGCGCAGTCCGTAGCTCGTTTGTTGGGGGTAACTACTACTAAGGCATGCGCCTGGTGTTGATCAGAGAGTGCAATCAGTGTAGCCGAGGCCGCTAGAAGTCTCCTCCAGCCGGGGGGGGGGGATGGGAGGGATGGGGGCGTGGTCGAGAACACCAACGAGCAAGCCGGCAGTGCTCCTCAGGAGCCGCGACGCGCGGCGCGCGCTTGCATTACGCGGAGGTTCTTTTCAGGCCGCGAAGTGACAAATTTCATAAAGCGAGTTTCGCGCACCGCCGACTCCTATACCGCGCGCAATTTCACTCCGAGAGGGCGCTGGCGACGGGGCGACTGTTGGCCCAAGGGGAGAGGCGCGGCGCGTAAGCGTTGGATGGCAAGAAGAGGGTGATTTCGGGAGGGAATAGTGATTACGGAAACTGTCAGTATGGTAAGTACTTGTGTGAGGCAGGTTCGTTTCGCCTCGAACACAATTTTGCTTTATGAATAAAATGTTTGGAGAATATTTAAAACCCTGCTATTATTTCCCCAATTACATACCTCTGAATTTTGGTTGAAGTGCTAAGTGGCTAGTGAGACCCACGACGACAATTTGTAAGATGAAAAATGGTGAACATGAAAGTGCTTCAATGTACAGCAATGAAATTGCCTTGTGAGAGATATGGCTTTGTTGCCGATAGATTTTTACATAAATGAGTAATTAAACTCTTTGATCTATGAACTAAAGGGAAGTCGGGATCTATAGCTATGTTTGTGGATTATTGAAGAGGTTGTGAACCCTAAAGGCGTAGAATTGCTGAGATATCATTGGAAACACAACAAAAAGACATAGATTGCACATTACCTCCGCCTTAATATTTTCTCAAAAAGGTGAAACTGTTCGTAAATAGGAGGAAAAAGGAATAAGCCAAACCGTTTGATACGGAATTTTAGAAAAAAATTGCGCGAAAAAGTTTAAAGTTTTGAAATTTTTTAAAAAAAGATCTTGCTGAGTTTTCCAAATTAAAAATTGATGCAATTTTTTGGTTAAATATCAATACTAAAAATCGAATTCCTTCTTTTCATAATTAAAGATGTTTTCTCAAGTGTAACACAATTCACCATGTTGAGTCAGCTCAGAGCCAGAATTGCCACTGTCTCTGTAGTGTCTCTGACCAGTATGTCTGAGGTTTCGAGCCAAGACGGTGGCGGGTTTTCGACACCACCTATTTTCTAGATTTAATATGACGCTATCTAGACGAGAATACTAGCGGTCGGCTACTCTGATCGATGATTTTCCTTGTTTTCTTCGGCGAATACCAGGCAAATGTCAGATCAGTACGCTAAGAAAAGGTCCTTCGACCGCACGTGATCTCTTCTTCCTCTACCTTGTCCTATCCTCCCCGTGTATACACAGACACTTAAATGCACTCCATTGCCACACATGTCGAGAGACCGTTTGGGAGCTTGGAGTATGTCCCGAGTAGGGTGGTGTCTCGCTGGAGAAAGAAGCAATTGCCCCGCAAACGGACGTACACGTCGGCGCCGGATCCCCCCTTCCAGCGTGGAAGGCACATCGCCGCCTCCTGCGACAAGCATACACTGCGCAAATGGGATTGTAGACCTTTGCACATGGCGTGTGAAAAATCAATCTTGTTACAAAATCAATCATGTATCTCCTTAAATATCTCGTATATCATGCAGCCTCAGAATTGGCAGCACTACAACTGTGTCAAATTGGAGTATGTGATTAGGTTTGCTGCTAACGAAGAAAACAATCATTATGATGATTTAATATTTATTCAAATAAAAGTATTTTTTCCGAAAATATTAGTTATTGATTTTGACCTAAACTATTAGTATTTTCTAATTAAGTCAGAAATTGAAAGATATCTGTGCAAACTTCTTCAGTGTCTGAAGTATCTATTGTTTTGCTAGTTATTCAGAAATGTGATAAAATCCGAAAATAATACAACAGTTTCGATTTTTAAAAAGAAATGATATAGAAATAATTTTGTTATTTTGTCTACTCTCTTACTGCGCACATAGATAATTTCCATTCTGAGTGCGTCAGTTTACGACACATCTGACGCCAAGCGGGAGAAAGACAGTAAGTCAGGGAGTCATGGATACGTCATCGACCTCCCGTCGATTGCTTCTTCTCATGAGAAATAACAGACTTACTCCACAATAAAAATAAATTAATTACCACACTCCCGTGTTACAGATTCCTATACATTCAAGACTTATTAACGTCTCCTCATACCATGAAGTTATCACTGCTAATATATTTAGAAAATCTGCATAAAAAGCGCATTCCGTGGAACCGAGAGACTCTCGATCTAATCTTCACGGCCTAATGAAGTTCTGCTTGTTCTGCTTCAGGGTCTTCTAACACGAAACTCCGGTGCTAGACTGATAAAAATGACAATATAACCTGCTACGTTACAATTCACATGTTACGTTATAGAACACCAACATTTTTGTATTCTAGTTTCGTAAACACCATTTGTACTTTATATCTACTTTACTATGTTAATGGAGTATTTGAGAATACCGTTCTTGTTAAAATATGTTATTTATTGTAGTGTTATAAGAGAGTATTTTCTTTGTTGTTCTCTAGCAGTGTGTGTGTAATGCTCTGAACCCGAAATATCCAAACAGATCTCCTTAGATAATTCGGATTATGTGTTTTATCGGCAACGTTGAGCCTTGTAGAAAATATGTCACAACAAGAAACAATAAATATGTCTTCCAAACCGAAAGTTGAAGTATACAGTGATATTATTGTATTATATTAACGACAGAAAATATGAATTACTCATGTTAAAAATTCATTGGGACTGAGTAGAAACTGTGAAAAAAATTGACAATTTTTTTAATTATCGATCAGAACATAACGATAAACAAAGTATGACAATTATTGTTACAAATTTATTCTAAATATCAAACAGTAGCATCTTAACATCTACTCTTTTGCAGATAATTGTACATTCACTGGAGGTTCTTTATAAGTATTTTTTCTTTATAGCAGATGAACTCCATAAAATATACTTGAGGTAATTTTCTCTCTACCTCTTGATCATTCTTTGTTTATTGCTAAAGGTATGTTTGTTTGCAGGGACTGTATTCAAAAGTTTCTCATCTCTATTTGAATCTAACAACTCTTTTTCCGTGTGCTCACGGCAGTAAATCCCTTTTATGATACTGTAACATTTGCATGTAATTTGTTTTGTGGCCTAATGATTTAACGAGGGCTTGTAAAAAATAATTGATATAACTCACGAATTTTCGGGTCAAAGAAATAAAATAATATTTCATGAAAGTGCCCAATGAGGTGGATTTTTCTCATGGCCTGGATTTTTCTTTCGCCATTTAACTTCTAAACACGATGAGCACTTTTATAGAATCAATTTCTTTTGTTTCAATTTACAAATTACCGTAGCAAAATCTACGTTTTACAGTTTAAACACTTTATTTATCTCGGAATTTGCTTGTAGGTGCATGCAACAACCTACAGTTATAAAAAAAGAATTTTTTCAGTGATTCGAGTATAAAAGCAAATTGAAGCATTATAATTGAGCTAATTCACTATGAATCATGATCGTGAATTTTATATAGTATGATCGTGAGCATGTTCTCGAAATTGTCTGAGTTTGTCCTTGCGTTGAATTTAATTTACTGGATAGACATTTATTGGAAAATAAAACAAAAACTCTTAGCTTGAGGGAGAAAGCGTAATAATTTGTAAGCGTATACTTCTTGTGTACTTTAATCCTTTACACTGGCTGTACATTTCTGATGGATTTTATAATAGTTATTTATAATACGAGTGGTGACAGTGACATTTTATTTTACGAGTAAAAATGTTGCGACACGAAGCTGATACGAGGATATCATGAAAAAATCGCTTCTACTAGTGGCCGTCTAAAATATAATTTTGTTAAATAATAGTTATCTCTATTGGTTTGTTTTTCATTTACTTAATGAAGATTAATCTCTTTCTCTGAAACTCTTTGAACTGCCTAAACCATCATTTTAGGACAAACTGATTCTACGTAGTGGCTAATACAATGGGTATTGCTTCTTTTAGAATAATGTAAAGCAGTTTATTTTTATTTTCATTTCTGTGCATTCTTGTAATCATTCTACTACGCATAACTACTCTGTGATTAAGAAAATAAACAAATATTTTTACGTATGTATCTATGCAATACTGAACTCTTAAAAAACTTGTATATGAATATTATTCGTTGAAGCTCGATTGCAATCGAGCACAAAAAATTACATTTGTAAGATATATGCAAATAGAAATTAGTTTGAAATTACGCTAATGTAAGATTTCTAAGAGGAATTACATGATATTTAATACTCAAAATGTAAAGACATTGCGCGTGAATTTATTACTGCGTTCCTCCTTCCTTGATATTTATTTTACTTTCCTTCACAAAGTTATTCCGTATTGTTATTTATACCTATACTCTTTAGTGGTATTCTTTCCACTTTGCTCAATGACGTTTTGTAAAAGCTCTTTTTGTTTGATTTCTCGTATTCCATATCGCAGCATACAGTTCCTGCTTATTTCGCTTCCAATCCATTGTCTGTTGCGCGACTTACCATCTATTCGTCGTCATGTTTAAGACATCTCCACTGTAGAGGCATGGAGCGTTAATGTTCTATGACAGAGGCAACGCCGACCTGGCGATGTCTCGTGGAGGGGCGTGGGCGGATGCAGGCGGTGCCTTGAGGAGCGCGTCGTCGCGAGTTGAAAGGGGGCGTGGCGGGGAAGGAATGCGCAAGACTCGGCAGAAAGCTACCGACGCGGAGGGAAGGAGCGGTGACTGGCGGGGACACTAACGTCTACACCGGGGATGGAGGCGTACGAAGGTGGTTGAGGCCATATTGTGAACAGAAACAACACCAAACACAGTGGCGGTGGCACCCATCTGCTGCGAAAATAATGGTCACGTGGGATAGAATCGATAGCGGAAGTAGTAAATCGATTGCGGCAGAAAAGGCGCTCACAAGAAACTTATTAGTAGTGCTGGTGAGTGAAGTCGAGAAGCCGAGAACGGACAGCTGATGGTGGTCAGGTGACGGGCGACGGGACGAAGGGACGTGTGCGTCGAGGAACGCACAGAGCTAAAGGCATTGGGCAGCGAGCAACGCACCGTAGTGTGAGAGATCTAAAAGCTGATAGAAAATACTGTTCATCAACATTTACGAGACTAAATCAACAGACAGGTTATTAAATTTTATAAGAAGATCACTCTTGAAACCGAAATTTTTGCACATTCTTGAACGCCTAGGCAAAGGCATGTGTGATACGTAGGTATGTGTAACGTTTGTAAGCAAACAAAACACGATATAAATCATTTTAACATTAAAACTCACAAGTACATAAATGAGACTTAATTTGAAAACAAATCCGAACAAACACATTAACTTAAAAAACATAGAGAACTATGATTTGTATACATTTCAACCACAAATTTTGTCGCGTATATTAGCCAATGCTCTTGCCTATGAGAATAAATTGAAACTAACTGCAGTTTAATGTTACTGATTTTCAAAATACATTTTTAAGATAAAAATAATTTTAAGTTTAATAGAAAATCAAAGTCAAAATGCTTTTTAAAAATGTTCTATGTACAAGAAGCACATTGTTTTAAATGAAACTTGATAAAATCCTTATTAGTTCAGCTTTAGTAAAATTACCAGGGTGGTTTTAGCGTTTTTGACGTGAAACATTTCCGGCTGTGGTCCCGCAGTTGGGCAGGTGAAATTCGCGCTCGGCGCAGCGCCACGCGCAGTGCGGGGAGAAGGGCTGTGCAGGGCGCGGCGTCGCCGACGAGTGGGTGGCGAGGACTGTTTAGGCGACATGTAGACGACGCCGTCGCCGTCTCAGGCAGGGAAGATAACGGGACCGAGGCAGTGGCGTGCGAGGGGTTGGCGCGGAGCGGGACGGGGGACAGGAGGGGACGGGCCGTGGCGGGACGGGCGGGACGACGCCGCATCTGAGCGACGCTCCGGCGTCGCGTTCTCCGCGCCGGCGTCGGCGTCGGCGTCAGCACCTTTGATGTTGCTGCCAGCTTTCCTGCGACGCACGAAAAACCGCGTCTCTGCGCGCGGGAGCCCCCGGTGCTGCCTGCGTGGGACGGGCGGCGCTCGCCTGCTTGGCTTTAGCACAGACGCCTCGTGCAAACACGGGCTCTGTACGTTCGCGTACGCCGTTGAGGGGAAAGGCAGTTCATAGAGTCTATACCATATCTTTTAGTAACGGCATGAAAATGAATGTTTTATAAATGTCAGGGTATTTTCGAATACCCCAATGTTTACTCCATTTTTGTTTTGTTTTTTCTTCTATATTTGCGTTGTCGAATGAATTATGGAAATGTGTATAGCTGCAGGTAAGGCTACTGCTTCACAAATTTAAGTTCGTGAAACATCTCTCATTCATTGGTTTTATGTAATTTTACGAGTATTTGTATAAGAACTAATATAAAACATAACTGTGTTTCTCATTTTTATTGAAAGTTCAGTAGTTGAGAAGAGGTGTACGTGAAGACATATTAATTATAAATTATTGAAACTTTTTGTTATTAAATGTAAAATCTGTTTGCCCTGAATTATAATGAAACAACTTCGTGTTCAGTAAAATGAAGTAGAACAATAATTTCACATCAATTTCTACTTCCACTAAAAAACAAATTTTCATGAGGTAAGCTTACTGATTTAACATGACATTGACATGAGAGTAGTAACTCCTTTTTATCTGTTGTTGGATATCTGTACAACATTGCTTTGTTTGGAAATTTATTATGTTGATGTCTAATAAAACGTCCGTGTGATTTACATTACAAGCTTTTATGCCCATAAATTTGTGTACTGATTTAAGAATTTGCGTCGTGGCATTTTATAGGTTTTTCTTATCGCTGAGTGATAATTGCATGTCATATTTCAAAGTATTCTAAATGGACATTGGAAACGCAACGGTAGCGGCAATAAGGAAAGTAGTCAGGTACAATCCGAACCGACGCTAATGGAAATAGCAGGTGCATTATTAAAACAGTAATCTCTGCGAATGTCAAGAGGGCAAGCACTCTATGCTATATAGACTGACAATGGGAGTTAAAGCTATATAATGTTAATGCTTGTTGATTCGTTCACACATAAAGTTTCAATGTGTCCGTTTCATGTGAAGAATTATTAACAACTAGCAAATTGCCCTGTGTTGCTTTTAATATTGCTGTTCGCCCTCCATATTCTAGCATTAGGGTTGAACTAATTTGATAATGCGTATCCTATAAACATAATTAATCAGAATTACATAAAGCATACTATGATACCCTAAAATAGAATTTCTGTAAATAGCAAAAAATTACCACAGATAATAAGCGAGTTTAATCTAAATTTGTTCACAAGTTGGGAAATCAGTTTTAAAAAAAGCTTGATAAAAACTCATCTTTGCAGCCATTTCTTCGCATTTCTTAATTACGTGATTCTACTACTGGTTTATACAATGTATCTCCTCTACAGAAGAGATAAGAAAACTAACCTTCCACCCTGGACGTAAAAAATGGCGCGCTTCTCCCGCACGCCGGATTCTTGAAACACTGGATAAATAACGAGATCCCATTTCCACCGGAGGGTGACATTTTTCTCTCTTGGAAAGCAGCCACAGAAATAGTGCAGTGACACGGAAGACTTTCCTTACAACAAATCCAGGTCTCTGGTGGCGGGGGCCGTGGTTTCCCGTACGCTGCAGGGGATACCACACATCACTCGGCGGAATCTCCGCTTCCACCCCCGCCTCCGCCCCCGCGCCCACCCTTCCATCGCCCCGCCCCTCCCCT
>BOPP01000014.1:7595637-7605829 GCA_017312745.1 Gryllus bimaculatus | reverse complement strand
CCTCCCGCCCTGCTCCTCCCCCCCTCCGCTCGCCCTGCGCTGTGCCTTTGTGCGGCGCGCGGGGGCCCGGGCTGGTCTGAGCGTCGTCTTGCAGAGGCGGAGCCGCGTCGTTAATGCTGTTATCATAACGTCGTTCGACAGATTCCCCGCCTGCAGGCGCTCCCCGACCGCCCCCTGCCGAGCCCCAGCCACGGGCATCCGCTGTCGCGCTGCCGCTGTCTTTACTCTCGGTCTCGCGTTCGCCTTTTTTTACTCTTGCTTTTTTATTTCTTCTTTTTCGCCTGTTTGTTCCCTGCAGTGCCCTTTATGTGACGTAAATTATTATCGGTCTTCCTGTCTGTTTCTAACACTTCCTCTTCCTTCTTTTTTGTTATTGGTTCGGGACGAAAGTTCGTTCAACCTACTTGACGGCGCACAGCATACAATACTAGCCCCTTGATTGTGCCGCTACATTGCTATGGAAAACGGTATACTCTATATTGCCGTGTTTTATAGTAAAATATACCACTTACAAATTTTACGGTGAATTGAACATAGCTTTACAGCGGGTAACATGCTTTCCTGGTGCTTGTGCTGCACCTGCACCGAAAGACCAACACAATAAATGCTTTTCATTCTTTGAATTCTATTGTGAAAAACTGCGTAGTCTTTGATCAACATCTTTTCACTACCTATATCCTCTCTAATTCCCTCAATTCTTATTTGAGTCAATTTCCTTTCGGCATTGTAGCTACGAGAGTGTGATTTGATATATCTCATTTCTGATGTAAACTTCTCCATATTCACAAATTCACAGAACCCTCATTTTTAAACTTGATACCATTTTCTCAGAAAGGAAATCTCAGTAGCATCTGTAAAAAAAATTCTCTCACTTCCGTGTGACTTTCACAAACCGTATTGTATTTCTATGCCTCCTCCCCGAAGTTAATTTATTTTTTGGTGTCTCTTTCCAAGTCACCCCACTACCTTTCCCACTTTAAGTTACAATAAACATTGTTTTCTTACGTGTTCTCATAGGTGTCCCAATTCAATATTAATAGCTGCTTATCTGCATGTAAATTAATTACTTATTTCATCTGAGAAATGCTGATTAAACTAACATAATTAATTTTCTCTAATAATAAATTTCCGTTACTTCGGATCTTTTATAATTTCGATAAATGTTATCTTTCTAAACGTCTTTCACTACGCGACCTATCTATTCCCAGTTTTATTGAAGGAATCATGTGAGTGTGTTTCGAAATTTTAGAATCTTTTATAAATTAGTACAAAGTGTTACTGATATTAATCGAAAGACCCCTCATACTTGTGTTACTTTATGAACACAACATGTCTTTGCCTTTTTGACAAGTTACAATGACGTCACATTTGGTGCTAATTATGCCCCCAAAAGTATAAAAGTATTTTTCTTTAGAAGGTTTTTTTTACCTAGAATAAACATTCTGCGAATTCACTACACCCCCACCCACCATTCAGCCGGAACGCAGCCCCTCTCTGCTCCCCCCTTCCACCCCCCTCCGTCGCCCGCAGCGCGCGACGCGGAGCGAGGCCTTCCGAGGGCGCGTCCTCCCCTCTTCCAAGGTTTTCGCTTCCTGATTCCGCGCAATTCCTTTTTCTGTCCCGCTGGCGATATCCGGGACGGGGGCGGGGCGGGCTCGGGGCAGGAGGGCGGGCGGGCGCGGCGACAGCTCCGCTCCGGGAGGGGAAATAAATGAGATTTCGCTAGGCAGATCCCTGCCGGCGCGGCGCGGCGGCGGAGGGACGGCCCCCGATGCGGCCCCGTGGCCCGGCGGCGGCCTCTTCATAACGCGGTGGTTCGAGACAAAGCGCTTGACAAATCTGGCGACCCCGTGGCCCTCGGCCGAAACCTCCGGCCGAGGAAGCCATAACAACATTCGTCCAAACCTTTGTTTCTGGGGAACGAGACAGAGAAACTGCAGTCCCGGGTTATTAATGAATGGAGAAGACTTTATGAAACATTTTTCTTTATTTTCTGTTTGGGACGTAATGTTTCATTTTGAGATCTTTTTCTTATCGAAGTGTAGCTTTTTGGGCGGATGATGTTGGGACTGATTCACATCCGTAAAATGGTGAATTTTTCGATCATTTGTATTATGATTACAATTATTTGCATTTCAAGAGATGATTTTGTGATAGGAAACAATCAAATTGTACCCACATATGAATACAAGATGTAAATTCGCCATTCAAATAATATAAACTATTTCTAAAACTTTGATTAAAAACTATTTTAAATTTATTAAGTGCTACCTCAAAATCGCTCTTTAGAATCCATTTGTAGTTATCTTACTGTGAACTTCATATAAATGAAATGTTGTAACTCCTCCGATAAGTAAATATTTTTTTGAGAAACTGCCAGATTAATTGAAACAAGAAAACATTTTCCTAGAAATATGTGAGATTTTAGTTAAAAATACACATGAAATTTTGGGAAAATATATTCAAGGTTCACACAGTAGAAGGATTTTAACATTCCAAGTATGATAGCATAAAAAATGTTTAGAAACATTTTCAGTAGTAGTAAATAATCACCATTCAAATCCCAAAATAACAAACGTATGCTTATCTAAAGGATCCCCTCTTTCACCCACTCTTTTAAACATGTAGCGGACATCCCAAAATTGAACTCCATACAGATAGCTCAGTTTTCTGACGATACCACAAATTACTCATCTGGAACCTCACTCATAACAATCAAAAATAGAATATCTATCTATCTATCTATCTATCTATATATATTTATATATATATATATATATATTTTATATATATATATATATATATATATATTTTATATATATATATATATATATATATATATAAAATTAATGAAAGCTGAACATCAAGGTCAAAAATTAAACTTATCCAAATAAAACTGCAGCTAAAATATTAACACTTAAATCATATACATCTCCTCCTCCATTAACATTAAATAACGAACCGATGAACTGGTACCCATCAAACAAGCTAATAAAATACTTACGCCTCAACATGGTCACTAACCTAAACTGCAAAAATCACATTGACAATAAAGTAATTCATGCTAAAAAGAAACTATTACAATTAAAACCAATAATCGACAGAAACAGACACCTACCTTATGACACAGCACTATATTTAAATAGCACGCAGTAAAACAACGGTTAGACTCTCCTACTGTATGCGTAGGGCTAAGACCAATATTAACAAAATTCGAATAATCAAAAATCAATTCCTAATGACAATAACCAAAGCACCATAGTTCACATCTAATACAAGCTTCATAAAAAATGCAATCTTCAACCGATAATCTAGTACATCATATACCTATTCACCCGATTCTACTCCAACCTAATGCAGAAACCACATTTATACGGATACAACCTAGCCAGAAACCCCACCTATATCCCCAAAATAATAATAAATACCCTTTCCACTTATTCCTAAAGCTATTTTCCAAAATGGACCCTAATTAGAGGTGACCATTAAGTTTCCTCAACCGCAATGCAGGCTGTAAGTTTAATTTTGTTTAGTAATAAGTCAACATATGTAGAAGGAATGTAAAACTGTATTGTGTAAATACCATCATAAGGAAAACAGTAAACAAATAGTATGATAGCGAGACATTCCTGTAGACTCCCAGCATCACGTGATAATTAGGATATTATCGTGTCCATTTCTGGTGTACACTAGTCTTGTGTATGTGTGTATGTGTGTGTATGTGTGTGTATGTGTGTGTATGTGTGTGTGTGTGTGAGAGAGAGAGAGAGAGAGAGAGAGAGAGAGAGAGAGAGAGAGAGAGAGAGTCCGCGGGTCCGCGGGCGTGCGTGTGTCTGTTTGAGAGAATTAAAATCAGTGCGCAGTCGACTGCAGCCTTTATAGTCACTGAGTCTGTCACGTTGTGTTGATTCAGAGGTAGCTGTTATTTTGTTTGCAAGCCCTTGCTGGATATGAGTAAAATAGGGATGACTGTTGTATTCCAAAATACAAAAATTTAGAAGTTAAAAAAAATTCATTTGAGTGTTACTGTTTTAAATTTGTATTGAATTTAACGTATGATTATTCTCGAAGGCAATTACGCAAAATTAAATTCGCAAAAATTTTTCATTTCAAAGGAAAACGAGAAATAGTTATTCGACATGTTACGATAACCAGAGATTTCATTGAAGCTGCCATAGAGGGTATAATTAAGAATGAAATGCACCCTATATATATATATATATATAAACACACACTTCAACATGTCGAAGAGTTTGTGAACCCTTACCTTTTCCACCGTCACTTCATAAGATCTCTCTGAGCAAATAACTACCAAAAGGAAGTATTCAGTCAACGATGTGTTTATATGCGTCCCACAACTTTGAATCTGCCGACAGAGTTTCCCCACCCGTGACTTCTCTCCTTTTTCGTTCCCCTGTCCTTGCATGTTTATCTGGCGTTTCTCTTTGTGGCTTAGCGCAGCTCCACGGTACCCGGGTCAACCCCTGGTTATTTCAGCTTTGCGATCGTTCGCGGCGTCTGTTTTAACGCCACTGTTTTCCTCTCGGGTTCGTTTCGCGCGCGCGGGTAGGCAGACGGGCGGGCGGGCGGACGGCTGCTGCGGGCCTCTGCCGGCTCCACTCCATTCGCGGGTAGATGCAAATATTGCAGGAATACGAGTTAATTAAGCACACATCGAACAGGGCTTGCGCATCCGCGGCCCCGGACTGCGTCCGCGCGGGCAGTCGCAGGGGCCGAGGTGGAGGGGCAGGTGGGAGAGGGTGGCAAGGGGGTTGAGAGGAATGGGGGAGAGGGGCGGAGATGGTGACGAGTGTCAGCACAACCCGTCAGCGAATCTAACTGCCACGCCCTCCGCTATTTATGTTGCAGGGCAGCGCTTCAATGTCCATGTCTGCGAGTTCTCTGAACCCTGGCAAGTTCTCTGAAACCGAGATTTTGAAATTAGTTTTTTCAGTGTTTTCTTTTGCAATGCGCGAATTAATTTTTGTTGCAGTTAAACCGGTTGTCTCCTGTCGTAGATATAGTAGTTTAAAGAATCCTGCAAAATTGGCGCTTTGTAAGCTTTTAACAACAGTAATGGACGTTTTAAATTGTCAGCCGTTCAACGGTATCCCAACGGATATTGTACAATATCGTGCTTCTTGAATTAAGGTATTTTTCTATTATCGTACATAAATCTTAAAAGTCCCATACAAATGGAAGGGAGGCGAACTTCAAAATCATTTTCCCCTACCTTTGTTTAAGTACTATTCCTGTTACTATTTTATCATTTAGGTCTTTCAATACTAAAACCTTTCTGAACTTTTAGTGTTAATTTCGTTTTTCAGTGCTCATTGAATGTTTGCAAAATATTAAAAATCGTCGCCATGCGTTTTGTGGAAACGTCAGTGCTTTCTTGCAGTTAAGGCTGCTATAAATCACGTTGAAATCATATTTGAGTGTCTGTCAATATTTCACAATCAAAGCAACAGAGTGTTGAACAGGTTCTTTAAAATAAGTGCGTAGCCATCTGTGTTCCTTCGGAAAGATACAGATACCCCAAGTACAGAAAGTGATCAATATATACTTGACCTTGCCATAACTCAAAAATGGGAAATATTGGAACATAAACATGTAGAAAATATTTTAAGATGATCGTAAATACATGTTTAATTTCTTCTTATGAAGTATATAACAGTTTCTTCAATTATATTGGAATATATTCTGGGATTCTCTGTTGAACCCCTTGTGAATTGGTTTTCACCAGGTATTGGAATGACAGTAATAAGCGATTGGTAGAATGAATTCAGTTACGTTATAACATTAAATTCTGTGCTAAAATATTTCTTCAATATAGCATCTACTACAGCTCACGAGTGATAGTTGACGAACGTTTGCCTTCTGCTGTCATTTCAAAAAGTTTCTGCCAGCCAAGAAAGCGTGTAGAGCTTAGTGGCTTACGCACTATGAGCAGAAAGACAATAAAATCAAGCGAAAACTTTGTTCAATGTTTTTCAAACAAATATGTCATGCCAAAACACTAGTTTGACATTGCTCATATAAAAAGAAAATAACACAAAAACGACTTTTTAGTAATATTTTCATCGGTGGAATGTACATAGAGCTTTGTTTTATTTTTAGGGTGAGTAATATTCGCTCTCTTATAATACTTAAATTACCTTTCATACAAAAAGTCAAACATGGTACAAAAGGTTTCCTACTTTTTAACAGATTTCTGATTATGTATTTTTAGACATGAATGTAATGTTTCTTTAATGAATTGGGTGTCTTTATTTTCATTCTAACGTCCGTTAAAGGTAATTGGTAACCAATTATGTATTAGTATGTGTATTAGATCGCAATTTAATACCATTCTTTATCTCAATAAATGAATGAACATTAACTATACAGGCTTTAATAGACAAGTAAATTCTTCTTCAATGCAAAAATCTATTGGTTCACTTCGGTTTAACCGGCGGCGCCATGCGCTTCCGATGGGCTATCTGGCTCGATGTGCATGATTAATTAAAAATACGACGCACGCCGGGCGCCTCCCGGTGCGCGAGAGTGGCTTTTCCATAACGCGCGGCGACGGCCAACGAATCGAGAGGGTTGCGATGAGTTGTACTCGCGCGGAACCAGTCAGAAAAGATGGCACTGTTCAACTGTGTGGCTATTATGAATATGTAATGGGCTAACATAGGACAAAAACAGTATAAATATCAAAGAGTAGGGACCGCGTATATGCGAAGAAAACAAAACGCGAATAGAAATATCTGAAATAATTTGAAGTTTAAACTATCATAAGCTATGGCGTTGAAATACAGTTGTAGTTTTCAGCCCTCTGATTTAGACTTTAGACTTAGTCATTATGAGGCCTTACACTAAGCCATTATACGTTCCATATGTGATGGGATGTCACAAAGATTATTAAATGGGAATAATAAATTGACGTAATCGTAAATATGGACGTTAGCAACAACGGTGGTGTAGAAAAGAAACTGAGGTGAGCTTTATTTTGAAAACAATACAAAGAAATGACAACAGAATGGATGGTGGGGAAAGTACATTATATCTTAATAAATAATACAGTGAAAGGACACGTGAGAACATTCCGTGGGGCAGAAAATAAATTAAGAAGTAATTACGAAGCAGGAACTCAAATAATAAACAGATAATATGTTAAATGTATAGTTGTTATAGTTTTCAAATAGGATATTGGTATGAATATATAAATGTTTCTCGGCTTAATACATTACTAAATGTTGATAACTGAAGTATCTACCTTATTTATGAGTAAAAAACAAAGAGAGTTTCCAATCTTAGGAAACAAATTACTTTACGTAAATATTACGCGACAGAGTATCTGTATAGACGGCCTATCATACATATATAAATTTTTAACATGACGGGGCTATCTTGGGATAACCTCCGAGCAATAGTCAGGTGAAATGTGAAATTTGAAACAGTAAATTCAGGAGAAAAATTAAACAAAAAGGTACCAGGAACGGTCCTCAATCAGACATGTGGCATGAAAGTTATTATGAGGTACGCTGTGGTTCTATTGTCTTCCAAACCGCAATCACTAGGATGCATTTTTCGATTTACAATATATTTTTCCTTCTCTACAAATATTCCTAAACCGGCCAACCGAATCTCATGAATCGAAATTAAAAGCATATTTGTTCATAGTTTAAAAATATTTTTACGGATGCAATATTGCGACGTACTCTTGTTAATGTGTCACAACAAGGAAACCGATATTAGGCGAGAGGGTGAAGTAGCGGGTAAATAAGGAAAGTGAGTGGAAGAGATGTTTTTTATACTTCATTTTCAATATCCGTACTTTTATTATATTTAATGTTTTTCCGCTCATAATACTATACTTCTAAACAACTTCACCAATTAATATGTTGCTTGATTATCCTCGAACCGCAGTTGACTTATCTCTTATCCCGATTATGTGGATGCGGCTTCTACACTTTGATTTTTTCGTGCGTGTCTGATTTTCCTACGACGTACGAGCTATTTGTATCTCCTATAAAAAACATCTCTTCCATTTACTTTCCTTGTTTACCATTATTCACCTTCTCGCCGAATATCGGTTTCGTTGTTCTCAGAGCATTCCTGTGGATTGCACATCGTAACGACATCATTCGCTGCTACATCTCTTTAATTCGCCTTCTTCTTCCGACACATCTAACCAACATGTTCGGGTGTGACCTGCTTTTTACGAATTTTCCTCCAAACACAATCCGTTTATCCTCCCCAGCTTCTAACTGATTGAATATTTTGTTTACGAGCACGACCCGTTGTGTGTTGTCTTGCTTACGAGCGTATTCACTCCTGATTATTTTGTTTACGAGCGCGACAATTGCTATGGCTTCGTAGTCAACAGATATTTGTTTTGAAAGTGTAGTGTATGTTATAACCTGGGAGGTGGCGGTGTTCGTCTCCAACTAGAATGTGAGATTCGAGATGACCTTCAGATAAACGTATTACCTTTCTATACACCTTTTCTTGAACGATGGATTGAAGAAATGCGGGTAGAGTGGGGGTATTAGTTACGAAATCGGCCACTAGATTTTAGGAAGCAATGCCGGTCTCTGGAGAATTAGTCATGCCTTCGCAACTTGCTCAATAATTAGCGTTCTAACTTTCTCATGAGTTCGAGGTATTTCCCATGATGGATCCTCAAGTGCTTCGGTCATTTCTTTAGATTTTTTTTAGAAAATCGTGGACAGAATTTCTCATATTCAACAGAAAATACTTTATATTTCGCGCCAGAGAAGACGTATTTGAAATGTTGGCAGCATCGCCTCGAGCGTTTGCCTTCAACTGTTATTGTGCCAGAGAGGGGGAAGCAAGGTCATCGTTCAAGAAAAGTTGCGCGAGATATACATCCGCCAGCGGGGCACCGTCCAAAGGGGAGAAGATCTAAACTCTTAGATTTCCGCAATGTGACGTAGAGTAGTGCACGTAAGAGCGAGTGTGAGGGGAACGGATAGGACATGGAATAGGAAGAAAAGATCGCGCGTGGTTCATGGCCCGTTTATGCTGGTAATGACCAAAGAAACCCCCAATAACTACCGATCAAAGCTGCCGGATACTAGAATTCTCCCCGCTAGATAGCGACTGAAATCGTCGTAGCTATCTTCCCATTCCTGATGGTGTTTGTCTTTTGAACATCGTCCCACCTATTTATTCCGATCCCTCGCCCACATCGTGATTCAAAATATTTTCCGTTTTACTTTCCGTTTCCGCAATTCCCCTTCTATTTTCACTTGTATAGCATCTTCCCTGAAAAAATGAACATCCTGTAAATTTGATAGATTGCATGTGTCATTGCGACGAGCGTGTCTGGTGCGTAAGACTTGTGAGAAGAGGGTCACGCTCAAAGGAAGAATTCGCAGCTCAGAGGCGCATTCGTCCCATGAATGCGGGAATAAACATTAATCCCATGCTTCGTTTTCATGGTCGAGTTGTACACATATGAATTTGTGTTCCTTCCCTTGCTCTCGTTTTATATCATTCCTCCTGCCAGTTTGTTCGCATTAGGGTCACCAAATTATGTTCCTATGTCCCCTATATAATTATTCAGAAGCTCCATTACACATCTATTGAATATACATGTTCTTGCTAATCCTTCTGATTTCTCTCTTTGCTAAATTAGTTACGTCTTTTTTTGAATCTTTGGCACTGAACTAATAGATTTCCTGCCATATTATCGCAATATCTTTGTTATTTAGAAAACCGTATCTCTTGGTAATCTGCTTTTACGCTTGTCACCTATTTTATACACTCTAAATAGGTCTAATTTCCATTACCATTTTTCATACATTTCATTGTCATTGCCGTATTAAACGAGTATAGTATTCTTGTCCCCAACAATGCTTTTCATTTCTGCGGTCTATCAACGTTGATTGTCCGTGTGACACTCTTCCCTGCACTTCGAAATCTCACTATCTCATATTTTCTACCCGCTGTCCCCCTCTTCATTCAAGGCCTCTTCCTCATCTTACACCAGCCCCACATCCCCATTACCATTTCTTCCTCTCCCAACACTCAGCCTCTTTCTTCCTCCCATTTTTTCGTCTCTCACTCGCATGGTCAGCGTAGCCAGCGTGCCTCTCTCAGCCCATCTGTCCCTGCTGCCCGCCTGGCGTGCCGTGATTGGCGTGGCCGGTCGCGCATTCCGCGGACGGGCGGGCGG
>BOPP01000014.1:7584833-7595284 GCA_017312745.1 Gryllus bimaculatus | reverse complement strand
GGGCGCGTTGGTAGGAGAGATTGCCCTGGCGGCGCACCGGGGGAGGGGGGGGGGAGAAATTGTTGTAAGTGATGGGGAGGCTAAGCGGAAGATTAAATGCGTGGGGATGGCAGATGCTGTTGATGACAACTCCCGGGGAGTACAACTGAGGGGTGAGGGCGTACAAATGCTACCAATTTGGCTCATAATTTCGAACTGACAAAATGATTTACTTACAATATTCAATTTAATTATATTTGAGTGTTCTTGGAGATTTGGGGCGTGACCAAAACGTTATAACATATGTGCCTCAGAGTTTTAATGTATCATCAGATTTTTAATGTAATTAAGAGGGATATGGAGCTAGTCTGTCCATTCGTATGTATTTTAGATATTCATTTGTATTTTAAGAGGGAGCAAAAGTTTTACGCGGAAAAGGTAAATAATAAAAAAACATTATTTCCAAACAATGAGGTTATTAAAATTATTTTAATAATCTTATTTTGAATTCTGTTGCTTCTCCTACTGAGGAAAATTTGTTCAGACCTACAGTGTAAAACATTGCTTAAGCCTGGCCGCAAAAATAGTGCATTCCATCACTGCATTGCCTTGATTGTAGGTAAATGAAGATTCAAATTCACGTAGGGAGATCCAATACTTATAATCGGGTTGAATAGTGTAATCAACAAGAGTCTTATGATAAATTAGTTCTTAAATCGCAGAAATATATTGAAATATGGAAGTTTGGAAATATGTACTTTCAAATTTATTTCATCTGGCTTAAATAATCGAAAGCAGAAATAAGTTGATGAGTTTTGGTTCTGTTCAGTATTAGCTCAAGAGCCTATAGTTCATTATAAATAACTTTAAAACAGTTCATCTTTAATTTAATGCTAATTGATGTTGTATATTAAAGGGACATTAAAAGAGGGTAGTGCCAAATTTCTTAATGTACACACAAAGTCTAAATTATTTCGAAGTCTTGTTTTATTGAAAATCTTATATTATTGTATCTATACTACAGGTCTGTATCCTTAAATATTTAAGAAAAATATTTCCTCTATGCTTCGACATTTTAACAAATTAGGCAGACAAACTAATAGAAATATTTTTCGTGTTAGTTGTTCTCTATTATCCTTTAATTACTAACTTTGTGCATTGAAAAACAAACAAGTTGGTTAAATAATATAAGATAAAAGGAAACTGAAATAAAATCTTACTACTAAAATATTGTTTATTACAGTCTCCTTCAATTATGCGGATTGCATCTAGGGGCAACGAGATTTTTGAATGAGTATGCCATATATATTAAAGTGAATAAGAAAATTATTGAAAGAAAATATTTTCACATTCACTTACTTTGCTCAATAATTAGTAAGTTTTTATTTTAATTTCGTGTCGTTAAAATATAAAATGAAAATATTTAGTCATTCTTTTCAGCAATGTTACAGTTTACAGACTGAATGGTAGACAATGACACGGAATTGCAACCTTATCTGTTAATTGTATTGTTGTTTGAAAGTACTCCACTACTGAGAGCTAGTCTCAAATCCCCCAGCACTACTCTGTGAACAAAACTAGGGAGGTAACTGATACTTTTGAAGCGACAAAGTAAGAAAGGTTTCACTGGAAGACAACATGAGTTGTGGGCTCATTTTTCACAGATCCTAGAATAATGGTCACGTTCAATCTCTGTTGTTTACTTTGGACGAGTATGTCATACGAAACGATGCATACATAGACGGCTCTCTTGAAAGAAGAAGTTTTGAATTATCCCTCTTATGTAGAGAGTCCTTGAAATTCCCATCAAACACGTTGTAGTTGTAGATAGAATTTTGTAATTGTGGAGAGAAAGTGCAAACAACTCGAAATATTTTTTTTCTGTTTAATTATATAAGCTTTTTTATGTAACTGCTGTCACTGTGTTCCTTAACATGAGAATAAATCGCATTCAGGAACGCATCGGAGGTTTAATGCGCACCTGTAGAAGTCCTATTAAACTGCTTTGTGATCAGGAGATCCCTTTTCAACCCTCCTCACCGGGCCCTGCCATCCCTGCGGACCTCACTGCTTAGCCGGCGCGTAAGCGACCTAAGTCTTGTCGGAGTTAGGACCGGCTGCTGGAGTCCGGGATTACACCTGCCACGAAGTCGGGCAGTTACGTATCGATGTGGAGTCAAGGGTCACAAAGGGAATGGAGGAGGGGCACTGAGGACGACAAAGCTTACCGTCGCCCTTTCAAATCCCTTTCGCCCTACCTTCGCTGCCCTTACAGCGCTCTGCCTCCACGGATTCGCAATCACATCTTTGCCGTTGCCAAGTCACGTCGTCTTCTTCTAAGACGTAGCCACTAGTAGCGTGAAGCGACTCTATTTCGCACAATCCGCCCACCTGAAGTAAGAGAACTAGGAGTAATTTGTACTTGACAGTATCATCTCTCCAGCTTAGCATTATCTGATTACAGAGGTCTAGGAATTTAATTTAGTGAATATACTTATAAATATTTTATCAAACTTTTGAATATATTAAAAATGAAATTATTAGTTTGGTATTTCTTATTAGATAAGTACTATTGATGCAATTTACATTTTTACGTTACAATACTAAGTTTTAATTTAAATATGCAAAATATCATTCAAGATAATTGACGCATTTGATCAATAATTTTAAAATGTTAATGAAACAGAAGTTTTATGTCAGCGTAAAATACTACATCCCCTAAAACTACTGTAAACCTTCCACCCTTATTTCACTGAGATTTTCTTGGCTTCGCTATTCCTCTTTTTGTTGCTAACTCTGTGCCACGTTTAGTTCTCTAGATATGTTCTCTGTTCGTTTAATTACGCATCATGTAAGAGCCTTTTTTAAATTCTCTTAGAATATTCGCCATTCCGTTGTTTCGTGTCAGCCTACTCGTCTCACCTTACTGGCTCATTCTGATTCTAAGGCATCTCTGCTTCCCCTCCTTCTCCCTGGCTCCCAATTAGTTCCTCTCACCCCGTTCCCCTTTACAACTCAAACAGATTCTTTCATGTCACCTTTACGTGCCTTCTTTCTCCTGCCGAACTCTGCTGTCCTCTGTCATTGCCTTCGGCGACAGCTATTCTCCTACTATTTTTGGTTGCCGACCTAAAATTACACATTTTTTATGCTTCGTTTCGTACTGGTCTTGGCACGTACATTTGGCTTTCCTTTGATATAGCGACTTCTTAATCTCGCTCAGTTACCTTCATACCTTGCGCTGTCGCCTTTAGTTAGAAACAATGTTCCCACTGCTCCCCCCTCCGCCAGCGCGGCCACACCTGAATTATTGCGTTCATTACTCGTGGAAACCGCGCGGGCCGCCACCTGTCTGGCTCTGCGACCCGCCCCCACCCCCAACCCCCGTTTGTCCTCGCAGTCGGTGTCGCCTCCTCGACCTGCTCCACACTCGCGTTCACTCGCCTTCGGGTGCGGCGCTCTCTATTTCGAATCGGTGCACGATCCTCGCTTGTCTTCCCAGACGAGAATCCTCTGCCAAATTTGTGTGCTGTCGAGTACGTGATGTTATTCTAACGACCTCCTTTTTGTCTTGAATACGCGAAGAACTGCCTTGCGGAGGAAAACTTTTTTTTTCCAGATGTCTGCGAAGAATTCGGCGGGAAGCTGTTCTTTTCCAGAGCGTAGCAACTTCTCTGATATTTAGTTACAGTAGAGTTACATTGGTGTTTAAGTCGTCATTCAATGGAGGATCTGCTTGAACAACAAAATGAACGTTACAAATATACGCATTATAAATGAAATATACATGTCCATTAAAGCTTTATTGTAGCAACAAAATGAAGGTAATACTATTTACATAGTTGATTACATAGTTGGCAATTATGAATATTGTAAAGTACTTCAATTTTAATTCAGTTGATCGGCAATGTTTTACCAAGTTCACTTTCTGTAGTGTAAATAAATATAGGTATCCGCACGTTGAAGTAAAGCTATAAATAAAGTAAAACAGTGGACTATGATTAGTGTGGTTGCATGAAGCGGTGGCGGAGAGTTTGAGACACTGAAGTACTTCAAGGGCGAAGCAATGGCAGGGGCAGGGAGGCTAATGTTCATTGGTGACAAAGTATCATCGAAACTTCCGCTCAAGCGGCGCCTCCTCCCATCGCTCCGCGAAGATTTGGTCGTAAATTCCTGTTCTGTAACATTGAGATTCCATCACTGTTTCTCTGTTTTCTCTCTCTCTCCCTCTCTCTCCCCCTCACTCACTCTTTCTCGCTCTCTCCCCCCTCTCTCCCTCTCTCTCCCTCTCCCTCCCTGTTTCTTTCTCTCGCTCTCCAAGTTCCCGTCTCTTTCAGTAAGTATGCTGTCACCAACCCTAACTCCATCTTCACCTCTCTCTCTCTCTCTCTCTCTCTCTCTCTCTCCCTCTTTCTCCCTCCCTCTATTTCTCCCTCCCTCTATTTCTCCCTCCCTCCCTCCCTCCCTCTCTCTCTCTCTCTCCCTTTCTCTCTGACATTTACGATTGCTCATCTTCCTTGCTCCCCGGCGCGCCGCATGGTTCGGCTAGGCGCGGCGCTTGGAGTGTCCGCCTGCGACCTTTCTCGCGCGGGCGCTCGCAGGGCGACTAATCGGCGCTCTAATGACGCGGCGCTAGCGTGTTCTGTTTTTTCTCAAGCTGAGAAACAAACAGTCGCGCATCGAACCGCGCTGTAATTGATTAGCCGAGAGACGCAGCGCGGCCCCCGGCGCCTCGAACTCAAGCAGGGGAGGATGAGGACGAAGAAGACCTCACTCTGAAGCTTCCTCTCAGGCGTGGTAAAGCGAACAAATTGCCAGAGGAGACGTCGCAGTTTTTTTCTTCGCTTCACGTAAAACAAAATACCTCCCATTTTTTTTGTGAAAAGAGTACCGGTGTTTTGTTACTTAAATTTCCCCGCGATGTCACACGAAAGTAGGTAGTAGGAACGAAAGCAGAGTTTTAAGATAAATTTTTATCAACTTTGAGCCTCTTAGACCTTCGCATCGGAATAATACAAAGGGTTGGAGAATTTGTGTCGCGGGAGGCTCGTTTGGGGTCGCAAGAAGTCGAGAAGCGAAAGCCGCCAGAGAGGGCGACCAGGAAGAGGCCCGGCCGCCGCCGACGCCGCTGACAAAGGAACTGGGTTTGGGGCGAGAGCGACTTGGGCCGGAGTGAGGTCACGTGCGCGTGGTTCCGCGGCACTCAGGAAAACTTCTCTACATGCTTCGGTTCTGCATCTGTGGAGGATTTTGCGTTTTTTTCTATGTTTTCCTTTCCAAGGTGGCAAAGGAGATAACAAATGGTTTGGAAAAAGAAAACTTACAATTACATTTCACTTACTTGTGTCACGTAATGAATAGAATTATATTTAATCAATATATATATATATATATATATATATATATATATATATATATATATATAATTAATCACAATATATATCAATTAATCAAACATTCTACATATGGTTTAAGCGCTAGGGATGTTCACAGTCCGACAGACGGACGACAGGACGGTCGGACGTTTTGAAAAAAAACACTTTTTCGGTATCAGGGGACCCCAAAAATGTATTTCCATTGAAATTTCGTAATCTATTTTCCGCGTCATTACATAACTTTTCCTGTAAGTAGTATAGGGGAAGTTATGTAATTCTCTGTATATACGTATGTATACGGGAGGGTAAAAACAATTAACTTTATTCTAAAAATTCGTTTGTTCTTAATAGCTATTTGCGCAAGTTTCCATTGCGCATTATTTAGATATAAAGCGAAATGCTTACTAAAACCTCTTTTCTGTTGGGTATTCAATACTTGTCAGTTCTCATACTTTTTATCTAATCCAGTATTTTGTATCTATTATAAGTTTCCGTGTTCTAAAATACCTTTGATTAAATGTATAGACTCAAACAGAACAAAAATATACACAGTATCTACAAAGATGTGCCCTTTTTATAAATAACAGTTATCTTGTAGCGAGTGTTTCAAGGAGTGTAGTAATCGTGTATGACGATTGTCTTTTCCTATGATGTAGTCTTCCGTAAATACTCTAGAAACACATTTCTCTTTTGATATAACTCCCAAAACTTTGTATTCTGCTAACGTTTACTTATGACTCCTGTTGCAGAGTTTACTACTCAGATAATGAAGAGAAGTTTTCAAAGTTGCTTTTTTGAAACCCGCTGTATTTTTGAAGTTAATTGGATTCGCGGGGATGGCGTGTCGCAAAAGCGGTTAAGCAGTGTAAAATACCCTTGAACTAAAATAAATGCGTGGTGCTAGATAGAGCCACCGACCGTCAGGCTTCTGTCCCTGGGCGGGGAAAGGGGGGCGGGGCAGTGAGGTGGAGGGTTTCGCCTCGTGGACGTCTTCGCGTGTCCTTGGGGACCAAGGTCGAGGGAGACGCAGCGCCGAGAGCGCAAGCCAATAAAAGATTCCTCACCCGCCGCGTTCGTCCTCCCTGGCCTCTGGCAGGCGGGTTAATTATTTCCCTAGAAGACGGCCCAGCGCTCACTCTCCGGCCGTTGCAGTTTCAGTTGGGAAGGTTTGCGGCGGGAAATGGAGAGAGCGAGATGGAACGGTGGTTTTGTAGAAGGAAGAGGTGCGGGATGTACGAGTATTTTTTGTGGGTAGGCTAGAGAACGAGAGATGAAGGAGAAGTGGATGGTTAAACAAGAGGATAGAATATTTTAGTTTTTGAGACAAGAGAGAAGGAAAAGAAAATTTTTGTAAGTTTATTATTGCAGTCCTTTTCTCTGGTGGATCAAAGAAAGATACTGTATCAAAGATGCAGGGAAAAGAAATCATCTACCAGTACTTCCATTTTATTTCTATAAGAAAATCAGTACTTTGTTGTTTTGAAATAATTTAAGTCATATGAGCTCAACACTTATCTGTACATCCCTTCCTTTATTTTTTTCGCTTGTTCATTCGTGCTGAATATTTTTACTATTTTAATTATATGCAAATATTTTAAGACAATATCCATGAACACATTCAAGTATTAATTTCAGCATTACGTTTTTCCACCGATTTTTTTTAGTTTTTCTTGGCAATAATTTTGAAAGAAGCTGTTAGAAGAGATAGAGGAGTGAAGGAAAGATGTCTCGAGGCAGGTAAGGCGACTGCTCCAGTCTCCAGAGGAGACTCGCCTTCACGTCTAATGAACAGTGAGAGCGCAATATCGCGGAGCCCAGGAGAGCAGCTCTTCTATGGGGCCCCTGCGCTGGAGCTGCTAGTGCTTCAGGAAACTCGTGGCGGCTGGCGTGTGCTTGGTGGCAGTGGCGTCGCGGCTGCGCGAGCCGGCGGCGCAGTTGGTCGTAGAGGCTGAGTGGCGCAGTTAGCGTTAGCGTGCTTGCCTTGTGCGCATGAGTGGTGGTGTTTGTAGCCGCGGCGCGGCCGTGGTGCGGACGGGTCGGGCTGCGGACGGGCGCGCGCATTTGCGCGTTCATCGCAGTGGCCGGTCTGTCTGATGTAGTGGTGGCGCGCTTGGGGCGCGCGCGCGCGGCGGCGGCGCCCGCGAGGTCGAGACGAGCGGAGGAGGACTCGGCGAACTTCCGGGCCAACTTAAATTACAGGCCGTCGACGGACGGAAGGTTTCACCTGCCCGCGGCCACTCCGCCGCTCCCGCTGCTCGCCATCTTGACGTTCCCGAGCTCGATATCTGTATGAAACACATGCTAGCCATTATGCTCGGCTATAGCTTCATTATGGTTCTCAATACATGATGTTCTGTTCTTGGTGCTTCAAGAGAGACGCATGCAAATACAATTTGACCTAATATTCACGTCATCAAATGGATAACTTCATTTGTGATGTTATAAGAGTGGCAGGATTAATGTGGAACTATATTTTCTAATTAAGACTAGAAATCTTTACTAATATAGTAAAAACAGAACATTGGTCCCAACATGTGTATGTCAGGGAGGATATATCGAATAAGCTAGGGTCGCAGTGTCATATACCTTCGTACTATCCTGCAGTTTATGATGCATTTAAATTATTTTACTCTTAGGTGAAATGTTCTGAAACTAAATTAAGTAAAGAGCACCATCACCTCAAACTTTACTTTAATTATAAATTGAATGGAAAGCATAAAAACAAAAAGTATGAATATAGTTGTCAGTTGTGCACCATCGAAGCCGATGAACAATTATTGTACACCCACATCCAGGGACTTCTACAGAAGAATTAATACCATTTAATTCAGATTGCTTTGGATGGTAAATTGTTGCTCATTATATCACTTGTGGGCTGCATTAGTGGCACAGCTTAAAAAATAGAAATTTTCAGTTAATGCACTCTCCAGAATTGCGGATTGGTCTACCTTCAAGCAGCATACCTTACAGAGCAGTATTTCCCCATCAAATGGCAGAAGTATGAATGCAAGAATGACATTTCAACCCAAGATGAAAACTTGAAACTCATTTATGTCAGCAACTGATTTTTTAGTTGTGCCACTATTGTAGCCCACGAACGATACGACATTAATTTTCGAGTACTTTTTGTGCCGGACAAATTGTGCTCGTCCGTACTTATATTATGTATTTATATTATTCATATTGTTCAAGACTCTTACTCATTCAGTTCCAATGAGTGGAGTAGACTGAAAGACTTCTGCGTCATCACCGGTGCCTCTCCATACATACTCCGCTGCAAAGCCAATTTCCGCGGCGCGCGTGCCGCCCAGAGCGGTTGGCCCTCGGCGCCGAGTGCAGGGCGCTTGTGGGCTGGCGCGCGTTCTCCTTGGATCCGAGCGGTTGCGGGGGCGGCCGCACTTGGCAAGAGTTGTGTGGGCGAGCAGACGTTCTGGGCGGAGGCCAGCCGCGCCACCCTGGAGGCAGATCGCAGCCCGAGACTTCCGCCGACCCCCTCCCACCTCCTCCTCCTCCCGGCCCTTCCCGTCACCCTCCAGACGGCACCGTGTCACCGCTTTCCGTCCTGCTCTTCCTCACTTTTCCCCTCCTCGCCTCTCCTTTCACTTCTCAACACTCGCATCCCTTCCTAACAGCTCTTTTCGTCTTCCTCACTCCCTTCTCTTCTACACTTCCCTACCTTCCTTTCCTTTTCTATACTACTCCTCTCCCTTCTTCCCGACTCCCATTCCATCCTCGCCACACCACTTTCTTCCCCCTGCACCCCTCCTATCCTTTCCCTTCCGTGCCTTCCCACTATCCTCCCTGCCCCGTCCCTCTTTTTCCTGCTCCGCTTCGACCCGGTTCGCCCTGCTCCCTATACCGCTCCGCTCCGGCCTCTTCCCGTAAGTTTAGCTGGCTCCTTCAGAATGTGGGCGGCGCCACGCCTCACAGCGCCACGTTTAAGTGATAAGGGTGCCATGGATAAATAGTCCTTCCTTTTCTTTTCAGAATAGAAGTGTATTGCTCACATACGAAAAAATCATGTACACTGTCTGTTCAGACTTCCCGCACCAAGAAACATCATCGTCAGACACAACTTCGCACCATCTCATCGCGAACAAGAATATATAAAATGTTTGGTCGAACGTTTAATTATAATCTAGAAAACACTATTTTCTTCTAAAACATAGTGAGCACATTCTTTGCCCAGCACTCTATAGTGCTGAAGCACAGTTATTGTAGTATTGTAATCGTGTGTGTGATTCACGGTTATTGATGGTGTGTTGTGCCGATGCGCGACCTTCGCTTTTGTTATGGCTATTGTCGCGATTCCTAGCTGTGCGTTTCTAGGGGCGGTGGTCCCCGACCGGGCTAAATCGTACTTATGCGATTTCGCAGAGGGCACGGGCTGCAGCAAATAAAGAAAACCAACTGTACTTTGCCGCGAAGACGGGGAAAAATAATCTAATTTCCGAACGCTTTAAAGTTTTCAAGCGCACCAATTTTAATTGGGGGCCGGAAGTTTGCTTCTCGGTAATCGTATTGCAACGTATTTGCTTGGATGGTTTATTCATGAGCAATTGATGCAAAAACTTCTAATCTAGCGTGTCTAATGGTTTGGTCAGTGCTTGTTATTCCAACTTAGTGTGGGTGAGTTTGACACCGGTATGTAATAGGATGAAACTAATTCATTGAAAATATTTCATCATGAAACTTTCAAAACAAATAATCCAAAATTTACGTTTCTCGAATGCAAAATATATTATTAATTCAATATAACATACATATATACGAACATTCAAAACTGAGTAAATCATTGTTTTAAGTGAAAATAGCTTCTTACTGTTTCACAACTTCAGGATAAAACCTGAACTCTACATCAAAGTACTTTAAGACCATCATTATCTATTAACGCGCTAACTTGATAGTATCCAGATTTATAGTTTCTGCTTGTTTATGATCACCCTGATACAGAGCAGGAGTCATCAAAAATGCTAACTTCTTCACTCAATTATGCTCAACTGCATCTGACCCCGCATGTCGCCCCTACATGCTCTCCGGCGTATCCCCCTCGCATACTCTCCACTTGTTCCCTCGCATGCTCTCCACATGTCCCCT
>BOPP01000014.1:7569026-7584471 GCA_017312745.1 Gryllus bimaculatus | reverse complement strand
CGCATGCTCTCCACATGTCCCCTCGCATGCTCTTCACATATTCCCTCGCATGCTCTTCACATATTCCCTCACATATAAGTTCGCAGTCCTACGTATGTTAACTTCTCCGAGGAGGGGGAAAGATCGAGACGTCATGGTTAACATAAATACTTTCCACCCCTGAGTTTTAACTGAGGTATCCATCACGCATTTGTCCTTAGCCAATCAAAGTGGAACTTGTGGTGTACAAACGAGAAGTCGGTAGGTTTTTTCAAGGTTCTCTCATTTCCCCTACCTCCCATTCCATTTTTCTATCATTAATCACCTCACACAATTATTACACATTAAATCATCACTCATGGACTTGAAGTAATTGAAGGCTTCCAAACCTCAATTAATAAATAAGTTAACAAGAAAAGATAGTTCTTCTTTGTTAGTATAAAAACAAACAATTGTTAACCTCCATGACAGATTAAAAATGGCATCATTAAAGTTAGCATTTTCTCTCTTAATGTCTACTTATTAGAATGCCCCACCAGTACGTTATCTGATTGAGAGATCGCATCCTAAAATAGTATTTACATCATTTGTAAATTTTTACTTTCTTTTCAGTTTCCAGATCAGTGTTCTATAAATACCGACGCACCAACTAAAATAATATTTCATTTATTCTTTTCACTCAACGAATTTCGCAGAAATATGCAAAAGTGGAAATGCAAATGCATTGGAGTTGGAATAATAAAGCGCAGACCAAATTGACGTCCAGTTTATTGAAACTGTTATGTAAATTGGTAACGCATTTCGTCCACTTCTTCAGTATCTGAATAAATTATGCTCATCAATGATTGATAAGTGGTATCTGGATGGAAATTGTATTTGTAAATTAAATGCGTCGCAGCGGTAATTCCGGTGAGCACGCCATACGCGTTTGAATATATCAGGGCGGGGAGAAATAAGCGCGGCGGCGCGCGGCTTCCGCTGGGATTAAACGCTCGCTACAAAAACATTTATTCGCGTATCAGCTCGCGCGGCTGAACCGCCCTGGTCCGCGCCGCTGAGCAGCGATCGACGCCCTTCCGAGCGAAAACAGCGCCCGCTCGCCATGGCACGCACGAAGCGGTCGGCTCAGGCTTCTGCGTTGATACGTGTAGAGGCTGGGTATTTTTTTTATTTCAGACAGACACTATTAATAGCGGTTAATTTTAGAGCAGATACACACGCTTAGTGCAAAAATGAGATAATTGTCAAATGTTGAGATCAAACTGTGAATGAAACAAAGGAAACAAAATAATTTCGTCTGATCGCATCACCTGCTACTGACCTAAATGTAACATAGTACCCAATTTAGTGGTTTGAACACTTGAAATCTGTGAAAGCAACAGCAGAAAATAATTTCGTCTGGCCGAATCACCTACTACTGACTTTAATGTATCATTAAGTGATTTGAATAGTTAAAATAAAATGCAAGTCTGTAAGGCTGTCTAAAAAGTAGGGTATGACCCACGGGATAAAAGTGATTTTATTTTGTTCGTAGTATTTCACCATTCGGCCTATCGACCTCGTGTTGCAATATTTTCTACTCGCAAAATAGAACGCCACTTTTACCAATTGTATCATAAAAAACAATTTTGTGGCTGTAGAAACTCTAGTATATACGCGCTATGCTGTAGGTTATTACTCATCTGTTTTGGTGATGAAAAAATTACTTTTATTTTGGTTAAACACTCTTAAAACTTAATATTGTTACAAGTTTGAACATGATTTGTAGCTTCAAAGTTCGAATGAGTTTCTTGTTACAGCAGGGTTGTACTGTGGCAGGTCGTGAAAGTTACATTTAAACTGAGCACATTTTTACTAACAGATAAAGATGAACGAAAATAAATGTTATCGGGTATTGTGATATTTTTTTCATTTTAAACATTAAGAGCGAGTTTTGACATATATTTGCTAATCTAAAATTATGTTTTCCCTTGCGATACCATCTCAGATGAGTAATTCTCACTGACACGAATAATGAGTTGAATAAATAGAAAAATAATTATTTTGAAAAACAATGTGATGTGTTTGCACCCATTGTTTTTAAATTTTGCTAAACAAATGCTTAATTTAAATTATATAATTGATATGAATAATTAAAAAGTGACGTGAATAAATATAGTACGTATATTATCACACAACACGCTACACATTTTGGTACGTGACTACTGTGCTGTAAAATCTTAACATCAAGGTGGCAAAAATCACAATTCTGTTCGCCTTATTGTTCTGTAATATTAAAGCTTTACAAGTAGTTGGATACGTTTAAGATCTTTTTATACTCAAAGCATCTTTCACAAGACGCAAAAGTGAGTAAATGTGTTATACTTCAATAAACTTATAGACGCTAAATTCATTTTTTCTCAAATTATTAGACAACATAATAAATGCAAAACATGATAGAAACTTCAAGTTTGTCGTACCGTTTTGTTTGCCATGATTTTTGTTGAGTCATATAATCATGTGAATATCACGTGTTTACATGTATTCATATTCACTTACTTGCAAGTGAAATGGCATATCGGAGTCAAATATCCACATGCAACTCGTTCTTGCTTTGAGAGAAAAATTGAATTATCCACTAAAGAAGAGGATCAAACTTCCAACGTCAAATTGCATATCGTATTTTTTAACTGAACCTTCAAAAATCATTTCTCAAAAGTAATTCTACAAGTAAATCGCAAAGTGTACACGGCTTATAACTGAAAAAGAAAGATAATTATACGGTGATAAAATGTTTCATCACGTGTACGGATCTGTGTCCCACAACTTCACTGTGCCTATGAACCTGTAAGAGCCATTACTTCCGCGTAATTTGAAAGACGCTGTTTGAAAAGTACGAATCATCTCAAAGTTTGTGCACGAGTCCACGTTCTGACCTGCGCGAGGTAAACACCCCGTTCCACCCCTACCCCCGCTCTTCCGTGAGCGGTCTGTTGGCCCTGAGCGCTCGCGAGCCGCCGGCATTCAGGCGGCGGGAGCCCACGTGGGCATCCCCGGTGGGCGGGCGGGCACGAGTCGCCGGGGACGGCCCATCTCGCGGCATTTGTTTCCCGGCCGGAGATGGGGGCCGGATAAAAAGGCACTCATCCCGGCCGCTACCTGCGCGCCCCTGGGGACGACCCGCGGATCAAAGACGCGCCTTCGGCCGAGCCTTGCCTGAAATCCCGCTAAATCAGATATTCCGTCTTTGAGCGGCGTCAGCGTCGCGCGGCGTCGCCAGGGGGCGGGGGACGGGGAGGACGGGGGCGGAACGGAGGAGTGAGCGCGGCGCGGTGGCGACGGAGTGGGGATTCGCAACGGGAGACGAGTGCGTGGATTGGTATTGCGATGGCGAGGGGGTTGGTTCGAAAGAAGGACGTGAGAGAAAGATAAAAGAGGCTGCAGAGTTTTGGGGAGAGATGGTGGAGCCTGAGGACGCGGCAGGAGCAGAATCATAAGGAAGGAGAAATGCGATTTGAAAGAGATGGTTGAAACGGCAATGGTGAAGATCTGAGGTAGCAACTGAGTTGCAAGCAGGTCGAGTAAAGCAGATGATAAAAATGTGTTTGGTAGTAATCACTGCAACTCTGACAGAGCTCTAAGAAAGAGAGAGAAGGACTTTGAGTTATCAAAATGGGTAGAAGCTCAGTAGCGAGAGCGGAAGTACTGTGATGAAGAAGGGAAAGGGAATAAGAATGAAATGAAGATCAAGAGGAAAGTGAAAGAGGAGGCCGGAAAAGTGGAAACGGACGCAGCGCTTTCGTCCGTTCTCAGGACGGACAAAAAGCGAGAGACGCGCCCGTCACCGATGTGGGTATACTGAAGAAGGAAGAGGTGGATGCGGGAGGAAGGGTGTGGGGACCCCCGAGGCCGCGTCCGGTCGCTTCGCAACACGATTCGCGACTTAAGCGGCGTGGGAGGGGTGGGAGATGTCCGGGTGGGCGGACGGACGAGAGCGGCTGTCTCGGCCCGGTGGACCGTCCCTGGACGCGATACAAAGGCGAGCGCTGTAAATACTGAGATTCCAGGTAAGTTTTGAATGCACGTTTGAAACTTTGAATATGACGATTGCTTTATTTGACTCCCGGTCTGAAGAACTAACCGATTTGGTTGATTGTGGACTCTTAGTGAGTACTTGTGTTAATATTTTAAAATATTCGGATTTCGTTTAGAAAGCAATTTGAGCTTTCTACTTAACGAAACTTTGTACTTTTTGCTCTAAATGAAAGGTAGCGGTCTCAGTCCAAAAAAATCGTTTAAATGAGGTGAAACGTATATGCAGTATGTTACGTGTTCAATAAGGAAAGAAAGTTATCCCATTCAATGTAAGCGATGTCAACTTTTGGAGCATTCTCAGGCGAATTACAACAGAATCCGCATTACGTTAAATTGAAATTTTAATTCACCAGCTGTTACAAAGTCACAAATCTACCAACCGTACTTCAAAGTGCGTAAAATGCAACGGCTATCACACTGATAATTATCAGTGTTACTCAAAATTCCAAAAGTTCAACAAATCACCCCTCGCACATACAATTCAATCTCCCCAAATCCATCAAACCATTAAAAATAACAATGTTCAACCTACCAGTTCACAATATCATAAAACGTTTTCATTGCAAATTCTACTACAAATAGACCCCTCCCCTCGTCATTCAGTCCACTTCTCTCATTGCAGGCGCCTTATCCTCCCTGGCATACGGCTCCTCCATCCGCAAACTGTCTTAAACTAAGTCGTTGCAAATGAAGTCTCTGAAATAATGTCTGCATTAACCCCACAAATGCAATTCATTATAACGCACATGCTGCCAATTATATTTTTTGGAAGCATTCTCTGTGAATAGGGATTGTATTGTTTTAGAATTTGTAAACCTCCCTTATTTCATTAATCTTGGAGAAAAAGTATAAAACGACATCCTTGGAGTTTTCTATTTTCCATACAGCGCTTATGTAGAACTTTTCTGTTGTAACTTTCCTATTCTTCTTTTGTGCCATGCAATCATTCGGAGTCAGCTAGAGTAAGTTATATTTTAGTCCTTTGTGAATGAGAATCAGTTTCCAAGAAATACTTGAAATAAAATATACATCAAACATATATTCCTTTGAGAAACCTTCTTAACACATCTAATTTAGTTAGTCTACACTTGTGAGTGCTTTTAATGCGTCTGCCTGGGTTTTTCACCTGAAGCTGTGCCGGGCATCCAGCGCCTGTTCGTAAACGCGATGACTGAAAGTACACACCGTGTTACGAGTTGATTACTCAACTCTCGTCTTTTCTCGCCCGCGGAGAGAGGGTATTTGGCTTGGAAAATTTTACCCTCTTGTACAACATTTCTGTGGCAGAGGATGCTGTTTTTTCTTCACTTCCGGTTTTCTGTGTTTTTATATGAAAGAACGTTAATGCGTCATGTTCCAACACAGCTTTTACTGTTTTACATCAATATGATACTTTTTAAACTCTTTGAAAATGTTACAAATATACATTTAAGTAATTAAAGTTTCCTAGATTATTTAGAAAATAGTAAAAGAAAGTCCCCATTTATTGAACATAGAACGGTAAATTGACACACTCTGTGGTTGATGCGGAAACAAGTTGGCAACCACCGTTATTTAATTTCTCGAAAGTTAAAGTAAGCCTACACTATTTGGTGGACATTATTAGTAGCAGAATGTAAGTTACCTAGTTATAATTAGGGAACGGATTCAGGTGAACCAAAATATTATCAATAAAATGTAATAATTATATGCGTCGTCATTGCCAAAAATATTATTTATTAAATAGCAGCTTTTGATGGCCTAGCCATCATCATCAGTTTTCTGCAGTATGAAAGCCGCAAAAACGACTGCCATACAGTTTTTGTGGCTTCCATACAGCAGAAAACTGATGATGATGGCTAAGCCATCGAAAGCTGCTATTTTAATAAATAATATTGTTGGCAATGACGACGCATATAATTATTTCATTGGAAATGCCAACGAAAAATTACCACAATACCAATACAATAAAATGTTCTTAAAATCGTTTTAAAAATGCCCTAAAAGCTAAGAAAATGTAAAATAATATCAAAAAAACAGTTCAGAAGTACAACTCAAGTAGTTGGATATGTAACTGTTGTAATCGAGCACATTTGTCGTATCTCGTAAATGTTATTTGAAGCAAGTACCATTGAAATGTTATTAAAATCGGCGTATAATACTTCAAAAATGAAGGGGAAATGTAAAAAAGGATTTATTAATCGAAATCGATTAAAAATGCAGAAAAACGTCGTATAAAAAGAGTTCATTCCTTTTTGTAGAGACATAACATGAATGTATATATTGTACGGCTTTGTTCTAAAACTAAAAAAACATATTTCATTAAAATCGGTCTTTTTTATTGCATAATTTATTCTTAGTTACTAAAATAACGGACTTAAATGTGAAAAAATGATGCAAAATTAATTATTTTTGCACGAACATTGAATGTGATGGAGGCAATGTTTTCGTTCTCTTTCAACAAGTGATCATTGATACGAATCGATGACGATTTTGTAAAATCGGCTGAGGCGTAATCGCACTACTGCTTTTAATAAGTTATTATTTTTGTATACCCTTACATGTTAGCTAGCGCATAGAATTATTCAAACAAAACCATATTTATTGGTGAGCAAAAGCGTTTTGAATTGTCAGAATAAATTCTAATATTAGTAATTTCATTTGCATTAAGTAACAATTATATTTTTTATGTAAGGGATAATCAATATCAATGCTTCCCCCCCCCCAATAAGTATAGTTCCTAAGTATTTATTCACCATAATTTGATTTTTACTATACTGTGACGAAACTGCTCGTCGAAATACGCCGGTGACTTGTGCTTACCGAACCTAGCGGGGCCCCACAATGTATTGAGACACAGTGTTCGACATATTGGAGGATATCAGATCGCTCGCGCTTAAGTTATTTAGATGTGAGCGCCAAGCGCGATACCCACCTGCCTCCTGCGCCACCCTAGAGATCCCAAGGGGTGAGCCGCTCTGTTTCGGAATCATGAGTATGCTCTTAACTTAATTAAGAAAACACTTCCAATTGATTGTTTAAGTGTTGTTCGCCAGAATGGCGGGCTCACATTTATTCAAAATGACACTATCTTATTACAAGGACATTTAATGATCACGCATCAACGCATTCCCCTTCTTTGTACACTAGCGTTCCAGTCTTTTGATTTTGGAGAGGAGTCTACGGTGATAAATTTTGTTTTACCTGTCTGTAGAGAAATGGTCGTCACCGTCCTGCATTCGCGCTCAAATCGCGCTCGCCAGGTGATGCCGCTAGAGAAGGGGTGGCGTCGCACGTTCAGGGACTTGCGCCTGGATCAGTCCTGGGTCCGCAGCACGCGCCGGTGATCGGATTGAAGACCTTCGCTCTCGTACCGATAATGATGTGTGTTTTTCTCGCTGGTTAGGGCCATCATATGCCACTCTACCCGCTTCGGAATGCACGTCGCGGCAGGTCGCTCACCGTGTCAAGTGCCTTCTGGCCGTACGGGTTTTCGTCCGCAGAACAAATAAATTCCGTTCGCTTTATAATTGTTCGTGGTTATTTCTCTTCATAATAGTTTTAAATAATGCTCCAGTACCAGAGAGGATGGCATCCAGTGGAGCGAAAACTTTGTAGCTTTGTTGAGGTTTCAAATAGTCACAGATTTTCAAGTTTTTCAAAGAAATTCGTAATTGTTCCATGAAAATAAAAAACAGGTTCTCTCGATGGATTTCAAACAACCTCTCTCCATGGATTTCAGACATCATCTCCCTTCTCATCTCTGCCCTGGCAATGCTATTATATGTAAGTAAAATTCTTCCATTTTTTAAAGTAATATACCGAATGTTTCTAAAAAAACGAATCGATTCCCATTGAAGGCGGAAATATCAATTAGTGTTTAAAAGTATAATACGATTAAGACCTTTTATCACTGAATATGTCTATCGAGAAATATCAGAAGCACGAATTACGCAATCAGTTGTGTTTGCTCGTTATCGCGCAATCTACTTTGTTGTGTTAGACTTGGGTCAATCGATTTTAAGTGGCCCAGAATTTAATAAATTGGTCGCTCGACAATTTATGTACAAAATATGATTCTTTTTCGATATGGTCGAGTGACCTGTGCTGGACCGCGTAAAAAAGATTGACCCACTTTCGTCGGTCGTTAATCTTCTTCTACAATTCTTGCTGTATGTTTGTCCGCTTTTATTTGTAATAAAATAACTAAAAATATTATTAATTTTAATGAACTTAGTGCATTACTCTCAGCTGTATCCTTGTATTAAAAAAATCTACGCGAGTGATTTTATTGGAACTTGAACGTGAGCCATACATTCGTCCGGCAGCGCGGGCCTCGGGCGCTCTCGCCGCGGCTGCTGTTGCCCCGTGGGCCGCGCTGGCGGCGCGCTCTCCGTTCGGCGACAAAGGGGCGATGTCACGGAGCGACGGGCGCCGGGGCCAATGGAGCACGGCGCGCCCCACCCCGCTCGCCTGCTCGCCTGCTCGCTCGCTCGCTCGCTCGCTCACCCGCTCGAGTGCAGCAGCAGCAGCTGCTGCCACCGCCGCCCTCGTTTCCAGCCCGTGCCCATACCCGCGTCGCACTCGCCTCGCTCTCCCACGCCCCCCCCCCCGCTGGTTCGCCCTCTCCGCACAGACACATTGAGATTGATCTCAGCCCCCCTTCGCGCTGCTTCGTCCCGCTCAACCTCGCTCCGCTCCGATTCACCAACCTCTGCACCCTACTTCCAACTCATTTGCCTTACTCTAATATGACCTACCTCGCTGATACGGCTTACCTCATTCTAATATGACTTACCCCATTCTGATCTAGCACATCCCATTCTAATCTGACTTATCCCACTCTAATCTGACTTATCCCACTCTAATCTGACTTACCCCATTCTAATGTGAATTACCCCAATCTAACACGGCTTATCCAACTTTAATACGACATACCCCACTCTAATCTGACATACCACCTATAATCTGACTTACTTCAGCCTACCTTATCCCATTATGCCTACTTATCCCATTCCGGTTTAATCAACCTCGCTGTACTGCCCATGAGTTACCTCTCCATACTCCAACAATACATAAGTTTCGACAATACCCTTACCCACCTCGTAAACACACTCTACCATAAATGCACTGCGCTTCCTTTACGCCTTCCGGCATTGCTTCTCTCTCCCTCCCTCCCAACTAAATCCCTCCGACGAGGATTCCCGTCCTCCCCATTCGAACCACAACCGGGTCATTCCCTCTCCCTGGCCGTTCTTCTGTCTCAGTCTGCCGAAACTTTCTCTCTCCTCCCACATCTGTTATTTCCCTCCTCCTGATCTGCAACGCTTTTGACGGCACCGCATTTGTCCTGTCATTGTCCCAGCAGCCCGAATCACCTCGTCGCAGCCCCCGTGGCCCTCCGTCCACCGAGGCCCGTTGAAACTAGCCGTGTGCACTGGCGTGCGGCGATGACCCCGTCACTCGCCCCCGCAGTCTGACGTCCCTCTGAATTGAGAGCTCGATTCCAGACTATTGATCGCTGCTCCGGATGGTTCCGAATGGACGAACTCGGAAAGGGAGGCTTGTCAATGCGATGTTCTCGTGATACGTTGCCGTTCCATTTTGAATGTATAACGTGGAGCTGAACTTTTTTTCCGTTGAATATGGCAACAGCAATAGATAGAAATATCTTTTTCCCGCATACGTGCACCACAAATCTTTTTTCAATTAAATTGGAAGTTTTTCTTTAAAGTTCCTGTTTAAAAATCCTTCATCCAATACTTTTGATTTGAGTTTATTGAAATTGTCTATTATTAGTTTTTACAAAGATACGATTAGTGTCGTAAAATTGCTGCTTTATATTGATTTACTTTTCACTGTTCTAATTCTTGTACTCATTTAGGTATTATGTTCAATAATAATAAATATTACTTATTGTAATATCCCAACCAGTTAATTATTAAATACTGTTTTATAATACTACAAAGAAACTGACGACTCTTAATTTCTGCTCCCATGGTCTCAGAAATACATTTATTCAACAAATTCTTAATTTTATTTGATTAAATGTGTTCATCAAAAACATCTACAAATGTTATGGCAATTTTTCGAAAATATTAGTTTTTTTGTGTACTTTGACGTGAAACAGTCTCCTGCTTCGAATTTCCTGCGATTCGAAACATAGTTTGAGATTTGCTTGAACGCACTTGAATATTTTGTGAATCCCGTCTCATTGTTCAACTTTATATTAATTAACTTAGTATTACTAATTGTAGAACATTAGGTTCGAAAACCTATACCTACATTGAGTTGTTATGCATATGTAAGCGTTTACATATTTTTTTGCGCGTAAGTACGTGCTTTCTCATTTTCTGGAATTATCGAAGTTATTAAATTGGAATATTTATTGCTTTGAGCGTTTCCTTATATGAAAGAAAATATGACCTAATATGAAAGAATAATTGAAAAAAATAGTACCATAATTATGTACGAACGTTCATTATAATTTGATATTACCATCTTTCTCGGTGTTGCCGTACTACTGCAGCGATGGAATGTAAGATGCGTTTCCGAGAGGTTCAGTGTTGACGACATGAGTGACAGATAACGTAAGACGGCTTCATTTACTTAATATTAATGTTTTTACATCCAATAAATTGGTATTTAATTTCATCAGAGTCACGATATGCAGATATGCATAAGGTGATGATATCATAGTTTCGAAAGCTTTGATAATGGGATATATTGGATGGAATTTATTTCTGGATGTTCAATTTATCGGTGGAATTATCCTTGCTTGTCTGTATTTATTTAAAAGCCTTAATTTACAGGAAAATGAAACATTTAATAATGAACTTAAAATATCTGGGAGAAACGGCGAAAAATAATTTTACGGTTTACTAGTACTTTGCTGTGAGTTTTTGGACATGAAACAAGTCACTTAAGGGGATAGTTAGTATCCTTGCCGACCTTTCAGATTCTTGTTGCTCGCACAGCCCTTTTGAATACTTTTTTCGCGCAAACACAACAGCTAACACATACTAATACAAACAACACTACATTTTTAAGAATTCGATTCATTCAAGTTAAATGTCAAGAAAATGCAATAAATAAATGGCATAATTGTCAAATACGTAAAATAATCATTTACATTTACCTCGAATATACATTAAATGTGATGTTGAGAATGTAATTTAAATTTGGTTGTGAAATTATTGGGCTACACCTTAAAACTCATAAATTTTCTCTGTGAATTATATTTTGTTAATACATCAATAGCAGCATTACTTATAACTGTGTTGGGATACTTACGTAGTTAACAGCAGTCGACTCCAATTAGCAAAAGACACCTTCTCCAGGCTTCTCGAAAGACTCGAGCTTCCGAACTCGCAAACAAGGAGTTTCTGTGTCCTGTGATCTCGTTGTCTCTTTGAAACCCGCACCTCTGTCGTTATCTTTGTACGCCTGTTTCTTTCCACGCTCCTTTGAGTGCGCATCCGAAAAAAGCGAGGCGGGCAGACGCATTGCTTGCCAGGCGCTTTGTCTCCTCGAAGGCGCATTCCCTGGAAGTTTGGGTGGCGTGATTCCCACCGGAGAGCGCTTCAATTTTGATTACCCCGAGCCAATTAAACGGCGACAGCGCCGCCTTTGTCTCCGACCGCGTACCGTGCTACTCCCCCCCCCACCACCACCAAACCTCACGCGTCGCCAGGGGGGGGGGCTGCAACTCGTGTTCACCGCGGTGGAGGGGAGATGATGTGGGGAGGTGATGCGCACTGCGTCTGTTCTTTTCGTGCTCGGTACATTTAAAAATACCTGGAGAAGCGCTAAATTGGAAGCAGTAATTTCTAAGTACGAAAATAAGTTTTCGAGGTACCTGCAAGTCTTGCACGAAGGGAATGGGGCAGAGTTCGGGGAGTCACTTTTAAGACAATTCAATTTAACCCACTCTGGCCTTTAGTAAGGCCACGATTATAACAATAACATTCCAATGATTATAAGGGTTTGTATTTTAAGAATTCTTTCAAAACTAACAACGATTTGTTGTATTAATATAAAATGGCTTTAAGAATTTTTGTGATGTTGTGGAAACAGAGAACTCAGAAACATTTTCATAACTTTTTTGCATCTATCGAAAGAATTATAGTAGCCTGTACAAAGAATTATAATGTTGTTACGAGGAGTACTTTACTAAAAATTATAATGTTTTTGATGAGGAGTAAGTTAATTTTCAGCAAATGTTTCGTAAATTTTTCCGCTTCTATTGATGAACACCGGTCAATGAGGAGATCTATTTAGATATTGCACAGATACTCATTTAAAAAATGACTTCACATACTCCCTTAGAAGAATTGACGATGTATGATTAATTGGTGGCACTTTGTTGAAACTTATAAAAACACGAGATTTTCAGACAAAATTATCTTACTTCTTTACCTGACGAGAAGAAACAGTACGAGTAAAACTTACGTATGATACTGTTCTGTGCCGAAATAATTGATGATCGTGCAGTGTAAAGTAATGTGTTGGGATTTTAACGATTTCTTTTGTATCAGAAATTATCATTTTGAACATTACCTCACTAGCACAAAAATTATTAGCCTATAAAAGGTATTTAAAATTAAAACTAATATATAAAAAAATGTATATAAGTCAATTATTACCAAATATTTACAAATCTACTCATCTTATATTACAAATAAATTGTTAAAAATATTGCTAATACATTGTAATAATAACGTTGCACACGTAAACTGTTTAAAAGCATTGCTGATAGCACCGCTGATTATGTAGAGAAGAGAGGAAGAATCAAAACGCAACGCAGTTTCTCGCCACCTCGGCACGCACCAGATTAGCCAGGCGCAGCTGCCCCTTCGCCGCGAAGGCCCCGACTAAGTGTGGGGTCTTAACATTGCCACGCCCCCTCGTTGACAGCATCCTATCCCAGTTACCCTCTCATCCTCAGAAGGGCGGCCGAGGTCCCTTGGCAAAGCATTGTGCAAGCAGGCTGCGCGTGCGCTGTAGAAGCCCCGCATCTAGGCGACAGACATTTGTTTCACCGCGCAGCACAAATTATCACAGGTGCGAAATTTCGAGCCTCCGTAATCACGTCGGACATACAATAAGTTACACACAGAAGGGCACGCATCACGTACCCTAACGAGTACTCCCGATACTGCTGATAAGAAACTTTTTTAACGAATAGAGCAATTCTAAAAGCAGTTCAGGCGATGGATGAACGCTCCAAGCCTATAATTGTTCGATAGATTTCAAAACATTCTCCAACACCCAAATTCTATAAATAACACGACAGTTAAGCAATCACGTGATCAGAAAATCGCGGGCACGAGAGAAGGAGGATATCTCATGGAAGAGCTTCGGGCACGCTGATGAAAATTTACTTCGATCTCAAATTTCAGAGACTTCGGTTAGAAATTTCAGAGACATCGATCACAAATTTCAGACTTCAACCACAAACTTCAGAGACATAGGACACGGGCTTACTTCGATCTTAATTTTCACAATGTGCTCTTTAGACACAGATCATCAGGCAGAGCGTTGAAAAATTTTCATTGGAACTCGCAAAACAATCATATCAATTCATCAATTGTACAGATTTCGGTTTCATAAATAAGTAATATTATTTCATACGGAGCTACTGACGAAATTATAGGGCAGCATAACGCAATAAGTTTCCCAACAACACGAGAAAATGATGTATGACGGCCTTTCTCTGCGTATGCTTGGTACCCGCACTGCACCAATATCGCAAAAGCGGGTCCCCGTCGAGGCAACACGCTTCGATACGGTTCACATCCGCCGTGTCGCCCCTAGGTACCAGCCATCCTCCGCCAAAATCCGTTCGACGTGCAATTGTCGGAGCAGAGTAACCACCGCTTGAGATAAATACACCGGACCAGTCATTATTGGCACTGTCCACTGACTATCACATTCACGGGGCAGAAAGCTCCTACACATGGACTCCAGCTCCTTTATAATTCATTTGCACTTGTATTTATTTAGTTGATTTATCTGAATTAAACCGCATCTGTCACTTTTACGAGTTATTGAAAATAAAGTTGTGATATGGTCATTTCATTTAAAATCAGTAGTATCCTTGCATTGTTCTCGACTCAGAGCTGTCCGACACTGCGGTTCTCGAAAGCCGGTATCCTCCAAGCAGGTTTATGTCGTACTTGGTACCCAAGAACTGTGAATGCAAACTCTGATGTACTTCACAACGAGTTTCAATAGGCTCGTTACGTTAAATTTTACACCCAACGTGTTCTGTAAGTGCATCTGTAATATCAGAGCATGGCAATTTTTTTTAATGTGTAGTATTTCTCTTACATCTTATGCAACATTACCACTTTTCTATCATGATAAAAAATTCGAATTATTACACCCCCCACATCCCCCGCCCCTCCCACACACACACACGACACCACACACACACACACACCACACAATATATTATATATATATATATATAGATATATATAAACATTAAGAGAATACAAGATTTAAATCATTCTGAAAATTAAGAAGAAGAAACATCTACGATTTTTGACGGATAACCGCAATTCGCAGGATCCGACCGCTGCAGGACGCGGAATGGAAAAAACGCGACGAAGTGGACCGCCTAGTTTAGTATTAAAAATGACCAGATTGGGGTTTGTAAAAGTATTCATTCCTTCGTCTGTTGCTCTTCAACTTTTAATTGCCTGGATCATATTTCATATACCTTTCAAATATCATAAAATGTTCTTCTGTATTTCTACTTGTCCCTTCATTGATTCTGCCACGAAATCAAACATAAGAACTAAAATCTCATTTGCAAAATTTAATTTTGAGTTCTTCCAAAAACCATTAATGTCTTATATTATATAAAGAATGTATTACTTATGTAGGTGATGTTAGTAAAATCTCAGTTGCTGTAACCACGGATTCAGAATACTCTTTTCTCCGAAATTATTTTGATATCTTGGTGGATAATGTGTTTTATGCTACTTTTTGTTTTACAATTGACTTTACTAGTTGTTAGCTTATTCTTACTTATTTTCCACTTTCTAGTGATTTGATTTATCGCTGCACCATATCGCCTATCCTGTAACGCATTCACCTCTGACTTCGTTTCCAATTCCTTGTACGATATCAGGCGCTGTCTCCTACTGACCTTTAGTATATTTTTTCGATCACTGGTGTCTTATTTACTGCTCACAAGCCTGGCAGTAACATGCCTCCCGCATCTAAAATCAACAAATAGATCGTGAATCACGTCTCTTATTCTATCGTTGAAAAACTAAGTCCTACTGTATTCTTATATTCCGCATTTCCAAAAGCTCATCCGAATCTCACACAATAAGCTGTTAGTTATATAGACACTACCCCATTTTCATACACTAAATTATACTGACCGTTATAAAGGGTA
>BOPP01000014.1:7464472-7542353 GCA_017312745.1 Gryllus bimaculatus | reverse complement strand
GCGGAGGGGAACTACCGAGGATCGCAACCCGAGCAAGCGAAGTCTGATTCAGAGTGAAGTGCGTGGGTGGTCAGGTTTGGTCATTCAACCGGGCGGTAAAGGCTGAAAGATTTTCAGAGAGATCTGTTCATCCTAACAATAATAATTAATTCATGAGTATTAGTTCTGTTGGTGATCGTTTATTTTTTATGGAACAACTAATACACTTCATGGTCAGAACGTTCTTTGCCCAAGAGATGGGCTATTTCGCAAAATACTTTAGTGTTCTCTGAAAGATCCTTATGGCGCTGTGAGGAGTATGATCTTGCGGTAAAATTTTTTCATGTATTCCGTAAATTAAACAAAAAGACATTTTGTGAATAGTAGAAATTTGTTTTGTATTGCAGCACTTTCCCTGTACCTAGTATACTCCTACTCCAACTCTACGCAACTGCAATATGTCTATTTGTACTGAGCGTATGATAGATTTCGGAATTCGTACTTTCTCTACTCGGACTATTGCATTAAGAAAATTCTGATCATTGTAGTCCAATCCAAATATCTCAAAATTGATGCTACTAACCTACATGATTAATGTTCAGGCCAATTGCAATCAATCATTTTTGAGTCCACTACCCAAGCTAGCCCTTCAATCCACGACGTGAAAGCATTGCAGTTTCATCGAGTGCATAGAATGTCAGCCTAAGGGCGACGCGCCTTTCAAAAGCTCGTCATCGAGACGCCGACCTTTTCCCCTGAACGGCCCTTGGACGCCGACAGCAGCCGCGGGCGAAGCAGCCTACAGGCGGCCGGACGACAAGCGCTGTCCGGGGCCACCGCCCCCGCCCGCGCCCGTGACGGTTGCGCCCTCCGCGCCGGCCTGTCGCAACACGTTGGCGCCGTGTCGCCCCGCGGCGGACGCTGTATTATCGGAGATCACTGTCGCCCCGCGCACAATCCCCGCTATGAAAAATGCGCCCACCGGCTGTCCATCACTTTAACGAGGGTGACAAATCGGTGCGGGACAGCGGTGCCCGCGTCACCAGGTGCCCGGGCTCCCAGGCGCTTACCTGTGGGCGAACGCCCACCTCCGCCCCGCCCGCGCTCGCTCGCGCGTCCGTTGCTTTTGGTAGTTTGCTTCGCTGGCGTTGGCGCGCGAGCCAAGCAGTGGCGTTTCCTCTACCCCCAGCTTGGGGTCATTTGTCAGATGCACCTGATTCCGTCTCGACTCTTTGATCTGAAGTCATTACTCCGACTCTTGTCACATTTGCGGTAAGAATCTACATTTTTATCTTTCATGAAGTGATTCTCTGATTTTGCACTGATACTCTCCAGGTGTCTAGTCTTTGTGCATTTTAAATAAACGTGTGGCGTGAATATCCCACACTGGACCAACACTGATTGTGGAATCACAATGTCGCTAGATGTTTAAGAAGAGGTTGTTTATGAAGCTGATGCGTTTGAAACTTCACAGGTGTACATATTGGCTTCAGTGCTTTTATTGGCTCTCATTAACTCACGGTAATACATGTTAGAATGCTTCAACCAAATACTAAAGAGATGTGATTAATGTCGAAAATGTTGTATGTCTCTTGATTATTTCTGTAGAACTTATATTTAAATTTAAGATGTTTTAAGAAATATAAACATTTTTAAGTTTTAAAAATCTCCGTGAAAAAATCTTATTTAAAAAGAACTTTTCTCTACGCAAACAGATTTAATTTAAGAGCTATGAAAATGTAGTTATGTTTATCATATGCATTTATACACAATTAGGTGTAATTGTACCATTTACTAAATTATTAAATTAATTTAATTTAGCTACCTAATAACTGATTATTTTCTAACATTGTAATCGACATTAAATAACAACATTAAGTTCAGTTCAATGATCAGTTTGTGAGCGTTTATAATGGAGCCCAGTGTCACGTTACGCTCATCCAACAAAATTATATTTTGTAGCGTAAACAAGTAACGGACAACGTTACTCGTAAATTACAAATGTGACGCACATATTTACGCAAAAAATGGCATACCAACCCGCTTATCCGACTTTAATATGTTTTTGTGTCCAAAAAGGTTTACTTCTTCGATCCTACAATTATTGACATGTAAAGAACAGTTCTTTCATATTGCATTTTCAGAACATATTATAATGTTCATAAATCCGTATGAATGTGCAATACATCAACATACATCTCTTTAAAAGACAAAAAATGAAATTAGAAAATAAAATAGACTAATAATGATAAATATTTGTTCACTTCGGAGTTGGTTTTTATTTTTGTACAGGAATATCAAGATTATATAAGGATAGCCATAATGCTTCATAACACATTTTTCTTATTCCGAAGATGATCATATCTTGATTGAAAATGTATCTTTAAGAAGGCGTTCATTAATAAGATATGTATTCGTTTCGTTATAAACTTTTCCGACGAACAGAAAACCAATTCATATTTCGTCTATCTACGTATGCCTAAACACAAAAGTTGTAAATCTGTATTTTGTAAATGGAGACGTAGACCTCATGAGAACGAAGGTCAGCATAAATTGCCGAACCCTCTTTACCCCTATTATTAACCGCTGTGTTACCTGCGCCGTGTCAGGGCATGATCTGGTCAAATCGATACTCCGTACTTCAATACACGCTACTCCTATATCTAATTCTTATTTTTATCTAGCATCCATTTCTCATCCGCAATCTTCCTCCACTTTCTGTAGGATCCTAGAGGTCGGCTGCTGGGGGCGGTAGTTTCTCGTGGTCTTTCAAATCAATCCCATGCGAATGCCGAAGCGATACCCTAAAAAACGGGCCAGGGACCGCCCTGATTTTTCCTTCCTCATGCACGTTCATCCATGTCGTCCTCCTCCTCCGCCTTACATTATACCCTTAAATGCATGACACTACCACACATATTCGGTGGCCATTAGGGAGCTCACATCTCGTCCCGGCTGCGGCAGTGCCCCGTTGCAGGATATCACTACATTTACGGGACTAGTGACTACACTAGTTGAAACACTTAGATTCACTAAATGCCCAATCAACCGTCGGTATCGTGCTAATAATCAAAACAGACGTTATTTTGTTTCAGTTGCTCCAATATATCGTATTTAATGTTATTTAGATAAATATCAAATACACTAGGTTTTCTTCTTCTGGTTTGATTTTTCTTCGCTACATTCTCAAAAGTTTGTACGTGCAGAGTAATTTATGTTGACTTTACATTCTTTTCTGTAGCGACAATGTCAGAACTTGCAAGCGCATGGAAACCTACTGGCTGCGTTCGCTCGCCTGCGCGGTGACGTCCGGGGATACCGCGCACCGCCTCTGTCGTCGGGCTGCGCGCGTCGCGTGTCGGCCGTGATGGCTGCGCCTCCGTGGAAAATTTATCTCCGCGCTGGGTCGTCCGCTTTGACGTTTGAAAGCTCTGTCTTCGCAGCGGCCTTTGCAACGGTCTTCGGGACACGAAAGGGTTTGAATAGGAGCGTGTATTTTCGGGACAAAAGCTACGCCTGTACTTTCTCGCTGGCCCCATTCATCACTCATCGCTTATCAAAGGTATGTCTGTCGTTCCGACAGACTCGCTTTTTTAGCCAAGACGAGTTTTGTGTTTATCGATCTGCATTCGCTGCCTGGAGTGGACATCCCACAAAGAAATCTCTTCGGGTGAATTGGCTAATTCTCTCACTCGCCCTCTTTTAACGTTGTTCGGCATGACCAATTTATCGAAACCGAGGATGAATTTTTAATGTAATTCGATTCGGAATTGCGTTCGAGTTGTATTGTGATTCTTATACCATTTTGAGGAATATGTTTGGTTGCGCCATTTGTTATTTCCTCGAAAATTCACGGCTCTCCACATACATATGCATGTTCGGAAACATACTATCCATTTGGTCGCGATGCTATAATAGGAGTAAATAAACGTTTCGAAATCAGTACACATTTTGTGTGAAAGTGTCATGAGATATAGAGGTTCTAAATGAGCCAACAAAGACTTATGATGCGCTGCAGCAGTGTGAATAGAGGAACCTCTCCCCGCTTCATCCCACTAGTTACTTCAGTAATGCATGTGCAGAGGTCATTCATCAGAGATATTATTGGCAAATGGAGCGATATGGTGGAAATCGTATGTTGTTTAATTAATTTCCCGGGCGGAGATCTGTTGGTCGATGCAGCGTGGGAGACACCAACGCGAGAGGCTATCTCCCCTCTGCACTGATCCACGCCAGCCAACCGCAGCGACTCGTTCCCGTCATTTTAGGAAGCCACGTCCACTCTCGCGTCTCTCTCACTTCGTATGTGCCCTTTCGGCTGTTATTCTATTTGTTAAATCTATTTTTATTTTTATAGAGTTTATTACATTTTATTCTGTTATATTTATAGAGTTTATTACTTTTTATTCTGTTGTAAGTTATGTTGCTTCTATCGGACTGCCTTTAATACTAACATTCTTCATGAGTTTGTGCTTTTAACATTTTATTACTTTTTTTTATGAGCTCTCTACTCATATCCAGAGTCTTCTATTTGTTCTGCGCAGATACATTTTTCATATGTAAAGTGACTTAATATAGTTATTTTAAATATGTCTGCAAATGACTATTTTTTCAAAACATTACACACACAGACGGAGTGGAATCCGGATAACCTACATAGTTTACGCTCAACAATCAAGTTATCAGGACCATAGATTCTTCGCACACAGTCTTGACTCCATACTTTACACGTGCATGCGACACTGTCACCTTCGGTACTGTGTTAATGGGTGGCTAGAAAGCTAGTGCTAAGAAATCTGAGTGCTAAGAAAGCTGAGTTCGATTCCCAGTCATGTTTACAGTTTCGAACATTTACTAATTTAATAGGGTTATGAGGTAACAGAGTTACGCCGTGAATTTCAGATACTGAGGAGAATAATTTTTTCGTCACAATTGTCACCGCGAAGAAGTGACACGGTGTATGACAGTTAATATTTTCATTTGTTTCCTTACGTAGGTATTTCTTATCCTCTTTTTGCATTATTCTAAATTCTCTGGGCATCCCGACTACTGATCAGTTTTTAGATTTTGTTTGTTTTAGTTTAATTTTACCTGTTTACATCTGCGCCATGCTTATCAGTTGTACCTGCCATCCTCTCTAATTTATCACATTTTATGGTATAATGTAATTTCACCCTAATGTCTTACATTCAGTGAAACCTTCCACGTGTTTCTGCAACATTCTTTTCTCATTCTCAATTAACGATTATATCCAATTTCTAATTATGCATAAGTGTTTCTCAATCCATCTTCCTTCCAGTGCTTTCACTAGTTCTTAGCCAACTCATTTAGCTTTTCCATCGCAGCCATTTTAGCCAAATATGCAATACCGCCTCAGAACAATCCACTGAACCACCGGCAAAAATGCCCCCTCCCCTTATCCGTTCGAGCGCCCTGATCGGCTGAATTAGATCAGGAACGGCATTGCCGGTATTTGTGCAGCGGCTCTGACCTGGAGGTTCTAGGGTTTGAGTCCCGGCGGTGGCGGATTTCCCGCACTAACTACATAGCTGAATCGAATTCAGTCGCTGCCAAGAGGAGAATTATAGCGATCGACCATTCTGATCAGTAGGTTATCATGGTTTCTCTTATCAATACCAGGCAAATACCGGAGCAGAACTCGAACAAACGGAACACAGACCGGCCGCGATCTTTGCTTCCTCTTCAGAGTCCTATCCTCTTCCCTTACACTCACCCTACATATGGTACCTTTCGTGAATATAGAACGTACCCCGGCTGGGACGGTGCTACGCTGGGGGAGTCACCGGGGGGGGAGTCCGCAGCAAGGCCGACTTGTGGTTCGGCGCCGGATCTCCCATCTCGGAAGGGTGGAACCTGCCACTACCCGCGTGGACAGTCCACTCACGCTAACGGGGCACACACCATAGCGTTGGCGTGTTGGCATTGATACAGTGAATTATGCAATCGCACGCCCCTTGTGCCTCGTTGGTCCTGGCCCCAAGCTCCCAACTCCCTGCTTGCGTCCGTGACCCCCGCGTCTCTGTGCCGTCGCGGCGCCGGCGCTCCTCTCCCACCCCCCGCACCGCTGCACCCCCTCCCCCCCCCACGCTCTATCGGCAGCGCTGCCGCCGTAACTCAAGATCGGTATCAGCAGCCGCCTGTCACGGCCGCGCCCGCGGTATTGGCTAAAAATTGATTCGCGATATAGCGCTGCGCGGGCCATCAATATGCACAGCAGCGCACGGCAGCGGCAGCGGCGGCGACATGGACGAGGCAAAGGACGCGGAGATGGATCTGGGCGGAGGAGGGGATGGTGACCCTAGTGCAAGGATGGATTTGCGAAAAGTCATTATAGCTACGATCGGATGGAAGTATGGCAGGGAGAAAGGAAAACGATGCTGGAGTTATACCATGCAAATAGCTTTGATTGATATCGTCTTTGATTAGGTTTTTATTCAGTGGGTGTGCTTATTTCGAAGTCAAAACTTTAATAATCAGACATGTAGATGTCAAGAATTTCACGGAGTGTTTGTAATCGTACATTTCGCAGCCAAATGTTTAATTTTCACGTGCTCTTTTTGACGAGGAAGAGCATTTAAAATTGCTTCACTGATAAATAAAAACGATATAGACGATATAAACAATTTAGGCTATTTTTGAAATCTTCAGTATCAACATAACAGGATTAGGTCACGTTATATGTCCATAATGTAGTAATGGAATAAGGCGATATGCCTTGTCTTGTAGGTGTAGTCTTCATGCCTGTGTTAACCGCATGTCAACGTGGTATATATATACCAGTGAACTATGTACCTAAAAATGAGGACTGTCGCTTTCGCTGTTATGTCGGTTGTTGTGACTTATTGTACAATAATGGTATCACTTTGTTTCGGGTATTTAATGTAGAGAGAGTTTGTAAATGTTTAGAAGCTGGTAAAAGTTGTGAATTGTTCTGTATCCATTTAGTTAATATATCCCGATCATACACTTTTACAACTTATTTTATGTAAAAAGTAAAACAACTCGCATGCCTTACTACATAGAACACCATTTGTTCACGTAGATGCAAAATACGCAAATATTGGAATATGCGCAACGTGGTAATATTTATCCAGAAATAGCCATGCGAGTTTCGTTTTTTCAAGATTTCGGAAAAGCGGCAACAGCTGTTGAACGCTGAAGGCTCAACAAACGTGCTGAGTAATTCATCAGCCATTGAAGTCTACAGAGATGCATAAATTTTACTTTTTCAGGCATTTCTCGTGAATACTCAATACAATATATAAAAATTCATGTATTATGAACAGTAATTAGTCAAAAAGATTAGAATTAAATGTTTTCTCTTCTTTCCGTTTTTTCATGCAATTCTACAGTGGTGAAGTATTACTTTTTGCTATAATATAATACACATTGTTTTATCTGAATTAAGGGATGAAAGCGACATGCAAAGCATTTGATGAGGATATGAGTGCTTACCAAAAATATTCATATTTTGCTTTGTTTAATACAAGTGCATCATGATTATAATATATGAATATTAGTTCTCTTTTGCCCGTTAGCATCTGCAGTGTCATCGATCAATGTAATTAAATAACTGTGTCACTTCAAAGTACGGTCGGTCACTCGTTAGCAGTGCCGGCACCACACATTCATTAGCAATTCCATTTCGCGTGCACTCGGTGTATCACTCCAATTTAAAGGTGCATTTGGTTTTCATGCATTTCGATTCGCATGAAAATTGATGAGCAAATATTTTTCACAAGTATTGCCATTCGCAAATTAATTGTAAAAAAACCAAATTCATTATATTGTGTACATTCTCACACCGTAATATTTTGTGCTGCTGCACAGGCGACTAGAATAGCTCTTATTGAAATACTCGTTTTTTGACATGTTCGTAGGTGCTGCATATTTTATTATTTTCTACACAATGATTGTCGACGTTTCCAATGACCTTCAATAAGATATAATTGTTGCAATTAATATTGTTGCAAGTTGCAATATGCAAGTGTTTTATTAAGCAACTACATATTGTGCTTTTCTAATATACCACGTTTCAATTCTTATCCCAATTCCTTCCCCGAATTTCTGTCTCACTTCATAACTTCTATGTGAGTACTACACTTGGAGGGCGCAATGCAAAGGACTTACAAATTGCGAAACCTAGAAACAATTCTTCTCTGCCTCCGCCATTCCTGACTCTAAACCGATCTAAATACTGATAATCTCGTGAGCATATCTGGCCAAACAATAAGCAAATACTATCTCCATCACATGCGTACGTGCAAATCGGCGCGACGGTTTGGAAAGACTGGTGAAAGTTACTAGCTAGGTGGCCTGGAGTTCAGACTGTCAAACGAGGAGGCGTCGTATAGTCACCACAAGGTCTAGATAGTTTAATAGAAATACATTTAGAATTCGTATGCTCGTATTTAATGAGTATTACTTATTCAAATAACATGAGACACGTTTCTCGACATAAACCGTTTAATATGACGTTCTTAACCGAACAAAAATAGAGTTTTCAGTTATTTCTAATCCCTTCTGTTCTAAAAATTCTCTATTAACCTCTATTGTAAAAAACATACCACGAGTATCTTCCAGATTCAGAAATATGTTTACATAAAGTACACAAGGTTTGTTATTTGCTGCGTTCTACAACTTACACCAGTATTTACATAATATTTCAAATACGGATGACATAGAATACAAATTTAAATATTTCCATGGATCAGGCCCCATATAATGGCATTAAACCACCAAAAGTGAAAGATGTTACAGATCCTGATTTCATGTCTCCTGAAGAGATGAATTGCCTTGAAAGTGTTAAGGAAGACATTTAAATGAATTCCTTGTATATGTGCTTTTCACCCACAGGTTTCCTTTTTTTGAAATTATTTCTTTTCCTACACATCGTTTATTTCACCGTATTATTTTTCTCCTTTGCCGCAGAGCATTTTGTGTTCGTTGTAAGAAGAGCACTTTAGTAGTATAAATTAAGTTGTAATATGTTGAAATATATATCTTTCGTAAGAATGAATTAACACACAATTTATGACTCCTGTTTATTGTATCAGCATTTATTTCCGTTTTACAATAATATTAAATAAAAGTAATATGTATTTTCAATTACGTTTATCTGAAAACTATATTTTTGCCTAGAGGCCTTTTGTCAGGAGATCACGTCAGTTTCCAACATATATATCTTCTTTCTATTTTATAATCCAAAAATCTGTTATGTTCAATTTGCATTTATTGAACACAAGTAATTTATTTGCATTGACTGTTTTTAATTTTTTAGAGCAAAACCATTGAAAGTAGACTCCGACTTCAAAAGAAACATGATGCCTGTAATACTGATTTTTACAAATGATAGCAATTGTGAACAATTATAAATTACAACTTGTCAAATGCAAAATGGCAGGCAGTTCTCAATTTTGCCTCAAGCCTGTTGAACTAGGATCAGCTGAGTCAGCACATGAATTATTTGAAAACTAATACGACTTTTGAAAGTTTGCTTTTGGGATTAATAACTAATACATTTCGGTAATGAAGGGAGCTCATTTAATGCGGCATCGCCGGCGTCGTGGCATGGCGGAAAGATTGATTAATTGCTGTTTCTGAAGTCGCAAATTGCTATGATAGTTAGTTCCACTGGATGGTGATATCGGGTGCCGGCCTTTACGTCGCCTTACGGGAATTTTTTCCACTGCAGGTATTTGCCCCCAGCTGTGCATTGCCTCACCTGAATGAGTTCTAAGCTCCTGACTTACGTGTCGGTGTAGTGCATATTAGTGTAGGTGTATAAGGAGAGTGAATAATGAGAAAGAAGTGGAAAGAAATACCGCGCGCGGACTGTGGCCCGTTTGTGAGGTTACTGCTCCGGCATTATTGTTGGAAGAAACCTCTGAAAACTACGGTTCACAGCTGCCGGCTGGCAGAATACAACCCCATGCAGCGGCCGCATCCAACCTAGCTGCGAGGCGGCAAGAGGGGTCGAGGCGGGATGACGTCACGAGCCGCAGATGACGCCGGGTGGTCGGTCGGGCGCGAAGGGATATTTACCGACCGAGGCGACCGCACGGGGCGATTCACGGGGCCGAGGCGGGCGGACGCGCCTCGGGGGATATTGATGGGCCCATAAGCGCCGCCGCGCGCCGCCCCATGAATATCGCATGCGCCCCGCCCCCTCCGGCGCCCCCCCCCCCCCGCCGACGCGCCGGAAGTCAAGTGGCCGGGGTTTCTTCTCCGCGCCCTCCCGACGAGGGGGGCGGCGTCTGGATAGAGGTTGAGGGGCATCTCGAAATTGGGGGTCTCAAGTGGGGGGATGTTGGATAATGGTTATTTTGCCCTTAGAGTCGTAGATATGTTTATGTGTGACGTGAGCCAATTACTATTTTTTTTAAAAAACTAGGTATTTGGTACAAGATCTTAGATATGATTTGCTTCTGCAAATTGAAGTTGTAGAATGAAGATAGGCTGGTGGAAAATCATGTTCATATTACCAGTAATATTACTCTGAAAAGATTGCTATGTATCGAAGAAATATCGTAATGGAAATATAACTTTTTTAGTAAATGTCATTCCCTCTCTGCAATGTGCAATTCAAAAGACAAAATACTACATCTCTAGGTATTTCACAGAATATACAGCAAATTCTAATAGAATGTGTTAAAATGAGAACGTAATTAAATTAGGTACTACAAATTCAAAATAAAGTTTAAATTTTATAATTACTTGTTTCTGTCCATGAAGTCATTGGGTCCGCTGACTAGCTTCGCTCGAATTGTTGATAAGCAACTATTCTAAATGTTCTTATTTGATTTTGCTGAATTACGGATGTGTTGTAGGAAATGAAGAAGTGTAAGGTATTTTTACTTTTCCGTATACGTACGTATATTAGTAGAAGCATATCATATCGTATATACGGAGTAATATACGTAGTAGGGAAAGTTATATAGTGCTGCGGAAAATAGATTTCGAGATTCCAACGAAAATACACGTTGTGGGGTCCCCTGAAACCGAAAAAAGTGTGTTTTTTCAAAACGTCCATCTGTGTGTCTGTCCGTCAATTCGTCTGGTGTCTGTGAACACTACTAGTGCCTACCATGTGTAGGATTTTTTCCATATTGAAGAAATCCGTGTCGATCTGGCTCGAGTCGAATCTTTGAGGTTGTGAAACACAATATTTAAAATTTGGGGGTACTTTTAATGAAGCCCTCTGGACATTTTCAAAGTTTTCTCAAAACAGCTCAGAGTATTTTCTTTAAATTTCGTGCAAGAATAGAGTAAAATGAACGTATAAAAGTGACATGTATCAGATTTTTAGGTTTAACTCTACATTTTACAAAAATTCAAAATTCTTTGGGTGTCTTCCTACTACTACAAAATTGAAGATACATATTTTTTCTTCAAGTAAAATGTGTTCTCCATAGTAAGTTTTTTCATTAAGGTCTTGTACATTTTTTTAAATAATCGTTTTCGCGAAATATTGCGAACAATATGTTCAATTTAAAAAAAATTCAAAAACAATATTTTCTCAAAAATGGCTCCAGTTTTTGTCTTTAATAGTTTAGTAGGCATTGTACTAAATGGACTCTATAAGATGACATTAACACCAATTTCTCTATTATTTTGTTTTTCAATAATTAAAAAAAATATTTTTTTACTTTTCTCACGTCGTTGATATTTACACTACCGGCAATTTTTTTCCATTAATGTATTTATGATTACATGTGTTTTAAATAATTTAATTGTTGTAGCGAGTAAAAGTGTCCCGAAAACTCTGTTTTCCGTGAACATGTTCTCAAAATACCTCATTTCCCGAAACGTTCAAACACCATTTTCTCAAAAAAGTCTCCTAATTTTTCTTCAAACTTTTCCCACCGAAAGTGCTAATTGCACTGTTTAAGTTAACATAGGATAATTTTGCTGTATTCATATGTTTTTTTCAAAAAGTATACAAATGTAACTTTCTTGAACGTTTTCTCACGCCTTTAATATGCCTATTTCTAGCAATTTATAATGACTATTGCATTTGTGTGCGTGTTGGAAGTGCTTGAAATGACGTCATATGAAGTTCTTCGAAAACGATATAGTTTTCTGTGAAATTAGTTTCGAATTTCGAATTTTTATTAGCTCTTAAATGTCATTTTCTTAAAAACGGCTCCTAACTTTTCATTGGAAATTGCCATTTGGGACGATGCGTTACTGTTCTTTAATATTTTTATAGTAATAATTCGATTCTACTATTAGGAAGTTCAAAAATTACGCAAATTTAAAAAATAATGTACTCTGGGCGGCGATAGATGACAGCTGGCAAGAGTATGTGGCAAATCCGAATAGCTGGCTGAGACCAATGGAAATAGAAAACTAATACGGGAAAGTCTTTTCCATTCTGTAGCAGCTCTAGTTTCTTTTCTGTGCACAAACACTCTTGCGGAGTAAAATCTTCCTTCAGAGAAAGAACGTAAAGAGGAACTTTTTCTTTTTCACGTAGAAGAGTGCAATTTGTTCGAGCAAATGCAATTATAAAATACTTGATAGAAAGATACATTACAAATTAACTTCACAGAAGTTTTCTGTTTATTTTGATGGAGGATAAACCACTCCTAAATATAAGTAATATTTGAAGAACTCCGTCAATGCTAACCAAATACGAGACGGCAGTGATTATAAAAATATAATAGATATTACTTATCTTCATAACACAATTGGCGTATTTCCACAATTTTCTTTTGACAATTTAAAAAATCACTTGGTTTTTCAATGTTTACACCAAAAAATAAGTATAATATTGTGAAGGAGTGCGAGTAACTAACCGATAATTGCTGTGCTCTTGGTACTAAATGCCAACCATTGTGTATCATTTTCAGAATAATGATGACTTAATTGAACCCCTCAAGTCATACTGCGATATCATTTTAATCTGTAACTTCTACACCAAGACTAATATTAAGCTTTTAGATGAAAAATTATAAATACGCTATATGAAGATTACAATACGACGCATTGTAAAAATTTAAAGGAGAGTTTATCAGATTATAAAACACAGTAAGGACACAACTAAGAACAAGAATCTAATATCAAAAACAGAGATGTAATCTTTTGTAGATAATTTTACGTTAATTTTTACCAATGCAACTTTTACGTAAGCTCGCAATAATAAGCTAATATTACGCTTTTATATGAAACATTATAAAGACGCTATATAAAGATTAGAATACGACGTATTGTAAAAATTTAAAGGAGAGTTTATCAGATTATAAAACACAGTAAGGACACAACTAACGACAACAATCTAATATCAAAAACAGAGATCCAATCTTTTGTAGATAATTTTACGTTAGATTTTTACCAATACAACTTTTACGTAAGCTCGCAATAATTCGATCACTGGGAACTATTCCCATTACGATCAGTTTCCCGAACTCGTGCTTCTAACATCCAGCCCGCGGCTTTACCCGCGAGCGCCCGCCTTGGGGCCCGGGGGGGGGGGGCGCGGCGCGGGCACCCCCTGCTATTGGGGCTCGTCGGCAGGCTGCCCACGTGCCCGCCCCGGCCGCCTCGCCGCGCTGCCCTTCCGCGCCCGCCCCGCGCACGTGACCTCCCCAGGTGCGTCGCCCCGGCCCACGTCCGCGGCGCGGCGCCGTCCCGCTCTGTCCCATCACGACCCACCCGTCCCGACCCGTCCTCCCCCGCCCCCCCCCTCCGCCACGCCCCCTCCGCCGCGCACAGCACCGTCTTCGGGGTTTCCTCATGCAGCTCCTCGTTCTCTTGCTTAAGGCCAGTGGACAGTAACAGGTGGGACGTTACGTTAATTAAATGGCCTGCAAATATATTAAGTTAATATCTAAATTCGATCAGCTCATTTCATAATGTTTTTCCGCGGGCCGCTTGCGGTCGTGATATAATTTTAATGCTCCGCAAAATTTTCAAATATTGTTTAAAAACCTTGAGTGGCTTCCACAATTATTTCCACCGACCAGCAGAGATCATGGAGATATTTTCATTGTCCGCAAAGATATTCAGTTATTGTTTAAATTTGCTAAGCTCATTTAATATTTTTCTTCCGCGGACCACTGGTGATCCTTGAAGAAATTTAAGTGGTCCGGGTAAGTAAGTCTTTGGTCTCCATGCATTATTGCCAGATCGTGCAGTAATTACTGAATCTAACTATAAATGTAAGATAATTGAACCAAAGTTAAATTATATTTTTTGAGATTGTAATATAAGTTAATGAGTACTAAAATTAATACAATATTGTGTTTTCAATAAAACATATTTTACAAAAATTTATTTAATATGATATGGAATGGAACAATACGTGAAACAATGTAAAATTTCAAGCAAAGTCTTTAGTACATTCTAAGAACCATGTTAATGGTATACAGAAATCTAAACGCCACTTATTGATCCGCACTATCTAAAATGATGAAGACTGTTGCTCTAGAATAGTACATATCAAGGAGGTACTCTGAGAGGAAATAGTTTCGACGAAATATAAAGCTGGTTTACTTTTCTCACAGAAAACGACAAAAATGTGGTAATAGCTGCCTACTAACTGTGAAAAAATATTGTATGAAGGTATATGAATAGTGTTATCGATTAGATTATTCTTTCATATTTGCATCCTTAAATGAAATGTTTTTGACATCTTTGTTGTTGACAAGTTGTTGACTAGACTTGTGTGTGTGCGCGCGCGCAATTTTAACGGTTTCTTCTCGACATTATGCTAGAAACAAGCGTTTTCTACAGTTTTATTTGTATGCTTGTTCCACATCCCGTTTGTTCGTACGTTTGCACATTATTGATGCGCTTCCTTTACACGCCTATGAATCATTTATTTCAATAATGTACGTGAATATTTAGTAGAATGAGGGTCACCATATTTTATAGTTTAAGAAATTAACAATTATTTTTGGCATCTTTATCTTATTGGGAAAAGATTTCGCTTCACATACAAGAACATTTTTATTAATATTTTTGCGAATACAAAATTTGCCTATTACATTAATAAATTAAACATTTATCCACAATTCAAAATCCGTGATTTTTCGGAAGTTCACAAACAAATTGGAATGGAGAATTATTGCGTTATATTAATTTTCATTCAACATACTCAACATACTTTAATTCACTTGAAATAATATATTCTGTGTCTTTTGGGTGAAATAAAATAGGAATTTACCGTTTCGGTTACATCCTCTTGTAGAAGAAAATAGGTTACGTACCTTCCATATATAACGAGCTAGGTCTACGTAATCATCAGAAAGGGGGTGGACAAACTATACGGAGGTTCATCTTCCCAAAGGATATCCGAAAAAAGAGGGAAACAGCAGCTTTCGTACCGAAAGGATCGAAGTCCCATTGACAATGCCACGCCCACCACGTGCAATGGTGGCACAACAAACTTTCTGCGTTCCTCGATATTGAATTGAACTTTAAATTTAATTTCTAAACTCAATGGAAAGAACGCCCGTCTCTTCAAACTGCATTTAAAAGGAGAAAACGGGTCTGCCGGGAGATGAAAGGCCAAAACTTTCTCGACAAGTTCACAAATTGATCTTCGGGAAAAAATTGCTTGGCGAGAGCCTACGGTTGCAACCCATGCATTGTTTATGAACTTAAAAAAGCGTGAATGAGTGACGCGGAATATAGCGGAGCGTATTACGTTCAACTAGGAATTGAACAGAAAGGGAAGAATGAGTTGGTTGATGAGAACAAAAATACACTGAACCATAGATTTTTTCTCCACTTTATTTGTATTAATATTATAGTATACATGTAATATATCTCTTCTTCCAAGTTCAAAATTGGAATTAATATGACTTATAGTTTTAAAAAAGATAGAAAATATTTACAATTTATTTTTAGAAAATAGTTTCTGCTAAGAAGGCAGCCATTTTTAAAAGGCACATACATTTTTTACATAATTTTTAATCTTGCGGAGGAAGGAAGGAAATGAAAAGGTGCGTTTATATATTATCCTTTCATACCAATAGACTCTAAAAGATATATTGGTTTATATTTTAGTGCATGATGAAAATTTTAAAATAATTGAAAACGTATTTTTCGCCATGGCACAAGTCACACATTCAAGAAATTGTAGATATTGTCATAGATCAATTGTTGATCAATAGAGGTCTGTCAAATTACGCGTACTTTGTTGCCATTTGGTGGTTGAATGGGAAATGATAAGACAGTATTAATATCAGTTTTTCTCTTGGTTCTGTTGTTTTTCGTGACAAATAGTCACCAGCAACTGATGTGGTATCAGCAAGAAGAAGATTGTTTTTAACCTTTCAAAGAATAAATTCAAAGAAATTGAAAAAGTTGATAACTATCTGATAATGGTAGAAGTTGGAGATGGAAATAATGGAGTGAGGAGCAAGATAAAACGGAAGCAGTTGAGGTGGAAAGTTGCTTAATAAAATAGGTACTTAAAGATCTAAAATCCAAACGCATATCTTCATATTATAAGTGACTAGCAAAGTACAAGGCGTTTCCGGGTTTTCTTCATATCCAATTCGTGTGAAAGAGGAAAAAAAGCATTATTATCTAAACCATGGGGTTTAAGATTTTATTTTTAATGTAATTAGTTCAAGTTCTAATAAAATAATATCGTTTTCTCTCAATTTATTTAACAGTTCATTGCTATTACATTATATTTGTTATCTTAAACAGTGAAACTCGTTTCTAGCGAACTATTGGGGTGAAGTATTCTACTGCACGGCTAGTGACCTTTTTTGGAATTTATTAGGTATCAATTCTAGCACTGTATACTTATCATACAGTAGAGCAACTCACCCTGTTTTCGGGCTAATTAGTGATGCCCGTGCATACAGCTAAAGATCCTGGTGGAGACAAAGTAATACTGCGATAAGTTGAAGTCAACACCAAAGATGGTGTTGTCGCCCACGCACGTGAATTTTATGCGGTTTTGCTATCCACAGGGCTTTGCTGAAGTACACTGAATTGTTTGTGAATTTGAATTTTTAATAACTGGTTAAGCATTTAAAAATAATTCGTGTTGTTTCTTGATCTTTTTCTGATCTAAGGCTCAAAACTCATTAACATGAAATATCAGCTTCAAATGTAGAGAAAATTACTGTACCTCTAGCAGAAATAGGTGTAGGGTAAATAAATATGGATTTAGAAGAAATGAATGTCAATCAGTTTCCTTTTTGTTTTGTGTTAAAGAAAGTTACGGAATTGCATCCTTGTAAAAAATGCAAAAACATGTAGAGTTGGAAAATGAAAATCTGTTTTGATGACAGAATTTTAAAAATTAATTACATATTAAAATATAGCTATCCAGCAATTGCACAAACTCTATAAATCAATTTTGTGATTGGTTGTAAAGTGAAAAAGATAGTTCGGAAAAGTTTTATGCGAGTAAGAATTTACTATTTGTTAAAGTTTAGCAGCCGATATTTACTTCAGCAAGAGAAAAGCAAGACAAAATATTTAAATTCCAGCATTTGAAATGTAATTATTTTATTAGTAAGAAGATATTGAAAATATTGCAGAAGTAGTTTCGAAAATAATTTGTAGTACTGTGAAATGAAATGTGAACAATCCCTGATTTTGATTTTCCCGTGTAGATACATTTTTTCTCTCAAAGAGCCTTTCTTCATGCATTCACATTAGCGTTTTTAATTTGTGTAGTTTTTGTACCGATTTAGATGAGCAGTTTCTAGACATTTTCAAGAAAAAGAAAGAAATAGTTATTCTACATGATATTATTCAATTTCACTGGACAACACTCATCATATTTAAATATTTTTTCTAAAAATAGTTTTAAAATTATACTTCATTTGTTATGTATTTAGTTATTTTCCAGAGGAAATTAATATATATATATATATATATATATATATATATATATATATATAAACATTTCCTGTTTTTTCATATTAAGCAGAACGAAGCTGTATTACGAATGTAGTATCATATGTAATCCCCGTATTGTTATTTTGTCGCTTCCTGAAACGTTGGAGTTGCTGACCAACACGATGTCATCGGGCATTTAACACGGAGCTGCGCTTCAGTATGATATATAATACACTGGTCCTGCCGAACCGCGGGTCTAGGATGGAATATGTCCAGTCATTTTAGCGACATCCGAAAAATAGTGATCATTGTGCATCTACCCACTATACTATTTAAATTATTTATTTTCCGTATTTGTATTGAATTAATTTGTACCAAGCTTTGTAAGAATACTGTGACAATCCTGAAGAAGAACCTGTAAATGTTTCGTATCGATTCACAATTTTTTGTGGTACTGATGTCGGTTACATGTCGTTGAATTTACATTTATTAGTACAGATATCGCCAAGAGATACAACAAAAATTGCCTAAATGTTGCCCAGAGTGAGCATGGATGGTAGGATATTCAATTCTGTCACAGTGGTTTCCCCAAATAGGCCTTACTAGACTATCCTATAATCAGTACTTTGGTAAGATACAGAAGTACGCCCACAAAATTAGAAATATTTGTTCTGAAAGACTAGATAGCTGTCATATGTGAATCTTCTGTTTAGTGTTCTATATTGTTACCAACATGGTCGATTGGAATGTGGATGGAGATAAATGCATCACCCCTTCCAAAATTTCCTAGACGTATAATTCTAAGAGTTTGTTGTTTGAGGACAAGAGTGATCTTTAAGTTTCCTAAAACACCTGGACACTCAGAAAAAATTGGAAGGATAATTCCGATATTTACAAACTTACTCAAATCTACACTCAAGAAATTAATCATTGTACAGAAGTGAAATCCGCAGAAAAGGCAGATGCTCCATTATTATATTCCAACGTGCATGAAAAATACAAAGAAGCAATTTGAAATAAACAAGAAGGTACTGAGCCTCTAGGATGGCACATGGGTAGCGTACTAGCTTCCCGTGGTGTGGTTCCGGGTTCGATTCAAAAACCAGTGGTGCTGAAGGCTGGCACAGACTCTCTCCCGTATTAGTTTTCTATTTCCTTTGCTCTCGGCTTGCTATACTACTTACAAATAGGCGACTGTATACTAATTGCTGGAAATGAGCATATTAACAGCATGTATAAAATATAGAGAAAATGAATTTGGTCATCTTAAACAGTGCAATTAGCACTATCCGTTCCGAGCTTCATGAAGGAGATTTAAAAATTAACAATTTAAGATGAAATGTTCGTGAAGATTATACAACATGTTAATGAAAGGTTCTAGAATTTTCAGTGCCTTATAAACTTCTTTGAGAAACTTTTTCAGTCATAGTTTTCACATTGATGCACAACAATCTATGCAGAACTTCATTGAGTTGATGTATGAAATTTGTTTTTAATTATATGCAATTATTCTACATTTAAATATGTCAAATTCATTTTAATTGTATTAAATAATGCTCATACTCGTGGAAGATTCCTTTCCGAAATCACCAACTAAATATGTCTCTGTGTAAATAAGTGTAATCAGTTCTGTGTTTCGTGTGTCATGTTAAGTAAACATATTACACGTAAACAATTATTAGCAGTTCTATCATGTAGACCTCCGTGTAGCCTGCGGATCGCAGAATTAATATCAGCAAAGCTTCCACAAGCTCGTGCAATGAAGCTCGTTTACATTTGCTTCACTAACACGGCAACAGCCGGTATATTGCTGTTCGTCTGCATTAATACTCATTGGTCGGAAAAGATTATCTTCGTGGGAGGACCGTCGTGTGCGTCAGTTTTAATTATTTATTTTACTTTGTACAATACGTGATATAGAGAAAGTTATGTAATTCTACAAAGAAATATAACGGAATTTTGACAGGAGTACAGGGCTTGTGTTACTTCTAAAACGCCAGTGTGTGAACAACACAAAAATGGCTCCGGTATACTATTTCTTGGAAAAGTCGTGTTTTCATTAAACTTCTGAATTTTTTAAATCGAGGACGTGCAACTTTCATTCGAATCTGCATTACACATCTATTATTGTACCTAGAAATGTTTCGAAGGCCACTACAAAACTGCATGTATATTTGTTTCAAAGCATTGTGTTCTTGTCTAATTTTGAATCAAATCATGTTAATTTTCCAAATACGTATAGTCAAGATTTTCAGTAAAACGTCTACTTCAGATGTATTTTATTGTTAAAGATTTTTAGTCACAAAAGTTTTAAATGATATCCTATGAAATTTCTCGGAATTCCAAAGGATGTCATGTACAAGAGATCCAAGTAGACCATTTTAACATATGTTAAAATACAATTTTCTTAAAAACTGGTCCAATTTCTTTCTCTAAAATTTCCATTCCCTTTTCAAAAAGGTTTTGCCTCTCGATAATATTCCAAAGGAATCGTTTCGAGCGAACTCTTATAGAGTGCGAAATATGAATGAAAAATGTGAATGTTTTATGAAGCAAGGCTCTCAAAATATGAAGTGCGTGTAAAAATAGTAATCTTACTGAAACGAAAAGTAAATCATTTATTCGTTCTGTTGAGAATATGGTCATTAAAAGCATTTTTAATTTCTAATTATAGTGTATGTTATTGCAAACTGCTTTCATTTAATTATTTAAAAAAATAAATAGTGAAAAAGCATGAAATGCTGCGACAAATATCACAAAGTAGCAATAGTTGATATTTATGGAATTAGTTGCGTTGCTTTTTCTGAGTGAAATAGTTTTACAATTTCACTTTGCTTGTACAATCGATGCAAATTGTTTCTATTAATGGCAATTTTACCAGTTTCGGCAGAACATGGATATGTAGCGTAGTTAGTATATAGATATATTTGGTCATTTTAAATGACTTATTTGTCTTCAACATATGTAATTAACACTTAATTTCCATCTATCATATCTCTCCATAAAGGTTAAATGATCGAAAATAGCATATTGGTAAAATGAAATATGTAATTATTGTGTAAATCAGTTTGTCTTATTCAACTGTACATCTCACCTTATTTTGCGACATCCAACTAGAGCTCACCAATGTGTAAGTGCAAACCATATTTACCAAGTAAATCTTACTGGAGGTAATCTCGCAAGTCTTGCTTGAATATGGAAGCCACTAGTAGAAAACTGGAGGCAATTCTGTGTTCAGGGACGTTCATGATTAAAACTTAACAATTGTCCTGTACGGGCATCAAGAAAGCAGGAAAGAAATTCTCTTCAATAATCGAGGCTCATAAACTTTAGGAGACTAACGACTGTTTTTTCCTCGATCAGAGAGAACACGTTGCAAACTTTGCTCTCCTGGCTTAACTTTCCTCAGGAGTATTTTCGAAAAGTCTGCAAAAGAAAAGCTCGTATTGCGCAAGAAGAGATAAGTTCGCAAACGATACAAAAGGTGAGAGAAAAGGTGAATAATCTTCCCCAGAAAGCCTTCGTTGTTGAGTCGGCTAACAAGGAATGGCTTCGGCGGATTGAAAAAGCCCTTCAATCTGTTGCGAAAATATTTTTCAGAGCGAAGCCACAGTAATTTCAAAAAAACAAACTGGGAAAGCCTTCTTTATTCGCGTTTGTTTATTCAATAACACTAAATATAATCCTGCACTCAGCTGTCGCAGACCAATTTTCGTGCCCAAACTTCGACACGGTTTCGAAGCCAACGAGTCCCGGGGCTTGTCTGTGGGCAACCCCTGCTTATTTGGGAGTCTTTTAATTACGGAAACCGCCGCCAGGCTGCGGTGGCAGGGTGACCGCGGCGCGCCCAGCCCACGTGTCCGTAATCACGCTGGCAGCGGGCGCCGCCCACCGGACCAATCGCGGGCGAGTGTTTGTAATTTCTCATTAAAATTGCATTATTTCCTGGCATTCTGTGCGCGACCGCGTTGCGCCACGCCGCCATGCTTCCACCCCTGTCACCGCTGCCACCCGCCCTGCACCCTGGCACTTGCACCAACCGGCACCCGTCGCCCCTCGGCCCTCCCTCTCCCGACTCCACCACCTCTTGCGGCTCTCGCGTGCTTCTCCCTCGTTGCCTTTTGTTTCGGAGGTCCGTTGGCTTTTCTGACCTCGTTTACGCACGGTTGTCTCTGCTTCGTCTTGGTTATCCCCCCTTTCCCTATTTCCACTCATTCTGCATTTCGCATTGGGCTCTGCTACCATCATCCTGCCGCTTTTCATATACCCTCTTCACTTAATCTTTCAATTCCCATAGCAAAACTGAATCAAATCTTTGATTGTAGTACCCGTTTTACGTGTTTCGAACTCTAGAATATGTGTCAGTGGCCGACTCCTATAACCACTTTCTTTCTCAGGAACAACTTTTTTCGTCACTATCGTTTTTCGTGGTCTATACAAGCATATCTCATTCTTCCCCTTGTTTCTGTCGTTGCTACATCCAGTGCTATCCCTATATTGCCAGGTTCTTCCGCGTCCACCATTACCTCTCCTTTCGTTGTGCCCGGTAGCACTTTCTCCACCGCCTTCCCACCTCCGCACCCTCTCCCCCCTCGCTTCCCCACGCTCGCCCCTGGCTGCGGCGCCACCGCTGCCGCGCGATTTTAACGAGAATATGAAAACGTGAAGTGGGAGTGCCTCCGCCGGACGCAGTAATGAGATCCGACTCCTTAATTAAGCGGCGGGACTCACAAAGGCCGCTGGCCACCGACCGACCGCCCTCCCTCCCCCACCGTGTGTGTGTGTTTGTATGCCGGTGGCCCAATTTTTTCGGATGCGCGCTCGCTGAGTAGATTCGGCAAATGAGAGCCGCGACGGCGGGGCGAGGGCGGGGCCGGTGTGGTAGGACGGCGGCCGCGGACGCGACCGAACTGACCACGCGTTCGCTGCATTTCTAGGAATGTTTGTATGCAAAAAGGGGTAGCGAATTAAGTGATGCATGCGGATACACAGTGGATGAATACTCCAGGCGAAAAAGTGTGAATGAAGCATGTTACATAAGTGATGGATTTGAAAGTGTATTTGATAGCAAACACAGAATTTCAAAGCGTTTGTAATAACATTTTCTTCATAATAACATTGCTATAAATGTTTGCATATCAAAACATGAAATAATATAAACCGTTGAATAAAAGTGGAATGTGTTTACTTGTGAAATTTGGAACACAATACGCATAAATGATGAAAATTTAAAGGATTCAAAAAACAAAAGGTAAAATATTTCCGAATCCTCATATTGGAAGAGAATATTTTACTTTTTGAAATATATACCATACATTCAATGAAACTAAGAAAAACGCCTTCGTCACTGCAGAACGTGAATAAAATGTAGATAAAAAGCAGACATCAGAACTTGTATTTTGATTTTCAAGGAAAGCCGTTTCTGCCACCTCAACACGAGACGTCTCATGACGCCTGCTGATTCCTAGATCCAAGCATCATTAATCATCTTCCAATTATCTTTTTCTCTCTGTTTGTCAAAGTCGTTAGCTATAGTCTCTTCTACATGCAATGAAAACAAATTTCGCGTGTATAAATTGAAAGTAGAAGAAAGAAGAGAAAGTTCCGAAGTGGAACTCATGTCCATGGCATCACAAACTCGGTCACCAGAGACTGCATTTAGGCTGTTGCTAAGCCTACGTATCAACGCTCTCTCTTGCAAATTATTTTTTTAATCCGTGTGCGCTTAAAATTGTGTTGCTTATGAATCCCTGTTGGATTATACTGAGATTATTCTCCTTTATTTTTTGCATCGTATTTCGGTATACACGTTGGTTCATGCATTTTGTAATTTTAATTTCTTTAAGCGAGTTTAAATACCTTTCATAAAGTAATGATGAATTACGATTATGGGACAACAAGGCAAACGTGAACAATGAAATTAAAATTGTTGGAGATGAAAAACACAATAAGATAAAAATATATGAATTTATGAAAATGTAGGTATACAAAAGTATTTTTCAAAACAATACTAAGTTTGTAAATATATATTCACCTGGGTACTGTATTTACAAAATGTTAATAGTAAAAATTCATTCTTTAATACTCAGCTTATTACTTTTCCCAATGAAACTAAATAGGTGTGTAATTAAGTACTCATTTCCTGTGGAAAGTAAATTTTTAAAATATAGTGACTAAAATAGTGGAGAATTAGATTATCATCCAATCGATATATGCTGCATTTACAAATCAGGAATGCATTCTACTCAACCCCCTGTGACTGGTTTGTCTCTGGTTTAGTGTATCTTGGAGACAGAAAAAAAACTTTTCATCCGGTCGTGGAGAGCATACCCAAAGATAGGAAGCAGCTACCGTTGTATCAATGTTCAAGCCAGGTGACAGAACAGTTGTAGCCAATTACATTAGACAACAACATTTTTTGTCAGGTACAGAAAGAAAACATGGTGATCTGCATTATTTCGAACTTGGTGAATTCGAAAACGGAAATATTATCCCCCATCACCCTCCACTTGGGTGATTACACACTTTAGAATTAATTACATTTATACAATTGAATGAAATGAAAAATGTAAATGACTGACTAAGGATGGATTTGGAAACGGTAATTAGAGGTGTATACATGTTTCTACCTGAAGTTCAAATATAAGTATATTGTTTTTCCATAACGCATTTATACATTGATGCAAAGTTGTTCATTAAGATGCTAAGGGAACATGCTAAAAATTTCTTTGATGTAAACTTCCTTTTATGGAATGCATATGTTTTCTGTTTAAAAACCAACAATGTCACTTAACATTGAGTGTTTCCATCTGCCTTTATAGAATTTCTATCCTCAATATGGCCTGGTGAAACCTTTCTCCGTATTCCTTACTTATTGCCCCATGATTGGGAGGAGAAAAATTCAAATGGATGTGGAGGTGTGACATTTTTAGAGACATTCTACATCCGTAGTTTTCTAAACATTTTCCTATCAATAAAACACTGTCCTTTGCTCTAGTATTTTCTAGGACCATACCCACACTAGTATTACCATGGGCCACATCCATGAAGAAACACCAGGTCTCAAGTTCTAACAGATTTAGCTTTGCTTCGGATTCTCTGTCATTAATTAACTTTCGGATCGGTGGCATTTTGAACAAGTCTTTCTTCAGTTTTGCATCACTAATTTGTGGAAACCCCCAAAATTTCCAAAAATTGGGGATGCCAACGAAAATGAGATTTTATCTTTTTTTGATGTGGATTTATCTTTTTTTTCTTACTCCGGCCGTGTGGAAAATTCGCCAATATAAAAAGGACATTCCAAGAAAATTAAGTGTTGACTGTCATTACTAAAGTAAAGGTCCTTGCCAACCCATCTTGAGCACATGTTGGCTGTATCTAATTTGCCGTCTTCTCCCCGCGCGCAGGGGCCGCGGGGCAGCTGGGCGCGCACGGGCCCGTCTTCCTGCTGGAGCCGCCGCCCGTGCTCAGCTTCTCCAACAACACGGGGTCGCAGGTGTCGTGCTCGGCGCACGGCTCGCCGCCGCCCGACGTCTCCTGGCTGCACGCCGACGGCTCCCTCGTCACCGCCGTGCCCGGCTTCCGGTGAGTGGCTGCATGCACTCTTGTAAACAAAGCTACTACTTTAAAACGCTACTGTGATAGTGAACGACAAATGGTTTCAGAAATGCCATTTGAATTTGTGTTTAGCCATGTCGAATAATCTCTAACAAACAGTATTCAAGAAGAGAAGAAATAAGTAGAGCTAATTTCGACGAATCAATGCTTTAACCAAGGAGAATTGGCCTCGGATCTCGGGGTTCCAAGATCAAGACCAAATATAGAGCCAAGGCCTAACCAGGAACCCGCGCTGTCTCTAAATCTCTTAACCTCCGTGACTTCACGTAGTTAACGAATTCGGCTATCAACGCCGGTTTCGCGGTCATGACCTTTCGGGAAAACCATTCCATCATTCTCCTGAATGACCGAGGGAAACCACGAAAACCCCGGTCAGGATGGCCGGCACGGGGATTGAGCTCAAACCTCCGGAATGTAGTCAGCGTGCTACGTTCTGAGCCACTTTGCTCGGCTAATACAAAAATGCCATTGCGTTTATTAAATAATGACAGTAAATAAATAATTGCATAATGAACGTATGTTTTCAAATATAAATTCAAAAGTGAATTCCATACGATAAGTCAATCGTTTGTTCCATAAACACAATTTTCAATTGTTGAGTTCAAATCGGTATGTCGCGTCGCGTGATACGAACTGAAACATCTATACAACTAATTCTGAATGTGCGCAGAAATTGAAAGAAAACTACTCAGCCCCCAGCCATGTATGAGGGGTCTGGTTTCGTAAGATGCTCAGAAACTCGAGAGACAATAAAAAACCTATATTACTAATTTCCATTGCACGCAGATATAAAAAGGAAACTATGTAAACTCCGACCTTTTGAAAATTGTTATTGACTAGGATTTCGTTAAATAGTAGGGTAACTGGAGAAAATCAAATAACAATAAAAGTTTCCATTTGTACAGAAAATGTAAATATTTGATTATGTTATTAAATTTTTTTCCCATGATTATCAGAAATGTTTGAAGTGTGAGTCGTCTTACGCATTGTAAATATGAGTTATAAGTAAGCACTCATTTACTGCTCCATATTACATATTTAGAACATTGATTCGTCAAAATTAGCTCTATTTATTTCCTCTCTTTCCTTGAATACTGGAAATTATAAAATTATTAATCCTTAGAAATTATTCGAAAAATTTATGTTTCTGTTTGGATCATGTTGCAAATTCATTTGTAGTGCAATATTCAATGAAAAAATCAAAAGCCAGTATTACAAATATATTTGTTACTGAATTCATGGGTAGTTAAGAGGTTTGGAAAATTTATAAAAATATCGAGTGTTTTCACTTAATACAATGTACGAAAACGTAGGAGTATACCGAATATGAATAGAATATGCTTATATTCTATATTTTCAATAAACGTTCGGGACCTCTGTCCGAATTCAATAAAAATACAATTATTTTACGAATACAAATATTTGGGAAATATTTACTGTACAATCTGAAAACTTGCATGAACTTATGAGAAACAAAACCACCGTATTATTATGCAATAAAATAATTTTTACTTATACCCTTTCTCATTTAATCGCCTACTGCTTTCGCAGTACAAAGAAAGTGTTGAAATACTGCGAGAAAAACCGGCTATTTTTGGACAGAAGTCTCTTATTGCATGGTCCTGGTAACGAAAAGGTGTATAAAGCTTGTTTTTCTATATAGTAAATTACTTCCTCTAACTCGTACTCATAATCCACATTAGGGGGTTTCTTGATACCGAAAAATCAGTTGTCGGCAAAACGTTTGTCCGTGTGCCCTTCCGTCCGTCCATCTGTCTATGATCAACGATAGCAGCTAAACTGAAAGTAGGATTTTCACTAAAATTCTGTTTTTTTTATGAATGTATCTGATGTTGCAGCCTCGTAAATTTGAAACGGATATTTTCATTTTTGGAGGTACATTACATAAGGCATCAATATTTTCAAACTTTTCTTAAAAATGGCTCCAATGTTATTCTTTTTGACTGATAGGGCAAAAGACGCGTAAATAAATATCTAAGGTCGCAATTTCGATAAACTTTTGGAAGTATCTTTAAACATTACGGTCTTCTAAAAACCATTTAGACTCAAACAAAAAAAGTGTACTTCATCATCATTATTTTCTCGCATACATTTCTTTTGGGTATTCAAACTTGAAATCTTTACTCGCTTTCTTTTAAAGCGTTTTTGTTAAAATATATAATTGAATTTTAACGTTGGTGGTTCCCACTCCATTCGTGCACAATACATGAAAAATAACTCACGTTTAATAAAGGACCCATTTAGCTCTGACTTCTACCTTTGGCGTTGAATGATTTGCGATAAAAGCAAGACAAAAATAACGTGCACTTGACATCAAAAATGTTTTAATATATTCTATAATGGTATTTTTAATTTTTTAACTAACGACATATATATTGCCCGAGAAAATTAAAAACGAGAATTGATGTTAAAAATTATCATTGTTTCAAAGCACTGTATATTAAGAATATTATTAATTATATTAAGAATGTATTGAAAGTTCGCATCAATACCTTCGCGAAAGAATGTAAATTTGCACATTATAGTATTGGGTCCTGCAGCAACAAAAATATGGCGCTGTTGAATGTGTGGAAAATAGGGCCCAGAAGCAACAAAAATTCGCTATGCTGAAACGATACATACTTGGAGTTGCTTAGTTCTTCGTCGCTTGGCGTCAGTTGTATTGTAAGCAGTGACGCACTGAGTATGAGAATATATTTATAATATTAGATACAAGAAATCGAGATTTATCATAATGAAATATTTGCTTTTCTCTGTCAAAATTGAAGAGGTGTCACTATTTTGTATTTTCCAGTCTTACTGTATATCCAACAAAGCTATTAACACCTCACACATGAGCCGAGGCGGTGCAGTTTTATGTTAATTTATGCATGTATTTGATATTAGTAATGTAGATTGGAACAAGAGTATCAGCTGTAAAGAAAATTGTATTTATTTTCAACCAACTTAAACATTAAAAGATAATGCATCATATAGTTATTATAAAATACCATAATAGTAGATAAGCGAAAGTTCCTTTGCCAATGCCTGTTGTCGGTTGCTCCACGAAAATCTTGTGGCTCATAATCTGGACAGTGCACGTACCGTGTTTTGAACTCAAACTGTGTTTCATGTCTATAGTTAATTAAAGAGGAAAAGTTTAATTATGACCACCCCAATATTTGAACTTGCACTGGAACTTTCAAATATACCCTGGTTGTTTGATAATTTTTTTTAAAATATTTACTTATATGCTTGTTCAATGCTATATTAAAGTGAAGTTGAAATGCAGCAAATAATACCTTTCAATTGCTTCAATTAATCTCTTCAAATACTTTTTATGATTCACATGTTTACCTTATGACAACATATTTTCAACTCCCCTATATTTTCTCTAAGTTGTGACACAAATGGGCATGAAATGAATTTGAATTGTTATCATATTCGAGTCGACGTAAATATTCGCAAGCCACTAAACATGTAACATTTGTTCATTTTCCAGCAGGGATCTTTAGTCTTAAGACCTTATTCTAATTCTTACGTCAAGCTTCCTTTTCCAACGTCTTCATGAGAGACATCTTTAATACAAAGAGTTTAAAAATACATTATAACAAAATTCGAATGAAAAGAACGAAATGGAAGTACTCTCTATAGTCTGTTGAGCAAATGTGGAGCTTGTAACGGCTCTGAAACGAAGCCAGCTCCGTTTCTTTTAGTACGCTGCTGGAATACATCGATAACAGCGTCGTCCTCGATTATGAAACGAACTTTTAATCTTCTTACTCAAACTCAGCCCATTTTTATGCCAAGGAACGTTCCTCCCATTATATAAATCACCATCACCAGCGTCGAACATACCAATGGAAAACGGTCGACGAAGCGACCGACGCTCAAGCTAGCGTTATCGATAAATCGATTGGTGCGCGGTGTTCGATAAGTCGGTTAGTGCGCGTGCCGAACGCCCACCACTCGAGAATCTGGAGAGCAGGCGGAAAGAAAGAGCGGAAACGACAGAAAGCGGAATTTCGCTTCCTCGAAAATATTGAATAACAAGGCGCCCGCGCGCAGAAGTTCCGCGAAGTTACCTGCAAATGAAAAGACTTTGCAACGCGCCGGGAGGCATTCCTGCGAGAGAGTGCTAAGCGGTGGGGGTGGAGGAAGTTCCGGTGCGGAGGAACAGCACAATCTGGCGGTGGGTTTCAAAGGCTGTTCGCACTGACTGCTGCCTTCCGCCAAGTCTCGTTCAGTCGCTTGAATTTGCTCTCGTAGTTTCTTGTACACATTTTGGACTATTTGTGGTTCTGCTAGATTTATCCAATTTACCTATTTCGACCAAGTGAAATTTGCTGATTTTAGAAAAATTGCACCACGGGTCTTCCATTCGTCATAATAGGAGACTAATTGCCTATCTTAAAAAGTTAATCCTTCTAATTATTTTTTTTCCTTCCACATCCCCGGTAACCGACGAATGGATCGAGAAACTTGGAGGCTTCTGGTACCCATCACAGATTCGCCCTTCTCATATTTCTTATCCATTTCCCTTTGGAGGAAAAGTTTTCCTTTAGAGAATCTAAACATCAAAACAAATTAAATGTTACATTGAGAATTCTCGTTATTTTTTGTCAAAAGTTAGCCACTTTTCTGTACAGATGAATTTAAACACAAATTGATAATGTCTTATATCTTATTTTTTAAATCTATAAAGCAGAAATGTGTACCTTGAAACTTACTAATGAAAACAAGATCAAGATTTCAAAAATGTGGCTACATCAAAGAATTCTATGAATATCAGAGACTGAGTGAATCACAGATGTTGAAGTGCTTGAAAACCTGAACTCTTTGAGAGTGATTAACATGCAATGCGTAAATTTCCGATTATAGATGCACGTTGATGAATAGAAAAAGTAAGCTTTGTGGTTAAAGAAGATCCAAAAATGGGCTGGAATTAAAAAAGTCCCGAGATGTTTTGCAAGTCTTGAACGACAGAAAAGAGTTTGCAAAGTTAACTAATTTCAAGGGTTCTTTACCCAACACAACGCTGAAGAGAAGAGAAATAATACCAGAATTTATTCCCGGTACTTGGCTGAAAATCGGTAGCTCACTGGTCATCACGCTCGAATGCATGATTCCACTCTCACGAAGTGCAAATCGGTAGTATTTTTTCACGCAAAACTCCACCTCACAATGAGCGACTCATCGCAACGCAACCAAATTCAAATCCGCCATGTCACCCATCAATCAACGCCGCTCAGTCTTTCAGCGGTCGCCATCAGCTCCTCGCCTGAAATATCTTTCACGAGAATTAACCCTTCCCCTCTTTCCACATCTGTCGATAGAGGCTCAAACTTCCCGTCCCAGCGCGGGCGGGCGCTCTCGACCACAGGTAGGCAGCGCCATCGAGCGAGGCTCGTGCCGCGCTCGCCGCCACTCGCTCCGGCCGGAAATGGCGCTCCCGCACACTGGCGCCCGCGGCGGGCTGCCACAGCACATACTCTCTCGCAATGTTCTTAACGCTCCGCAGTATTATATTAATTTGAATAATAATATTCAATCAATCCATCGAATCATCAAATCAATTGTTCAATATAAATTGAACGATTGATTTGATGTGACATACGTTTTGCAAATAGGACAAGAGAGTTGTAAACTTGTTTAAAATGTCAAAATACGAAAAAGACATACTACAAACACCTCCACTTTATTTATAATCTTACTAGAATGTGTATGTAAATAGAAATGCTTCAAATGATCTTCAATTAAGTTTCTGAAATTCTCAATAAGTTTCTGCTGCAACAGATAGCGTTTCGGAGGGAAGGGCCGCTGGTTCGTGACAACTGAGTCTGAAACCGACATTTAAACGCTTCGGACACCCGGGTTATACAGAAAATTGGCACTTTTATAGTAGTCATAAGTGCCTAAAGACATCAATTGATTTGATTGTTAATACGTTTTACAAACCCAGTAACAGATGTGAAAAATTGTTTAACAGTTGTAAATTCAAAAATAACGACAGACACTTTCAGTTTATTTATCTTGTTTAATATTATTTTCCATTGGAATTGCTTCAAATGGTTTTCATTAATTTTTCTGTAATTATCGATTATTTCATTTAGAAACACTGAATTGTCACAAATAATAGTTCGTGGCTAAGACTCGAACCAGCCAGCATGCCCTCCTATAAGCCAATTGTAATGGTCAAAATTATGCAATTTTCAACTGCAGTGACATGAAGCTTGTTAATAATATTTCAACAGTTATAAGGAACCAATGAAAGAAAATTCTCATATCTTTTGAAGTATTTGAAATCTTTTTGGGTGTATATGAGAAATATCATTACGATTGTTGTAATAAATGTAAATTCTAATATAATAAATTGTAATAATAATCATTCTAAATGTAGATAAATATCAGACGCATTCATGTATGTTGATGTTTATAATATTAAACATCGGAAGAATCCATTTCAAATTAATTTAATTATTCTTACTCAGTTAAAAATTTCTCAATTTTGTGTTGATGGAATAAAGTTTTCTAAATCGTGGAACATTCTGTGCACCCTATTTCGGCTCACTGTGCGTTGCCGCCGAGTGCCTCAGGCGAACAGATGACAGGCACACGACGACGCTCGTTCAGTATTCCAAAGGCGCCTGCGCGCCCTCTATTGATGTCACAACGAAAATATCAAACATATAATAAAAGTTTGCGGCTCCTTTCACGACGTCAATGAAAGGCGCGCGTGACGGACATACCTCGCGCGCTCAGACTCGCCGTGTTTATTTAATGCGCCGGGTCGCGCGTTCGCTGTATTTTTCGTTCGGTTCCCTTTCTCTCTCGCCCCTCCCCCGCCCCCGCGCGCCCGCTGCGTCTCCCTCCCACGCGCCCCCGAAGCCCGTTCCCGCCTCCCGGCGGCCCCCGCCCCCTCCCTCCCGCCCTTCCCCCCTCTCCGCGCCCCCAAACGTGGTGTTCCGCTCCGACATGAATTACGGAATCCAATTTTTTTCGTGCGCAAACTCCCTTTCCAAGTTTCACCACCTCAATCTCCCGTGCAGGGGCCCGCGGGCGTCGTGCCGGTTCCCGGCGCCCATCCCTCCCTCCCCGCGCCGCGCCGCGCCCACGGCGCTGCGGCTCTGTTCTGGCTGCGCCGCCGTCCCCTGGCCCCGCCGCTATATTACCGCCGGTGACACCCGCGACTCGTGTTCCGAGGCCTGTCACTCGGCGATCGTCCGCGGCTCTCGCGATCGGCGCTAACTCCCGCGGTCTCGGTTTCATCTCTGCGCGTTACTTCACAAGCTCTCCCTGAAATAAGTGAAAATGCGTTCTACCGTTAACATTATTGGTCATCTTTCTTGTTTTGATGCAAACTTCCTTACGCATTACACCATGACAGTTTTAGACTTTTACGTGAATCGTTCTCATTATCACGAGAACCATTACTATTTCTTTCAACGTGACAGCTGCGAAAGCTGAAACCGTCATCGTGAAAACGTGGTACTTGTCACGGCTAATCTAGGATGTAATACTGGATATGCAATCTTATGTTGAGGGCCGTTATATTACTGATCGCGTGTTGCTGTTTTTTTCAACAAATTAGCGAAGGGAATATATCCTTCAAAATAATTTCCAGAAAAAAACAACAACACACGATCAGTAGTATACCAGCCCCTAAGATAAGATTGCATGTCCATTATTGAATTCTAGATTAGCCGTGACAAGTTCCACGTTTTCACGATGGCGGTTTCAGCTTTCGCAGCTGTCACGAAGGGCCTTTCAATTTTCCCTCGCACTCCGCGTGTCCTCGTCCTTGCAACCCCGCGCTCCACCCCGTCGCGCTGCCTATCGGAAAACGCGCCCGGTGACGAGCTCTCGAAGCCCTCGCTCCGCTCTGCTCCGCGCCGCGCCGCGCCGCGCCGACCCGCCGCCGAGAGCGCGCCCTCGGCGCCGGAACTCCATACTACAGCGGGCCCGCGCCACGGGACCTCCCGCGGGAGGGGGCGGGGGCAGGTGGGCGCCCCATGTTTTCGCAAGGCAAACCGAATCGAGATTTCGTTCTCGATGATTCGCTCCGTAATACGCGCTGTATTAAATATTTCTTTGCTGAATGCGTCACATTTTCTTCAATACACATGTGGATTGAGTTGGGAAAGTGGTTAGAGGGCAGGGTGATAGTAGAGAGAAACTGCACGCAAAGATGTTGCATGTGGAATAAAAATGTGAGGTGGTTTCGTTCGGAACATTATTCTTCAATGTGTCGTTGTAACAGATGTTTTTCAAAAAGACCATTTGCAATTTAAGCATTTTTTAAACGAAAAATTGATTTAAATTACTGTAAAATTCTAAGAATTATTAAATTATTAGAAATAATATTGAACATAATTCCATTATTCTGGGTATTGAGAATACTTTCTTGAGTTCAGTTGAAATCACTGTTGTTTTTAACAACTTGTGGCTGGATGTTGCCTTTCAAAACATTATATCACACATTTTTCATTTGATAATATGCGGAATATATTATGTTCTTTCATTTTAATGCCATAGACTTTTTTCCTGATTCACCTCTAATATGACTGCATTTTACCTGACCACTTTATTATTTGATAACCCAATGTCAGCTTAAAATTCCTCGCTATGAATAATTTTGCATTCCATCTTATTAATGAAAATAAAATATTTATATTTCCTCTTCAAAACTCGCATATTATACTCGTATATTTTTTACGCATCATAATTAAAATGTCTTGTATAATTTGAGAAAAATATGATGGAAAATATTCTCCCTTCAAAAGTTGTTACTTCACAAAATATATTTCCAATTTGTTCAGTATATTTACATTTGTCAAGGATGTTCACATTTTTTTCGCGTTTCCTTTAAGTTGCTTTTATAAAGAGAAAAGCAGATAAAGGAAATGTTAAATATAATTCTCCTAATTTAATGGAGAGAAACAAATATTAACCGCCAGAAAGAAAAGGGAAAAATGGGAAAGGTCGAGACTGTAGGTGGTAAATGAATACAGAGGTATTGTACTAGGCTACAGTTAGTTAATGCCGATGAGAATTCTATACAACTTTGGAACCGGAAGTTTCAATTACATATATTATGACCTATGGCCAACAACATATTTGAACAAATAAATAAATAAAATTTAAAACGGGAATTATATCAACGCATCTGAAGATAAAAACGAATTAGGAAAGTGTTTCGTATTTCATTCGGTAAGAAGACGTACATTTAGATATAGCTAATTTGATAATATAAAAATAAAATATGAAAGAAATACGCTAAGAAAATTTCTACAAATGTAGTTAACTCTACTGTATGCAGACATCTTGTATTTTTAAGTGGCTTTTTAACAACTTGGTCATATAATGAGCATTGTGATTGTTTTAACTATAAGTATAGGAAGGACATATAAGAACAACACGAACACACGTAAACATTCATGCCCGAGGCGGGATTCGAAGTCGCGACCTCTCCAACCGTGGCCGCCACGGCCCTTCAGGCTTAGCGACCTCGGCTATCCAGGCCGGCAGAAGATAAGGCTGTTCCTCTCTCATCTTGGCATCTGAAAAGAGGCTATGATATCCACTCCTTGGTTAGATGTTGGTAAAAATTGTGAAAACTGGCAGCCCATACAACAGGAAAAAATCACAAATTCATTATTACCAACAATGGAAATTCATTTCTAAAAATGTAGGAAGGAACGATACGGTAATTCGAATGTATTTATTCTTATTTTCACTTTTAAATAGAGGGGGATGCAAGGAAAGAGATGAGTGGCGGCGGTGGCGACGTGGATGCTGAAGGCAATGGCAATGGGAGGACTCGGCGAGTGCCTCCCGGGCCGCGCTTCCCCGCGCACGTGCGGGCGAATGGGCTCGTCGGCGCCGGGGCCCCGGGGGGGGGGGGCGCCCGAGGTGAGAGGACGTCGCCGGACAGCCCGGCAGGCAGGCAGGCAGGCAGGCAGGCAGGCACTCGGGGCGCGCCATTGTCCTCGCAAAATAAGCCACACAATGCAGCGGGCGCGGGCTGCGAGCGGAGCTACGCGGCGCCGTCGCTTTAGCCTCTGCCGCAGCCCCAGCCCCCTCCTGTCCGTCCTCGGTCTTTGCCTCCGCCCCCGCGCCCTTCTCGCTTGCCCGCCTTCATCGCGCCCACTCCCAACTTCCATCTGCCGCCGCAACCACGCGCGGCGATGGTATAACGGTTAGCGTATCGGACTGTTATACCCAAGTTGGCGGGTTCAAACCTGATCGAAGCCGTGGATTTTTAAGGGCGAAGTTCTTCGGAGGGGAAGTAAAGCCGTCTGTCCCATGGTGTAGATTTACTTGCATGTGAAAGATCCTCAACCCTAAGTGACGCCTCTGAGCTAAATTCGCCTGTTCCTCGCCCAAGAAATACCTCCTTTCTCTGCTAGTTGCAGAGGGGCGTAGGGAAATGTTGCAGAGGGGCGAGGGGCAAAGGGGCGTAGAGAAATTTGCGTGGTCAGACGGAAGAGCAGGCCTCACGGCCTGAGTCTCGCCACGTAAAATAAGGGATTAATTCAATTCAATTCAATCACAACCAAACCAGCTGTATTCACCACCGCCTTTCCATTGCTACTTTGCCGCCAACACCACTACCCTAAACTACCCCCACTATCTCCCCTCCAAAATGTCCACCTTCACCTCTTCTGCCACCAGCACTACTACCACCGCCAGTACCTCCGATCTGTTACCACCATCACCACTATTTTCCCCATCTCGTCCTTTCTTCTCCATCAACAACAGTACCAACACAACGTCTATTGCCACTACAACTGAAAACACAGCTTCACCAACGCTTTCCTTTCATGATATCACACATATTTCTCTGAGAAATTAAAATTCAAGACGAATATATAAGTTTGATGAATTAATAAGTATCTAGGAATACATTAAATAATTGAATTTAGTGCTACAAAATATTGACAACACGAGGCCACAATAGCAGTAGGAGATAAGCTCTAAGAAGAAATTAAATTATCCTACAATTGAAAATCAATTTGTCCTTAGCCCGACGCTGATCCTCATCAAACCTGTGAATGCCAGGTGGTCGCCCTTCCCCCTCCCCACTCCAGGCTTCCGCGCTCACCCCACGCTCATTGCTGCTGCTGCCCGAATCGCCGCAAGCACTGCTTCTGCATTCTGATAATTACTCGCCTCCGGCAGGAGTTGCACTATGCCATGCAAATTTCCCACCGGAACTAGGAGCTACGAGAAATGAGAAACTATTCCTCGAGAGAGCTACGAACGTTAAAGCAAAGGAGGAATGTGAGTTGAAGGTAGCGACAAGAAGAGCGTCTAGAAAATGTGAAGAGGAGAGATAAGTAAAGATAAAAAGCATAATTATTTGGTAATGTGTGTAACAAAAATAATAATAATAATAATAATAATAATAATAATAATAATAATAATAATAATAATGTCTTTATTAATGGCGAGGCTCAGGCCATAGGGCCTGCTCTTCCGCCTAACCACTGAAATTACATACATTTAGAATAGTAACATTTTAAGAGGGGATGACAAGCTGTACATTTACGTCTGGGAGAACAAACCTAGGGACCATCCCGGCATACGCCTTAAGCGATTGAGTAAACCCAGAAAAACCTCAATCAGGATGGGCTCAATCAACCTCAATCAAATACTGCAATATCAAGTAAATGAAGGAAAAGCCATATTTTGATCACATAGACGATATATTTATTTGCCTTTACTGCTCTTCGCGAACAGTTCGTGCTAGCCGAATGAGAATACATTTCTTATTTTCATAATGAAGGCAGTCAGAAATTAAGCATTTAGTAGCTCTTGATTGTGCCTTATGTATATTTGCAGTCAATGAGTCATTTAAAGTAACCTTTGTCAGTCTCCTTCATATCAAACTCTCTTGGAGAGTCACTGAAAAAAGTTCAATATCCGTGCGTATGATGAATTAATTTTCTAGTAAAAATGTGTATGACGCCGATGGTACAAAACAACGTGCAGTGGTATACCTCAAATGAAGGCATTTCATATCGCAATTCAAGGTTTGTAACGAAGTCGACATTTAACTAGTCTGAAAATAGATAAGAAATTTTATTAAGAAAAACCTTTCTAAAAACTTCTTGCTTTAATGCCACACATCTCTTAAGGCATTTTAATGTCGTGCTTTAAAACACTGCGAATATAAACAGCTTTCCAGTTATAGTCTTCTGATGATTCCGGTAAGTAAACATTTAATCGTCTTTAGAACTTCCTGAATTATGCATTTAAAAATATTATTTTCTATATTCATTAGCTTTTCGATTATTATTTTATTTTTATTATTATTAGATTATTATTTTAATAATATTGTTATATTGCTGTTGTTCTTATTCTTGCTGTTATAAAACAAGAAATATTCAGTTTGAGGCATTCAGTGAAAAATAAATACGAGTATAATTGGAATTTTTACTTCAGAGCCATATTACTTAATGAGACGAACAAAACCGACCCATTTTACCCTCATTTGAATGCTAAGAGACGCGCATGAAAATGTTCATAAAAGTCTGAAAAATATCTGTTCATTGCTTCATTACGCTTTTATTACTCGCTGGGGCAGTTAATACCGCAATGTTTTATTCCATGGAAACGAACACAGAATAGATAATTAACTAATTTAATATATTCAATAAGTTCCTCAAATTAACCCTGTCCGCCAGAAATTCTTATGGACTCTGGGGAAAACGTATTTAACCCCTTCACAGAAGCTCTAGTTTCTTAATAGCTCTTAAAGAGAAACAACGAGAATTGCGAAAAGTCGAGACCTTTTTGCGAAGACGGATTACCGCCCCGACTAAGGATTACCCAACGTTTTCTCTTTGTGGTAAGTCTATTGTCCCCTTCTTTCCCCAAGACGCGGTGGGTGATAACTTCTCGAGGTTTTAAATAAGTGGGTTTCTTTCAAGTTGCGAGTGCGGCTGGTTCTGCTTCAACTGGAGAGCACTGCCTCGCTCGGCATTGCTGGAGGCGACAACGCACGGTGGAACCTCACAGCTCCGTTCTCTATCGCAACAACCCTCACCCCTCCTCGAAAACTCCTCCACAACTGGTAGGTGCAAGGCGTGAACTTCTTTCTGGTGTCTTGAACCACTACAACCTTTCTCGGTTGCTGTGATGTGTTCCCCTCCGAAGGAAGGCGTACGAAGACGTACATCAAAATCGTTCGAAGCCGTGGATTTGTAAGGGCGAAAAAAATCTAAGGAAGAAGTAAAGAAAGCTGACGTATGTAGTAGATTTACTGTGAGTAAAAAATATCGTCAAGCCCAAAAAAATCCTCTGAGCTCAATTTAAATCCCGTTTCGTTGCCAAATTGATATTTCCTTGTCTGCAAGATGATGAAAGGTGCGCATGGTCAGGGCGAAGAGCAACCCTAACAGCCTCAGAAAAAACGGCCCGGAGAAAATAAGGCGTCATTGATTGATTGATTGATTCATTGATGTTTGAGCATGCCCGCGCCGAGGAGGGAGTCGGGGAGCGATACGTGGAGGAGCGACCTCGCGGAGGGAAAGAGAAACTATAAATACTCTTTGACTTATTCATTTCATTCATCGATAAAATTTAAAATTTGTTGAACACATTCCAACCTTTCAGTGTGGTTCTATGCAATTTTCTCTACACTACGGCCTCAGTGCCCGCAGGTCGTTCTTGGTGCGATTATGAGGCCACAGTAGAAGTAGTCGCAGAAACTGTGGTTTCTCAAATGTGGAGCACACCTGTTTGCTTCAATATCCGTTGTAATCCTGTTCTGTATTCTCAATTTCTTGCTCGAATCTCTTATGATAATGTTCTAAAAGATATGTATCTACTTATTTGATTTTTGTATATTCAACAATATTTTAAATATTTAACTTGCAAAGGCGGTACACAATTATTGGAATTATTGGAATGTCGATCACACATTTCACAATTCTTTTATGGTGTCAGACTATAGATTACAATTTTCATATTTAATAAGATGTAAATGAATTATTCTTAATTACGACTGTACGTGTTATTTAACCAATTTATGCTTGTATTTGTATTCAATGTAATTTTATATGGTCCTTGTATTCCGTAAATTTTTTTACTATATTCTACTAATTTTTAATGTAGTATAAAATTGTCTCTCGTTTCTTTTAAACAGATAAAATCTTCGGCAACATCATCGCTCGCAACGTACTTAAAAACCTTTTTTTTTATTTCAAAAGGTATTCAGAAATATGAAAAGAGCATTTCATTCTTCTACTATTAATACCAAATCAAACAAAAAAACCTGATTTATTTATCAAATATCTTGTGAAATATTGTTCCGAATAGAATGATTTCAAACCTCATTACATGCAACAAATACGCACGATTATTTTATTTGTTGATTGAAATAAATCCACAGTCCACTAGACTGAGACAAAAATCATCAGGAGGCGAAAAAGTACTTCTTAGAAGGGTCGAGAATGGAGAAGTCTTGGCTACGGGGAATCCAGATGTGGACACTTTCCTGGAAAACGAACGGGGGGAAAACTTCCAAAATGAAGAAAAATCGTCAGCCATCGAGACGGAAAGGGCACGATCTCTGCAAGACACTCAGGCTGAAGTCCGCCCCCCTATACTCACACGCCTGCGACATCCGCCCACACCTGCGGAAGCGGCCGTGGCTAACAATACTCGCCCACTCCTGCGCCGACGCTCCCCGCCTGCGCCCCATCCCCGCCCACGCTCGCTCTTCCCTCCCACTCCCACGGAAATGCCAGTCCCCAGCGGCAACTGCCAGCGCCACCCGCCCTCGACGCCCACCACAGCCACCCACGAGCTCGGTTCCAACGCCGCTCGCCCGCGCCCGCCCTAACGAGCCAGCTTACGGGCTCAGCGCGCCTTAATTGGGCCGCGCCTCGAGGAAGGCGCTCTGCGGCGCAACAGATGTGGTCATCCAAGACGCCGGCGTCCGATCACCCACGCCCTCAACCAGCGCTGAAAGCACTCGCCGGGCCACGGGCCGCGACGAGGCGGATGCGTTTGGGATTGCTCTCGAGGGGATCATGCCATCTTGTGATTTGGTCTGCCTCCGTTTTGGCCAGCGTATTGTGGCCATCTTCTGGGTTAAAATGTCTTGACCTGCGATTGCCCAAACATAGGCAAACAAACTCGCGTCGTGGCGACGACCCAAACAACCGGGAGTAATCTCATGACTCCGGGAAGTGACACCTACAACTTTACTTACATTTATAGAGACTTTCGTCACAAACGTAATGAAATCTGATATCCAATGATATCGGTCTAATGGAGCGATGGATCAATGGCTACTCTAACACACAGATAAGTCACCGAATACTGTCCAAGAATGCTCGTTTCACTACTAATTGTTCGAGAGAATTCAAACATCCCATTTAGTAATGGTTTGATTGAAAATATTTTCAATGGTAAAGATTTGCTCCTTACTTTATCCTTTAAGGCTCATCATTTTTATGAGCGCATAGTGCTTGCCCGTTGTCGTTGCACCCATGCGCGCACAGTCATTGTTTGGGCTCTCTAGTGGCATGTATTTGATACATTTAGTGTTAAACTATTGTTACTATTGTTGCTAAACTATTGTACCAAATTATGGTAATAGTGCATTGCTTGCTTTATTGTATTAACCCAAAACGAAATGTTATTTATTTAACAGCCTCTCAAAACCTCATTCGCATTGCATTGCTTATCAGTTTTGAATTTGAAGCATTACATTTTTGATTCATAAAACAATTTTATTTTGATATATTAATTAGCAGCTGTGAGAGGAAATCATGCTCATTGATATGAAGATAATGCATTTACCAAATGTAAATTCAGAATAAAATGTAAAATTATATATTTTTGAAGACTCGTATTATTGTCAGTTCTTGAATTTCCAAAGGAGGTAGGAAGTCGAATGTTTGAAATGTCGTTCAGTACCTTTTAAACTTTTTATTTTAAATCATTTTTTAAATCCAAATATATTTATTTTACCAATGAAAGTAACAAAAGTCCTTTAGTGAATCTTCAAAACTGATATTGCGTGGGTCGAACTCGTAAATCCCAGAAATTTCCATTTGAGTCATTTCAGTGGACTTAATCTTCAGAGATCAAAGAGTAGAATCAAGAGATTTGATAACATTTCCAAGAACCGAATATCGAATTTCGCAGACACGTGGATCCATTTCAATATTTTTATTGAGAATTGCTGTCCTCTCTATAGAGGATGTCTCCGGCAGAGCAAGCATAATCCATTTTCGTTGATGCAGTTTCCATGAACAGATAAATGCAGTCTGCGACAGCGCAATACGAATATCATTGTTATATGAAAATTCCATTCTATTGTAAAGTATTTATGTTCTACGAGTATATAAGTAAATATCTATATAATATGAAAAAGATTTTTGAGAAACAGGTATGAGACACATTCTTTTGTACGGTTTATCTTTTGTTAGAATAATTTTACAAAAGATTTACCAAGAATTTATCTTCATATATTCAAACTAAATTAACAGAGATTTCCACTACCGTTTTCGCCCACAACTAACCAGAAATTCAAAAAACCTTAATTTTCTTATAGCCCTTATTTTTTGGTTAGAAATAAATTATGTTTTGGTAGATGTTTATTAAAAGATATGTCCGTACTCAAGCTCATGTTACAAAAGTCCACATTTTTAAGTAAGATCTTAAAGAATATTGTTATAGGATTAGAAGAGATTTCTCTTATTGTGTAAAATTGTAAGTTGCAAATTATCACAAAATAATTTGCAATCATTATTGTTTAAAAACAGTAAAATTAAGTAAGGTTATTACCTTATTAAATATTACCATTACCATAATAAATAAATTAAAAAGTTAATTTCGCAATTAAACAAAAACTAACAATTTTAACAAATGTTCAGCTGATCAACATTTTTTAAATCAGGAATTGTAGATACACGCATAGTATTAGTTTCATGGTTTTTAGATCGCGACTGTTGAATTGTGATTATTGTGGATTTATAATAGTAATTTTTCGTGTAAATTGAAGACATTTTGTCCATAAAATTACCTTGGCAACAAATGAGAAAGTATCGCGATTAGTTAGTCCACATTGTTTCCTTCATTTCCATTAAAACGGATTGTAGAAAGAATAAGGCAATCAATATTGCTACAAGTTAATTGCACATTATCACCAACAAAACGTACACTATGAGACAAAAATTTAATGTTCGTATCTCATATGTAACCACCGACTCACCCGATTACCTGATTCCTACGGCGATTCAGCTTTGCCCGGCTGCTTCGTCGGCAGACTCCCTAGAGGGATGCATGCGTGATTGCCTAACTACTGGAGAGAAAGACTTGGGCATTTTCTTAATACTACTTTAATCACTTTTGAATTCGGTGTGGGTGAAGCCCTGAACGCGCTGAACAAAGGAGGCGCTTTCGTCTTTTCCCTCGGCGCGCTAAGCGGCTCTCCCAGGTAAAGCAGAAAACGGCATTTCCGGCTGCTCTTAACGACAGTGCTTAATCAAATAAATTATATTTTGTTCGTGTCGTCATTCGTGTGCGACCGTCCCATTACACATATTACAAAAGTATCATTCATTACAATAAAACACACAAATTGCACCTACTGACCTGACAAATATCACTATGATTTGATTTTCCTCACAACACATTCAGCAATCTTCAATTGCGTTCTGTCAAAGTCAATTTTATTTGCCAAATGAAATGTAATTTGATAAAAACGTCTCTGTTGATCAACTTAGAAACCGACAATAAGAAACAGTGGGACTGAAGGATGAAAAGTCTGCAACCTTCCTTAGTCTCATCTTGAAACACTCCAATTCTCCCAAGAGAAACGTCTGGAGAGATTCTGGAGGAGAGGCTCTAGGGTCGAAGCGGCATGCGTTTCTGGCAGTGCTCTTTCAGCACAACTCTGAATTGCGCGCGCCCTAGCGAGCACTTTGAAAACTGGCAGTTGACAGTTGACGGTTGAGAGGGTAGGATCCGGAAGCAACAACAGCCGACGGTTCCACCCTGTTGTGTTGTCTTCGAAATTCAAAGCAGGCACCGCAACGCTTGGATCGATATTTAAAGTTTTACACGATATTTTGAGATAATTTCCTATTTGTAGTCGTAAAATTGTCTACGTTATCCCACTATAATTTTATTAATTTGTAATTAGAAACACATCCCTAGAGTCGTCATGTTACAAGTTTAGAATGCATTGAAAAGAAGACAATCTCTTTATTCAGAAGCGATATCATGAAAAGATTTTTTTTACGATGAGTGTTCTAATGATATTGTTTAGTTGAAATTACTTACAGGAAAATTTGATCTGGGCCTACGTCAGCTTCATTTTCATTTATTTTTCTTATAAATTAGCCATTCTCAATACTTTGCAATCGGCACAGAAGAGCATAACCCGTAGAAATGATATCGACACTCCACAATTTTTTGATCAATTTTATTGACAGTATTTTTTATCAATGATATTTTTATAGAAATAACTATATAATTTCAATTATTAAGACGTAAATTGCTATTTTATTTGAAATACAATCCGGTAAGAATCAGACATTAAAGAACTCAGTACATTAAAAAATATTAAATAAATACCAGGAAAACGTTTTCACAATATTGTACGATGAAACATTGGAGGGAGAGAAAAATAAATTCACCTGTCAGTTTGAGTGACATGTTTGGGTTCGTCGTATGTTTATTCCTAGTGTTTAGAAAAGGAAAAGCTTCTGAACTGAACCGCAGAAAATGGGGCAGTCGACATCAAGAAAAATTGTAAAATTGATTTTGTCGATATCAATAATGACTGTTTCGTTGGTTTGGTTTGAGAATGAAAGTTAATGCACAAAATATAATAGAGAAATAGAATTTCCAGAGTTCAATTTTTATAACTTTCGCTTCGACAAGATATAACATGTCTTCTACGCATTTCATGGGGATATGAAAGAACGCATTATACAAAAGTCTGTTAGGTTATTCAGAATTACTCATAACTGCTCAGATCTTTAATTCTCATGTCTTTAACCTTGTCCCGTTAACTGCTGTACAGTGAGAACGCATCATGAGTGGAAATAATGATTTGGTTAAGAATAAGATTGAGAACAGGAATTCCGGAACTCATGCAAACGAGCACAGCATACATATCTCCCTCACCATCACAAAGTATTTGTTTCACATTTTCTCGTTAAATAAATTAATAAAATGTACGAAGTCGACAATAAATCATAAGACATTTAAACTTTTAAAATAACATAAAATGTGCATAGTTGTATCTTCATTGACTTCTCAAGTTAAATATTTACGTTAACAACACCCTTCTTTCAGAAATAAATTGCTGAAATGGTAAGGGAAATTTTGATTTTAAAGAACTTCCGATAAAAGCAGTAATTTCAACACCAACAAATAGTAACTATCATATACTACAAATCAATATTAAAAATTGATTATAATGAAGGTTATATGTAAAAAAACATTTTTAGAAAAATGTAATATTTTTTTATTTAAATTACTTGTTACTAATTCAATTTCGCATTGTAAATTAATATGTTTTCAATTTTTATAATGTATTCCAAACATATTTGTTAAAACTATAGATTCAGTCCGTTAAAATAGCCCGCGATTGCTTAAATTCTTATATTAAAACATTAACCATACTACGAATACATCGGTCATCGCTTCGAAATGTCCCGCGATATCTTGGCCGAAAGGTAAAGCGGGCGGTCCTGGAAAAAGGCGCGCCTTGCAAAGCACGATAAGACAGAACAACAGCCCGGTGACAACGCCCGGCGAAGGGGGGCGGGGCAGGGGCGGAAGCGTTGCGTGCTGCGGCGAGGGCGCGGGCGGCGCTAACGCTGCTGCTGTCGCAGGGCAGGCCAGGGCGCGGGCGCGGGGCGCGGGGCAGGGGCGGGGTGACGCGGACGGCGAGAAGGCGGGGCCGACGCGGCGGCCGGGACAGCGTGGGCGCAGCGCCGCCTGGGGACGCGCGGAGGGGCGGTGCAGGTGACGTCCATATGGTGGTGGTGGTGAGGAGAATTATGATGATGGGGGTGGTGGTGGTGGTGGTTGGGATAATCGTAGTGATGATAACGATTAAGCAAGAAAGGGTCAGATGTCACGAAGAATTAATCTTGTACCAAAGTAAACATTTGAACTATGAATGTTAATTAAAATATGCCAAAATTAAAAAAAAGATTTTTTTATTTTAATTTGTTTCTAAAATGAATGTTCTATTAAACACTTGAATAATGTATTAACAAATAAATTATAAATTAGGATTGACTGATTAGATTCCAGGCGCGACAACTTAGTGTCATTAGACCCGAAAGTGTAGTGCATGTGCTTTGCTTTATCGCGGGAGGGGCGGTGGTCTTCCTCTGCACTAAGGATGGCAAGATACGACGCCGACCTATGCCGGCTTGCGGGGGTTTCCCCAACCAGGTATCTCGAACATGCAGGCCCCGCTCCCAGTGGGAACAAACTCTGGAGACCGACACCTGCAAGTGTGGTAGTGTAATGCATGTAATTGTTAGTGTGTAATAATCCTTGAGGAATAATGGATCACTGCACAAGTTATCTAAAATTTGTCATGATAAATACTTCAGGATTACATCATATATTTGACCGCATCACCTCTCTTGTTGAACAGAATAGAATGTTGAATCAAAATATATCCATCGTTGGAGTGGAGTGAGTAATCTATACATTAATGAACGTCCTTAGAACAACAGTTTATGTAACTGCGAAATAGTTTCTTACGTCTACTTATTTCTACATTCTAAAACTATGTGCGCTTATTCATTTCAAGACAATCGTAGTTTCTCTAATTTGTCACTGCTTTGTTCTCAATTTCTGATCTAATAGTTAAAAGGAAAGAAATGTGACGAAGAAGACTGACTTTGAACAGGCAGTATCGGAACACAATCGGTTGAACAAAGAAAAAGACAAAACTATATCGAATTATAAGATTTTTGAAAAATAAATAATAAAATAGAACATTTAAGAATAGCTACTCGTAAAGGCAGCATGTCCAAGACGAGTTTGTTTCATAAGAAGCTACGAATGGGGCTAAAGCCAAGAGTTCGGTTACAAACTAGAGATTAGAAAATAAAAAGGTAATTGCAGAGACCAAGCCCAAGGAGTAAACTCGAGACTACAAGGTGATTGCAAAATACAAGCGCGAATATCAACCAAGGGTCAGAAATGTCATTCAAAACATGGCCCAAAATCGAGGACCAAACGCTAGGGTCGAAAACAAGTGTCAAACGCCAAGCGAAACGCATATCTGCCAAGAACAACTCGCGAGGGCGGCAGCACGCCCTTGTGGCGTGTGGGAGACTCGCGTGTCGTTTCGCGGAAGCTACTTGGCGCGAGAGCGGCGCGCGCGGGGGCGAGAGCGCGGGCGAGAACGCGGACGAGGGCGCGGGCGCGGGCGCAGGCTCAGGCGAGGACGCAGACGAGGTCGCAGGCGAGGTCGCAGGCGAGGGCGCGGGCAGAGGCGCGAGGCGAGGGCGCGAGGGCGCGGCAGGCGCGCGAGGGCGCGTGCGCGAGTGGGCGGGGCGATGGCGCGGGCGCGGGCGAGGCCGGCAGAGGATCGCGGGCAGGCGCGGGCGGGGCGCGGGACGAGGCGCGGGCGAGGGCGCGGGCGCAAGGCGCGGAGCGTGCGCGGGGCGGCGGGCAGGGCGCGGCGAGGGCGCGGTGCCGAGGGCCGGCGCAGGCGCGGCCGAGCGCGCTGGCGCAGGGCGCGTGGCGAGGCGCGGGATGGGCGGCGCGAGGGCGCGGCGAGGCGCGGGCGAGGCGCGGGCGAGCGCGCGGGCGAGGGCGCGGGCGGGCGCGGGGAGGCGGGCGAGGCGCGGGCGAGGGCGCGGCGCGGGCGCGGGCGAAGGCGCGGGCGAGGGCGCGGGCGAGGGCCGGGCGCGGGCGAGGCGCGGGCGAGGAGCGCGGGCGAGCGCGGCGAGGCGCGGCGACGGGCGCGGGCGAGGGCGCGGGCGAGGCGCGGGCAGGGCGCGGCGACTGGCGCCGGGCACGGCGGGCGCGGGCGCAGGGCGCGGGCGAGGCGCGGGGAGGGCGCGGCGAGGCGCGGCGAGGGCGCGGGCGAGGCGGCGCGGTGCGAGGGCGCGGGCGAGGGCGCGGGCGAGGGCGCGAGGCGAGGGCGGCGATGGGCGCGGCGAGGGCGCGGCGACGCGGGCGAGGGCGCGGCGAGGGCGCGGGCGAGGGGGGCGCGGGCTGACGGGCGCGGGCGAGGCGGCGCGGGGCAGAGGGCAGCGGGCCGCGTGCGAGGGCGGATAGAGGGTCCGAGGCGAGGCGAGGGGCAGGGCCAGGCGAGGGCGAGGGCGAGGGCGAGGGCGAGGGCGAGGGCGAGGGCGAAGCGCCGGCCGGCGGCGGTGCTCGGGCGCGTCCGGGCCGGATTAGGCCTCCATAATTTATCCGGCGGCGGCGAGCGGGCGCCGCTTAACGCCTCGTCGCCGGGGCTTTAGTGCAACGCGCGCCCGCCGCCGCTTTACGGCGCTGCGAGCGCGCTGCACCGCGAACTGCGAGAGTGCGTGCCGTGAGGGGGAGGGAGCGGGCGCTGGAGTTCGCGAAACGCGGAGCTGCGAAGGAAATGCAAGACGCGCGAAGAGATAAATACATGCGAAGGCAAAAGCAAGGAAACATGCCGTCTGTTTCGACAACACTGGATCTTCTTGAAAGGTACTCTCTACCACACGAGATTGTGATACTTCTCATATTTTGTGAGATGAGCGCACTGTTAATACATCTTAGAATGTGTTACTTTGATACTATGCAACTAATGAAAGATGAATCCAAAGTTTACGATTTTATGGAGTATTAAATATTACAAATTTATCTAAAAATCTACTTATTTTTTAATTAAGTGTTCTTATTTTTTGTTATTAAGACCATCGCGTTCATTGAATATGAATTCATATGTCAGTAAAAAGTATTTTGTCATCAAAAATACCTTTCAACATAAAATGAATATTTAATTTATTTTCCAATATTTAATATTTTTCCTTAAATTTTATATAGTATGATCCTGGAAATACTCATTGACATTGTGTATAACATTCGATATTTATTTAAAGTAAGAAAATTGGCCAGGTGGCTTTTCCTGCCTTTCAGTCGTTAAGCCCTGAGGCGAGGGCCAGGCTCTCTCATCGCCTGCTCTACTCCCTTACGAGCTTCCGCAGACGAGCTCATGTTCAGGCGGCAAGAGCCCCTTATCTTCAGTCCAAGAGCTCGTTCGCCTTCGGGTTCTTGTTTTGTGAGGGCTGTGTGGATGGTACAGCTGCAATGTTTCAAGTTTCTTCACTAGCTCGGCTTTCTGAATTGTATTTTCTTGCCTTACTGCGTAAATAGTAGAGAGAAAGTTTTGTAATTTTGTGGGTGAAACTCGCCTTTCTTTTAAGAAAAACTCTTATAGTCAGGCCCTTGTAACGTCAAACTGGATAAATATTTTTCCAATAAGTAGTAAATTACTTGCTCTAACACGTTGTGTCAGAATCTTTGTTTTGATACCGAAAAATCGGTTGACGACAAAATGTCTGTCTATCCATGTGTGGTCAACGTTAATGCCTAAAACGTTTAGACGATTTTCTTCAAAATCGCTCCGTCCGTTCCACGTCGTCGCGCGGCAACGATGTCGTCTCTATGATTAATCAGTTATTTCTAATATCTTATTGCGGTATAACCAAATTTTGGGTAATGCTTTGGGACCGCAAACTCCATTTTTTTCGTTTTATAAAAATCGGTTCAAAGGTTGTGTTATCTAGGCTATCCGGGACGTGCAGCGTCACTGAAATGATGGCTGACGTTTCGGCCAGCGTATTGTGGTCATCTTCAGAGCGAACTGCCGAAGAGTATCAAAGCGTATTGTGGCTAGAAGGCCACATTACGCTGGCCGAAACGTTAGCCAACATGTCAGTGACGCGTCTGGTCCCGGATAGCCTATATAACACAAACTCCGTCTGCGGAAGCCTACGCAACCATAACGTGGTTCAAAGGTTGTTTTAACGAAACACAAATTTACCTTACATTTAGTCTTCATCCCACTTATTTCTTTATAGATACATTCTTTATAAATATATAGATTACATATTCCTTTTATTATAGAAAACAGGTCTCACTTTGTATTGCATATTGTACTAACCGTTCCTTCTAAAATCGATTTGTAACATCTCTTCATGGCATCTCTTGTGTGTGGGGCACACAATAAAATGAAAAAAAATGGTACATAGTAGGTTCAAAAAATGCGCGGAGTGTTTGAATTACGTGTCTTTAGTTAGTTCCAAGGGAATTCGCTTGATGTCGATCGGTTTGCTCTCATCTGCTGATTATGACGCCATTTGACGATTGTTGATATATTCATTTGTTTATTGCTACGTTGTTTTTAGTGAAGCGATTTTTTACGTTTGGTGGATATGAAAATGCATGTCCTGAAAGAACAACAAGTTGCTGTGAAACTTTGTATTAAACTACTAAAATCTACAACATATTTTTTATGCTTAACACGGCTTACGGAAATGTTGCTATAAAACGTACGGCATTTTTTAAGTGTTGTGAACGTTTTAAAGATGGTCGTCAGTCCATTGAAAGTGATGAGCATTCTGGCCGTCCTCCCAGGGCAACTGTCGACCTACACGTCGCCATTAACACTGTGGTACGGGAAATTCGACGTCTGACTGTCAAGGAACTTTTGAAGAGTGTGAGGTGTCACGGGGGGTTTTCACGAGGTTTTGACTGAGAAATTGAAGATGCACAGCATTGCTGCGAAATTTGTGCCACGTCTGATGACGGAGGAACGCAAAGTCCATCGTGCCCAACTTTGTTAGGAACTGCTTGGTTCGTTCAGAGGAAGATACAACTTATTAAAGATTAAAGATCATAACTTGTGATGATTCATGAGATTATAGTTATGACGTTGACACAAAAGTCAATTCGTCCTAGTGGACGGATGAAACGTCCCCCAGACCCCTTGCTTGACAAGTTCGGTTCAAGATCAAGGTGTTTTTATGCTGTTCACCACTAGTATCTCCCAAAAGGCTTCACAGCAAAAAAACTATATTAAAGTTTTGAAACCTCTGAGAGATGCCATTTGCCGGAGAAGGCCAGAAATGTTGAGGAATGGCGACTGCTTTTCCCATCATGACAACGCTCCACTCCAGCTCTCATGCGTTTTCGGCCAAATAGTCAATCACTGTTCATCCCCACCCTTCCTACCCACCTGACCTTGCCCCTTGCGACCTTTTCTTTTTCCCCAAACTCAAAATACCCTTGAAAGGAAAAAAGATTTGAGACAATTCCCGAGATTATGGCAAATGGGACGAAGGAGCTGAGGGACATTACTAAAGAAGCGTACCAGAACTGTTTCAACAAGTGGAATCGCCGTTGGAATAAATGTGTGCGTTGAGGAGGAGAGTACTTTGAAGGAGATCCAGAGATCTAACTTGTAAGTAAACTACATTTTGTTTTATGTCGTCAGTCCGCTTATTTTTTGCGCAGCTCTCGTATACCATTAAACCTATAAAATTTAATTTAATTCTTGCAAGTTTTATTATCGCAACTCAACTTACTGAAATTACTGTATTTTCTTTCATATATTGGTTTTTACGAGATTTCACCTCTCTTATTTGTCGCTGCGTTTCCTAGCTTCTCGCACAAATAAATGGGCATGGGAAGATCCCATGCATCTTCCAAGATAATACCGCAATGCGTTTCTCGGAGAGAAGCGCATCTACTCCAATGGACATTTTGTTTTCCTCCCTTTGGGTCTCCATTTGAGCGCAGTTGAGAGTTCGGCGCCTCTCCGACGTTATTTTGTGAGCTTCACGTTTCGCAAATGTTTCAATGTAGTTTGAAAATTACTTAGATTTGTAGATAGAGATTGTGATGAACGGCAGGTTCCATGAAATGAATCTTACAACTTTATTAAAATTAACATTATGTAATATTGCCAATTAGAAATTGTTTTATTCTTATGGAAAAAATTTCAAACTAGATTGATTTTTGTAGTAAGCATATGGTCTTCTAAACATTAGATGAAAATATGAAACATTATCGATTTTTTTTTGTTCACTCTGTTCGTCTAAAATAACTTGGATAAGTTTATTTTCAGACCATTTACGTAATTATCATGTTAGAAATACATTATTAATGAGTAATAATGAAGTATATAAGAACAATCTTTAGAAATTTGAAAAGAAAGTAAATGGGTTTCAAAATTTTTTTTGCCTAATAGAAAGAAATAAGTGATATTTTAATTCTTATAAATTTTAATATCGAACTGATTTGTTTTGGCTAATATTATTATATTTGTTTTTACCGCGAACAACTTACTGACAATTACCTCTACTTTTACCAATTTATCACCTTCTTTAGGGAAGAACATTTAGTATCTAGTGTTCTTAATTCACTTTTCAAGTTTCAAAATTGAAAATATTTTCCGTTCTGGCATGTCCTGAATATAATTACTTCACATAGTTTTCCCAAAAAATTAGAAACTATATTGTTCACCGAATCTATAGTTCCAGAATGGGGTATAATACAGCATATAAGGCGAAAATATGGCTTCATGCCGTTCTTCATTTTGTCAAAAACAACTCGTACGGGAGTCATTAATTAATGCAATTACTTTTCACAAAGCTTTTAAGCAATTGGGCTATGATGAAAATATCTCATTTTTAATGTAGTATGTGTCCGCTTCAATAATTTAATGATGTGTAATTTCATTTGTATCGATAAACAATCACTCAATAGATTGATTGATAACACTTATAAAACAAAAAATTCTGCTAATGCTAGACGACAATTAAATTAGTGAAATAATTGAATGTATAAGCTTCTTATTAGGTACAATTCTGATACCTTTGTGAATTATTAAATAAGCACCTCCTTTTTCTAGTGTAGTATCACTTGTGAATGATACCTGCAGTGTTCTTGTCCCGTTAAGGCCGAAGTGCATCTCTTTTTCAAATATTCACCCGCCAATGTGCCAGCATTCATGCATCTTGATGCACTTAGCTTCAGTTTTCTGACGAATGCGTATTCATTTTGTCGATAAGAAATATTTCGTGTCCAACAAGCACATTTAAACATATTTGAACCGGCTGAAGTGGTTCATGGAATCAACTGATATCTCGGCAAGGGCTTCTGACCGCGAAGTACTTCCGTTCGAGTACCGGCGGCGGCAGGATTTTCGACACCAGTGACATAGTCATGACGAATTCAGCCGTCATCTGAAGGAGAATTCTAGCGGGCTGCTGTTCTGATCAATAGTTTTCCGTGGCTTCTCAACTCAACACCAGACGAATGCCGGAGCAGTACTCTAAAAAACGGGCCACGGAACGCACGCGATCTTTCATTGCTCTTCTTTGTCCTACCATTACCCCTTATACACACACACACACACACACTGACACACACTCACACACACACACACACACTGACACACACTCACACACACACACACTCACACACACTCACACACCACACACACACCACACACACACACACACACACACACACACACACACATACACACTGAAATGCTCGACATACATGTCTGAAGCTCAGAGCTTTTCACAGCTGGTAAGAGATACTGTAGGGGACGATTTCGCAACTCACGCGCAGTTCAACGCTAGATCTCGCCATCCAGCCGGGGGAGAACACCGTCTCATCTCGTGATAAAACATGCACTTTATTTGCGGGGCTAGTGACAATAGCAGTTGGCAGGGAATAATCATTCAAAGAGTTTTGTAGCTTTAGCTGTTCGACGTGTGCCATTTACTAAATTGATTTCTTTTGTTATCGAGATCGTATTGTATATTTTTGATCAGAACGAAATCAAGACTTTTTAACTGACGAATTTCCGTAAAATTTTAATGGCATACGCAATGACACGCGTCAGTAAAAGCAATGATTAAATTTTAACAAATGAAAATTTGAAATAATTATATTTTAATAAACGGCAATCTTTAAAAAAAGTGATATACAAGTGATTGGTAGGCTTGAATCCCGTAAATTCCAAAGTTTTGTAGAAAAGTAACACTAAATACGAAGATACTGTAACAAGTTATCAAATATTCGTTGATGTTTAAAATTGTTAATCACATTCCTTTTTATATTAAAATTTAAACATTTTAAAATCAAGTAACGCATTAGCCATAAAATGGTCTTCTTTTAACAATATTTTCTTTAACTTTCTTTTTCCTAAAAGGCACTTTGTATCTGGAAACACGTCTTTTATTTCTCTGCAGTGAAGCTGAAGATGCATGCATCACAGTAGCCAATAGACCCACTTATTTCAGTGGCCATTGAGCCCCAGTGGTCGCCGGGCGGGGCGCCGTTTCGTCCGCACGGGGCCGTTGTGCGCGCGCGAAATCGTTCGCGGCGCTCCCTCGCGAAGCGGCCTCCCAGCGCGCGCGCGCTTTCTTTGCAGCGGCCTCGCGCGTCACATTAATTCGCGTGTAATTGCAAAGTTAATTGTCGCGTCCGCTCCGGCCGCTCGCGAAGCTCTCCTCCGCCGGCGCGGCCGCCTCGCGCCACGCCCCCTTGTATTCTCTCCCTTCCTCCGCCGACTCCGCCTCCGCGCCCGTTTCCTCCGCGCGACGCCGCGACCTGCCCCTCCAGTTCTTCTGTTGGCTCCCCCGCCTCTGCCTCCACATGGCCAACACTTTCTCCTGCACTCTTTGCTTCGCCACCTTTTATTGTGCCTCCTTTTATCTTCTACTACTTGCACTTCATTGTTACCTCCTCCCCTTTCTTTCTTCTGCACTCTCAGTCTTCCCGACCTTGTTTGTTCTGATACCTTCTTTGTTTATCCCTTATCCTTCTTTCTTCAAAGATGTTCTTCTTTGCCTCTTTCTCTCACTTCCTCCTTCGCCTTCTTCTTCGACTGCTCATCCTCCACTACCACTTCATTCTGATTCGTTTTCATCCCCGTTACATTCTCATCCATCTCGTCCTCCTCCTTTCTTCATCTCCTTTTTAGGTTACGACCAGTCGTCTTTATTCTGTGCCTCGTGTCGCGTCTCCCATTCTTCTCTACCTCCTCTCGTTCTCCCCCGCCCGTCCGCCAGAAGCGCCCCTCGCCCTCGCCACCATTCAACTGCGTCCTCCGCCTCCGCCCACCGCCTCGGCCGCTGCTACCAGGGCTACTCCCGCCTCCCGCCCGTCGCCCCGCCCCGCTCCGCCCGCTCCCCCGCCTCCGCCCGCTATTCCGCCCAGCCCCGCCCCGCCCTGCCCCGCCCCCCTCCGCCCCGCTCCTGCCCCGCTGCCTCGCCCCCGCCCCGTCCCGCCCCGCCCCGCTGCCCCCGCGCCCCCGCTGCAATGGGCGGCCGCGCCGACGGAGTGCGACAGCCGCGCACCTCCCCCTCCCCTCCAGCTCTCCTCTCTGGGAATCTTTTCCCCGAATTGGGAGCTGGCGTAATGGGGCTCTCGGGGATGGGTTCTTTTCATTTTTCAAAAGCAAATTTGGGTGGATGGCGGAAGTGTTTTCGCTTTAGCTGGATAGAGTGAGGTATTCGTAAAATTCCCTGTTTTTTGTGCATTGCGCACAAAACACTTTTTATTGTTTTTTGTTGTTTTACGTGCCTTTAGTTATTAAGAACAATTTGTGCTGAAAAATAAATTTAAAAAAATACATAACGTACTCAATGACCTAATGCGGGTTTAAATGAAGTTAAAATTTGTAAGTGATTGTAAAATGTGTTTATTAATGATAAGGGAAGAGGTAGGAATGTGAGATGCTCTTTTTGTTTTGGGACCTACAAGGTGTCGAATAACCGTAACTAAAAAAGTGATTTCTTACAATGTTTAATATAAATAGTGCTGTATTAACCTAAACGTTGTGGAACGAATAGGTTTTATGTAATATTATTTTTTTCTAAATGGTGTCACTACCAATGAATTGGGAAATTGGATAGTATAGTATCAGATACTGCTGTTTTAGGGAGCAAAAAACTTGGACATCTCCGGTGATTACAAAAAGTTGCAAATTGGCAGTTTTGACGTAAACTATGTACAATACGTAGAAATACACATTTACAAATCACTTGATTAATAATCACAAATGTAGACTGCATTCTCTGAACCGGCACAATCACTGTGGCCCCACAGTCTGCCCAATTTCACCTATGCAATATTTAGAAAATTGAAAGTCATTAAAAAAGTCTGGTAGTAAAATGAGATCATCTCATAACGTTACCAATTAAGTGTCTCATATCACATCACGACGCCATCCTATATTTTGTCAACATATCATTCTGAACATTGCATTTTATTTCAAACCCTTAGTGATTTTCAAATACTAATTTTTTGATATTTTAATGTCAACTTACATCATACTCTTGTACATCTTACACAAATCACAAGATAACACGAAAAAAATTGCACTTCAGTGCAAAGCAACAGAAACGTTTCACATCACTACTAACTGCAAATGTTCACCTCAAAAAACTTGGTTGACTGAGGGCCGTTGAGGGAATGCAATGATGAAGCTAGACAATGTACTTCTTCAGTCACTCGACAAATGTCAACATTATACAGAGGCGATAACTTTACTATCTCATATTTCTACCCTATCTCCTATTCCTACCTCTCTCCCTACTAATACGTGTGTTGAATTCAAATAATTGTTGGATACAAATAGTTAATTTTTAGTTTTATCAGAGTCGTAAATAAACAATCAACATGATAGATAAAATACAAAACATTTCTTGTAGGGTCATCTAGAATGACATTCAAGCATCATACACTGAATGTGAAAGGACTATTGTTGTTTTTTTGTTAAAATGAAATCTCTTTCAGTGATATTTCCACTCCAAACAGGTTTTCCCTGTAAATAATTGAACATTTAAGAACATATTACCTATACTATAATATATTGTTTGTCTCATTGTAAATGTTGCAATATTGTAGAGAATCTAGAGGTTAAAAGAAGATCACTTTCGCAATGTGCATATGGTCTTAAATTTCATATGATAATCCTTTTGCCCCTGATACGTAGGCTACTCATATTGGATTTGTGTAAAGCAGAAATATCTTTCACAAACACCACAAAAAGTAGCTACTAACTAGGGAGAAATGTCACATGTGTTACTTCTTTGTATGAGATTTCTCATATTATTTTCGACTCCCTAAATTCTTAGGAGTGTTTAGCACGTATTTGGGAAATCTGTGGAATAGACATTATTTGAACAAACTCTGAATAACACACCAATATAGAATTTTTGCATTTAAATTGTGATGAAGTGAATGTGAAAAGTTTTCATGGTACTTTTAGGTAGATTAATTATTAAAACAATTCTACGAATTTTATATTTATAAAATAATTCAAATTGTTTACTCTTCAGGGAATTATTTTTTTTCTTTCCAATCATTTTTACTATACCTTATCCTCAAATTGCAATTTTCATTTAATATTCGTAAAGATGAAAATGAAATTTTGTCAAACAAACATGACATAAATGACGTTCTGGGTACCAAGGGACCATTTCATGAAAGTGAATTTTGAATCAATATCGTTCACGTTCTCAGTGTGGCCGATGCAATGGCGGTGGCACTCAGCCCGACCCTTCTCCATCCTGCCCCACATCGCCCCACCCTACCTCTTCTCTCCCCCCACCCTCCTCTCCCCCCTCTCAAGGCACTCCCGCCCATCCCTGCCCTTCCCTGTCACCCTGCCCTACCACTCTTTCCATCATTCCATCCAGTCCCGTCTCCGTATGATCCCATTCCGCTTTGACCCCCCCCCCCGCCAACCCGTAATCCAGTCCCTTGCCTTGTGTATTTTTCAGCAGCGCGCATTGTTCCGCCACCTGTTGTGTCGCTAAATCTTTCATCAAACCGTACGCTCCGCGCCCCAGACTTTATTTTCTTCTCCCTTTCTCCTGCACCTCGTCCACCGGACCGCGCGGTGAACTTGTCGTTTGCGTCCTTTGAAGAAAGGCGCCGGAGTGTCGCTGACAGGTGGAGGCAGTGGCTAGTAATGCTGTAGGTGGACGTGAGAAAATATCTTGTGATAGATTAACTGATGAGATAAACGCATATGTTGACCTTAAATGTACTTGGATTCCTTTCTGTTAGTTGGTAACTTAATTCCTTATTGTGTATCATAAAATGACATTACAGCAGGCCTTTGAAACCGTTCAATGACTTGGTCGCCTCGGTAGCTCATTGGTTAACCAGACTTAAACCAGAAAACCCGGGATCGAGTCCCAGTCAATATTCTTGTCAAAGCAATGCCTACTAAAACCATTTGTGCTATTCATTATTTCATCAGATTGCCTGTCAGGAAATTTAGAAACTTTCATTAAAATAAATGCAAAATTATGGTTCTGTAAGAGTTGGAGCTAATGTACAATTATTTCTTGATTGTAATTATAAACCCAACCAGCGTGGTTTGACATAATTTGAGTAACACAAATGCAGCACATTGTCGATTAAATATAATTCGTTTAAATTGATTCCCTATTGAGTGAACGAATTTGTAGTGATAGTAATCAAATGCAATTATTTCACTAAAGTGTATGAAGTGGAAGACAAAGGAGGGTCGTCAGTAGAGTTTGTTTTGATGACTGTCCGAATTGTTCGCATATACATTTTACATTTATTACTGTTCGTATTTTAGAAACGATTGCCAGAATTCAGCGTTAAAAAAGGTTCCCCATTTCATTGATTTGATCGCTTTGTAAAAGAATTGAAAAAAAGCATTTAGGGAGTTCGAGAGAAAACTTGGTTTATTTTTCTCTAAAAAATTACATTATAATATTATGAATGTGCACTTACGTTGCTATCAATGAGTTCATTAATTAAAAATTATTTTTAAACAACAGATTATGGACACTTATTTAATTCATTCCTGCTACGCAATTTATTGATTAGATAATGCAGTCTACCATTAAATTAATTTCCTATATTATAGTCCCACACAAAACGAGTTTAAACGTGCAAATCGCTATGAACTGCTCGAGCAGAAGTTGGTAAACTGCACTAAACTATTTGAATTATGAGCGACACTCGTGAAGTTAAAAAACACGTTAAAAAGGGATTCACTTGTACAAACAACCAGATATGTCCTTGATTGAATTGTGGTTTTATTGGCTTCATTGAGCGTTACGTTAATGAAATTAAAAAAGCCCCGAATGTGTTTGCGAACCCTGAAATTCACGAGTGAGGTTGCTCTAACGGTGATTCAATCTTTACCTCTTTTCGTTTCCCTCTCCGTGCTGGCGTTTCCCTCGCACGTCATCGCGAACCCAATCCTCAGATCCTGCCCTTTCTGCGTCGGGCGCGCCGCCCCCTCGCCGCCGCGCGAGTGGCCCGGGCCAGAGGGCGCCCTCGGACTTTGTAACGTTGCGCGGCCCCGCGTCCGTCACAGATCCCCGTCGAAGGCCGGTCGCCCTCGCTCGCCGGCGATCGCTTAGCTTTGCGTCGCCCTCCGTCGCCCCGCGCCGCACCACACACTGGCCCGAAAGGAGCCGAAAAGGAGCGTAACAAAAAAAGGAAATTCTCGTAGTTGTTTATGGACAAAGAGCAATACAAGGGTTCTCGGGCCAAAGGCCCTCTGGCTTTTTCTCGCTGGTCGAACATCAGGACCAGTTATCGCCCCGTGGTGCACACACGATTATATTTTTACTTAATTTTAATGATTAAGATTTACTTATTTTCTAATTATGTAAATGTTAACTTGTCTCGGTTTGTCTTTTCATATTCCCCTTCCACAACTCCCTCCATACAAGAACATGAATAATTTTGTTCGTGTCTCCCTTCCTTTATTTCATTCAGGTGTTTTCATATTTCCCTCGTAACGACGATCCTCTTGGTACAGATAAGTTACGCAGTGTACATCAAACACCGTATCAAAAGGAAAAAAAACATATCAGTAAAAAATTAAGATTAATTTGTTAATGCATCTATCTCTCTCTCTCTCATCACTCACTATATATATTATATATATATATATATATATATATAATATATATATATAATGATAATTATTGAAATTGAATTTCGTTTGTTGTTGAAATTTATAGAGGTTTCATGATTTCTTTGATGACTGCTTTATGGAATCGACTTTATTATGTGAGTTAAGGAATATTTTGTTGATATTAACTTCCAAACCTAAAAACAAATATTAAAACAAAACAAACAAGAAAAAACGTCGAAAAGATTTTTAAAATATCCAAAAAGGCGTTAAAAAATGAATAATCACGTTTATGTTAAAATAATATTTTATTTATATATCTTACAGTTTTTGAATGGCATCATAAACTAAATGACCCCGTTGAAAATTTACAGAGTTAGTTTCATTTCTATACATACGGTCATAAATGCTATTTTTAATTCATTTTAATAAAAATGTTTTAAAATCCATTTGTAACAGGAAAACCCTCGTTACTACGTATTTTCTTAACATAAATTTCGCCGTAACACGAACATAACTTTAATTCTGGGAAGGAAACAATAATAAATGTATATAAAATAATCGGACAACACACGTGACATTTTTTAACACAAACACCGATTATTTTTTAGTTCCTTGGAATTCGTGTTAACGAGTGTTATCAAAATATATTTTTCTAAACGTCTACTCCCGAATTTACTGTTGTAATAGATAATTAAATAATAATCGTTGATGAATTATAATCGCGACTACAATTGACATTAACATTGTTCTAGGTTTCCATGTAGAGTGTTCTAAAATATAGATGACTCAACATAGACCGATAAATTGCATTTAAAAACGGAAATGTCGCAGCCCTAGTATCAAATACTATAGAGACAATACAGGACACTCGGCGATATAACGGAAGACACTTAAAGCTATTGATCCTAGTAGCCCGACCTGTCATAACCATTGCGACATCAAGTACAAATTGTATAAGTTTGAAAGACTTAGTTTACTTACGATATATATATTAATATATATTACGGGTATATATTAAAATTTTAATTAGTCGCCAATTTTCCCGGTCACGTCACTAAGATCGCTAGTGAGCAGTTGTTTCCTATTAAAAGAATGATAAATGTGTTCTGTATTGTCTACATAGTATTTGTTAGTGCTCCGCGTATTGGTCAGTCTTTCTCATCTACAGCGTATCTAACGTTAATATCTGGAGTGCCGTAGGGTAGTGTAGCATGTCTATACACACTAAAGTTCCTGCGGTTATATAATCCATAAAAATGCAATTGTATTCCAACTGTTAATAAATGTTAATATAGTTTTTGGAGTAAAGGAAGTCAATAAACACTCCTCTTCGTTTATAATATTCATCCGAGATTGTGTATGACTTGAGAGAGTGACTCATTGGGACGTTTTCTAAAAAATGATAGACTTTCTTTCACACTTTTTTGGAGTCGCCCATGTAACAAATATTACGCTACACACTGTTGGGGTTTGGTTTGAGCCCACTGTTGCCCGCTCGTACATACTCCGCGCTGAGGGAGCAAAGGTTAGCCGAGATGCAGTTGGGGAGCGGTTCGCTCGGCTGTTTGATGTTGTGTTCGATACGTGACGTACTTGACATGGCGTATACATAAAAAAGGCCTCGCTGGATGTGAATTCGACATGAACGCAATGTCTCTTTGAAACGAAGTTCCTTTTCGTTGCATTTTTAGAAAAAATATTTGTCACTTTCGCGAGGTTTGTCTGATTATTTGTTTTGCGGACATCGGCATGTGCCATCATTACCACGTCATGTAGCTCACGGGAGTTCATATACAGATACAGCGTTATTCTCCTCTTTCATTAAACAAGTTATGCAAAAATAATAATTAAATTATAAAGTATTACCACAATATCTCTGTTGCCACCACGGAATTTATAAATTATTAAATTGTAATATAATTTCTGGATTTCTTGTTAAGAGAAATATCTTCACCACAACTTCTAAATAATCCTATTTTTAGCCATATTTCTTGCATGAATCTTTGTTACACGCTCTGCATTTTTTTTAAATAAGCGATGCTTCGATGTCTCTTTCAGTGAAACATAGGGTATTTTGCCAGGCACAACATAGGATACTATTGTCAAATTACTATTTTCTCTTATGTGTTTTTGTCTGTTTTTATAGTAATCTATAGTATAATTCCCATCTTAATGAAATTGTGTACTCGTTGTTTTCAAAGCAACATAAACGTGACTGACTGCGTAATATGCAAACAATTATTCCTATGTCCCATTTCTACCCCTTAGTGTAAAATTTGAGCTTGCACGTTTTGAGTTCGTGACTAATATGAATATTTTAAGAAAGGTGTGTAAATCCAAGAAAATGCCTTTATAAAATATTTGTTGTTACTATTTTCCACTCAATACGTTTTAATTCATTCCAATAGCACCTTTAGGCTTTGAGCGCAATTTCAAGTCGAAATTGTTACTGCAAGCTTCTCGGAAGTATGCAATAATGCATCTGTTTGGAGAGTGAAGGGTAGAGGAGGGCATGGCAGGGCAGGGCAGGGTAGAACAGAGTAGAGGGCAGGGGAGAACAGGGTAGAGCAGAGTAGAGTAGAGTAGGGTAGGGTAGGGTAGGACACGATAGGGCGGAGATGCACTACAGCGAATTAATTCATGTTCCTATCTAATAATTGATTGTGTTATATCCGTACTACACACGATGCTTCTGCTACTTATAATAAGTGTATTTTTACTGCGTTTCGTCTACCTGCATTGTCTACACATTTCTGATGCAGAATCAATATTCACCTCGCAAATCTTCGATGTTCAAGAGATTTTTTAATTCTGAATCCTACAAATTCTCAATATTTTATCTCATCTGTTACCATTTATTTTCTTTCTTTTTTAATGCATGTATTTCAGTATTTCTTTTGTTTTATAAAATATTAACGCTTAAATCAAAATAGCTTTTACTTTCACGTATACACACGGAGTAATATATGTAGTATAGAAAAAGTTATGTAATGCTGTGTGCACAAACGGCAGATTTTGGGCAGAAAAAATTCGTTGCCGGTCCCTGATAACGAAAGAGTGAATAAATCCAGTTGCTAAATTAAGAAAAAAATCCTCTAATACGTGGTGTGGTCAGAATTCCGGTTTTGTGGGTCCTTGTTTATAATTGTATAATGATGTACTACGCTTATGTGAAACAATTGGTTTTTCTACCCTTTGAACGATGTTTTTGTAAACTGATGCAATCAGTGTGAGCGACTGTTTCCATACTCGCTGCCAGCCTTCCCAAACAGGCAATACACAAGCGCCTGCACGTTCCGGTCACCGTCATCCGAAATTCACGGTTCGGTATAAATTCAATTTTGTATATCTGTATACAAATTTCGATGGAGATACATGAGATTACATAGTAATTGTTTTTAAATTTGTGAATTCAATAGAAAGAGAATTTATATGTGTTTAATATTTGCACGTTCCCTAGTTGCACAATATCTCATCTTCGTACTAGATAGATGTTATAACAAATAAAAGAGCTTTCCTCGCATCAGGTACATTAAATTTCCATGGCTGCCGATACGGAAATTTCAGAAAGAGCGGAAACTCCTTTTGTAGTTGCACAGCAAAGGCAACATCTGGCGGGAACGTTTTTATCGCTTCGGGATGTAGATTATCTCAAAAGGTTATCAACTATAGAGAAATCTCGAGGTTTTGCACTGAATGGATGTTTTTCTCGTGAGTTTGGAGATATCACTTGATTTTTCCTGTTAGAGCAAATAAAACAAAATTTCTGTCGTTTGAAGTTTTTCTTCGCTTTTCAACTTCCACCATAAATAAGATCAAAGCCACAACTTTTCTCCTCGGTTGCGAGTTTTAAGAGACAACATGTTGATCTAGAAAGTTTCATCAAAACGTCTGCTCGACACACATGAACAGGAACATTTCACGAACTTTTATGTACGCACACCACTGATATACTTCAGAAGCGTTGTTATTATTTATAGAATACTGTCAGCGTTTAATAAAGGTTTTTGTTAATTTTAAATTATGTATCATTCGAAAATAACAGTAAATTAAATATTGCTACATTCCAAACAAGGAGAAAATATTTTATTGCAGGAAAAGCTTCGAAAAAATTATCTATGTTTACACAAATAACAACAAGAACATGAGCTAAAATAATTTCAAAGTACCTGACAATATTTTTTGTTAAAACCTCAAAGTGATACTGAAGCTGTTTATATATTTTTTATTTACTAATATATGTGCTTCAATTGTATAAAATAAAATTGCATTTTTCAAGTAATTTATTATTTATTTTATTTATTAAAGATTGTTTATCATTAAATGTTACTTTATACACTTCACATCATGATATTTTAATAAGTCGAAACAAATTACAACATGATTTACAAATCTCAACAAATTGGTTTACCAATTGGCAAATATATATTAAACCTGCAAAATATAAAGCAGAGGTATATTCATTAAGACGAATTACAAATATGAATTCGCTAAAATTTGATAACACAACAATTCAATGGTTATCTCCAAATACTGCTGTTAAATATCTTCACTTAAACATAGATACAATGTTAACTTAGAAAGATCATCTAATACACACGGCGAATAAAACAAATATTAAAATACTTAAGCTGAACCCACTTTTAAATAAAAATCTTCCATTAAAATTGAAACAGCTACCACAATGTATAAAACAATAATTCGTCCTTTCCTGACATGCATGTCCAATATGGAGTAGCATTGCAAAATTGAAGTTATTCAAAATAGATTCTTTAGACCTGTTTTAATTTTTCATGGTTTATTAGAAATAATAAAATTCAGAGAGAACTTTCTATTGAACCCTCTAAAACATGGATAAAAAATCATCAGTTTCTACTTTTTACATACCTCTTGCCCAGCGATACAAATTTTCCAATTAGAACACTCAGCCCACCCTTTACCCCGATTTAATTCTCGTAATTCGAAAGATTTATTACATCAATCTTAATTCCACTGATTAACTATTCAATAGTAACAAATCATGAAAATTAAAATAATTGTTCAGAAGCCCTTTCCAGGAACAACCTCTAAGATTGTTAATTATGTTTATTGTTTAATTATATTTATAATATACCACAAAATAAATGTAATTTATGTAAAATATTTTCAAACCCTTGAAAGACATTTTTATGTCGAACAAGGAAAATATATAATTTAAAAAAATTAAATGTTCGTTGTCGTAACAAAAAATAGTACGCAACGCGACAATTTTATCTGTGTACATAAACCTAAAATTTAAAAAAAATTGCCCAAGTACCTTTTCTTATTTTTTGGTATTATCTAATCATTATATTTTGTTGCATAAATTGTTTTATCTGCTAATATTTAATCAAGTAAACATATGGATGTTGTTTTTGCAACATACAAAGAAACTATGTGTTTTTAAAATTTCGAATATTATTTGTATTTTCTGTTTTACTGTTAGAAAATTATTGGTACTATACATGTACCTCGATTATTGTTGACTTTGATTTTTCTTAATGAGAAGGCAGTATTGAAAATAACGTTACCTTCGGGACTCGAACCTAGGACCTCCCAGTCAGAATTATTTTTAATTGATGTTATAAGCGAAAGTGGATTAAGTTAATTCCTCTATAATAAATCAATATCAAATTTGTTAAAAATATTACACAGAAAAAGTGAGAAGAGAAATCAACTTTAATATTAGGGAAAACGTTTTAGCAAAGACATAGCCGCTCCAATACGCATAGTTTCGAATGTTTGATTGTCCACGGAATGTGCTAAATAAATGGAAATTTAGTAATTGACCATCGCATTAATAAAAACTGCTTTTGCCGTTTATGTTATGAATCAAAACAAAACCACGAAGATTCATTCAAAAACAGTGTTAATATCACTTATAGACAACCTGGTTACTCCAGAGAGACAGACAGACAGACAGTCAGACAGACAGACAGTCAGGCAAACAGACAGTCAAACAAACAGACAGTCAGACAGACAGAGAGACAGACAGACAGAGAGACAGTCAGACAGAGAGACAGTCAGACAGAGAGACAGTCAGACAGAGAGACAGTCAGACAGAGAGAGACAGTCAGACAGAGAGAGACAGTCAGACAGAGAGATACAGAGAGATACAGACAGACAGAGAGAGAGAGAGAGAGTCAGAGACAGAGAGACAGACAGACAGAGAGAGAGACAGAGACAGAGAGAGACAGAGTCAGAGAGGGAGACAGAATCAGAGAGGGAGACAGAGTCAGAGAGAGAGACAGAGTCAGAGAGAGAGACAGAGTCGGAGAGAGGGAGACAGAGACGGAGAGAGAGAGACAGAGACGGAGAGAGAGACAGAGACGGAGAGAGAGACAGAGACGGAGAGAGAGAGACAGAGACAGAAGCCAAGTATGATACTAAAAATAATGATAATGAAAAATCAGGTCCATTTTATTAAGTAACAATAGAATTTCGGTTGTTGCAATGGCATTACCCTTGAGTGCACCGACCAGCGGTCTGAGTGGGATTCTGATGTCCGCTCCAATGCTCGTGCGCTGCCGCCCTATTCCGCCCGCTCCCCCTGCCGCCGCGCACTCCGCCACATTCGCTCGCTTCCGCGCTTGCCCACGCGCTGGCGCGTCCGCCTCCGCCCCCGCTTCGGCCGCCTTCGGAACTCGCCCGGTTCGAATCCCGCCATGCGCTTGCCTCGACTTTCTTTAACGGTCGTCCTAGCTCGCGAACCAGATCTGCGCTAATCCTTCAGCCCCAGTATCATACTCGCCCCGCGTGCGTTAGCACGCCACTTTAAAATCCACCCCGCGCCCGTTACATCCCCGCGTCCACCACCACTCGCATTGCCACTCCACCACCCTTTCCACCCAGGGCCGGATTTACCTACAAGCAAAACAAGCAGTTGCTTAGGGGCCCCCATATACCAGGGGCCCCGCGTTTGGGAAAAATACGCCTACCACATTTTCTTCTGTGAAATAATTGTTAATCATGTAGTCTACTGTGTATCAAAATGTACAATTTCAAAACATTTTTTAAAAAATGAGTATGGAGCATGATAAGCTGAGAAATCTTCGTTTTGAAGACAGCATCGACCAATTTTCTGCAGTGAAGAGCAGAAAAAAAATTATGTAAAATGTATTTAATGTAAAAAAATGTAACACAAGTATAAATTTCTATTAACAATTATCAGTTTTCATTTGTATCTGTACAGAAAGTGCTTGTACTATAATACATTTTTATGTATTAAAGATGGAGCTATTTTTTCGGCGTCGGGGGCTAACACAATTTTGTGCTTGGGGCCCCGCACTAAGTAAATCCGGCCCTGTCTCCACCCCACGCTCAGCTCCATCGCAATGCCTGATCGTCCCCCGCGCCCCGCTCCACCCCCGCGTCTCCACATCCACATGTGCGGCGCTCCGACGTCCCATCTCCCCTCCCGCCCTTTGGTCCTCGCGGCCGTCGGTGTCCGCGACGGCGCCCGCGCCTGGTACTCCGCGGGGCGCCGCGCCGCCGCGCGCGCGCAGCGACGTCTCCCCGGCGTGATGGCCTCGGTATCGTGCGGGCGCCCGCGCGGCGCGGGGGCGGGGGCGGGGGCTGAGCGCTGCTGCTCAGTGCAGGTGCACCCCGCCCGCGGCCGCCAGCCCCTGTTGTTGCACCCCGCCAATTAATTGCCCTCCCCCCAGCCGCCCCCGCACTGGGCCCTGCCCGGCCCGGCCCGGCCCGGTCCGGCCCTGTCCCCCGCGCGGTCGATACCTGGCGGCTGGCTGGTATGGGACTGCCCCCTGCGATGGAGTTCGCTGTGGGACTTGGGCCTCCAAGATATATACTCCGGCGTCGGAAGGTATTGTTGCCATTGTAAGGTGCATAATTGAATGGACGTCGTGTCCATTTCTAGTGGCTGGCACCAATCTCAAAAGGTTTTCAAACGTCTTTAATCACAGTATTCTTTGTTAGTAAAATTACATGTAGGAGTTTTTCACATGACTGATGTAATTGAGAAAACAAGTTTATGCAGAAAATTTTAAGAAGTGCGCTCTCTCTTACTACTATTTCAGGTTTTGAACATATATCTGACAGTGATTTGTAACTTGTGAATAATTTTAAACTACATCATCTGTATCGCAGATTATGTGCGATATACCAATTTATAATTCAACAATGATGTTTCTCATTTTTTACACTACTTCTTCCCGTTTACTGTTTCTTGAGTTCGAAAAATATGTTGACTTGATTCAGTGACAAACTATTTGTCTGAAAATATTTTTTAAAGTGAATTACCGTCCCACATAGTGGCTTTTGAGTTAGAAACTTTAAAGTTAAAATAATCTTAAAATATGTTCTATAATTTATGTAGGTTGTCGACTGTATATAAAGTTAATTTTTAGAACGGTCGTTTCTTGGTAATTGCTAATATTACAATCAAAACTCCTACTTTCACATTACGCTAATACAAAACAGACTCCCTTCATTACATTGCACTGAAAAAATGATCCCTGAGGAACATCTAAAGGAGAGCCCAAAGGACATGCGCGCGGGCGGGGCGGAGCGGGGCGGAGCGGGGCGGAGCGGGGCGGAGCGGGGCGGAGCGGGGCGGAGCGGGGCGGAGCGGGATCTGGGCCAAACGCGCGTCCTCGCGCCTCCAGCAGCCTCCTTCCGCGCCGTGTCCTCTTTCTCGCGAAAGGCGAGAGGCGCGCGTGATTCGCGGGGCGGACAAAGGTAAATATGACGCTCTCGCACCTCCGGCGCCGCGCCGCGCCGTCGGAAAGGAATTTAATCGACTTTCGACGGCCTGCGCTCGGGTTCCGCGAGGCGTGCTGTTGTCGGCGCCTCTGCATTTGTGCCCGTCAACCAGGCAGAAGAGGGCGATATTGCGCATTTCCCTGTAGAGTTGCCGCTAATCGCTCAGGGCTGTCATGGCGTGTATCAGGTGATACGTCTGAGTACTTTATTACTATACGTTAGCCTAGTGCCTCCCGAAAGTTATTCATTTCTAAAAACTGTATTTCTGATATGAAAGGTAACGAAAAAGACATTTTAATAATAAATCAGTTTTAATAGACCGTGAGGTGGTGAATGACACCTTAATTGCATGAAATGGTGGAGCCGAGAAGTTTTAATTGAGTTAAGGATGCGCGCAGGAATGCATGAACAGAGAGACACATCACATGCTGGCTACCCGATTACTGCACTCTATAATTTCCTAATTTAGTGTTTCTCTTCGATAACGCTACAGGTTAGATCGGTCCTTTGCCTTCTATTCGCGTACAAACAATACTGACGAAGTTTTTCACGACCAGAGGGATGGGTCAAGTAAGGATAGGGAAACATTCCATTACCAGCGCTGACGGACGATGCTAGGGATATGATGGGTAAAAAGATTTTGTGTTGCTCCGGGCCTCGATCTTTTAGTTTTTGTTCCGTCATCGCAGAATTGATTTGTAAATAATCTAGTCTGTCATCTGTAAAATTCATTAAGACTGTGGAAAAATTTGCCCCGCTTACTTGCCAGAAATATCCATCGTCGAATCTCTAATCTAGAACTCCCATTTCTACATTATTTTAAGTACAATGATTTGCCCTTGTTCATTCTAATGTTACCATTAGTTCTCCACCTTAATCTGTTTACTATCATAATCATAATTGTAATCATATTGTTACATTGCTCAAGCAATGTAACTCACTTCAGTTTGTTTTGTTTTATGGCTGACAGCCGCATCCATCAACAGGCGAAAATCCTCTTAGGAATAAGCGAAATTTCTCTTTAGAATACTTGGTTTTAGAAGCATAGCCCGACCTTAGAAGCCGCCCTAACTATTGATACTCATTCTTATACCTACCTAGCGTACATAGTAAAGAGCACGTGAGAAGTCTCCCTCCCTAGCAGAACGTGCTGAGGTACTTGATTTTTTGTATCTTCTTTGTATCCGCTCAAGAAGTCTTAGTGAAGAATTAATGTAATATCTTCTCCGAATGTTATGACTTTCTCTTTTATTTGGCGAAATGTGTTTTATTCTTTGCAAATATGAAGCAGGATAAATGAATCATTACAGTATGTGTAAATGTAATGTAATAAGAGTAAACCTAGAATTGTAAAAATGTCACGGTCGTATTACAGTAACAAGTTCCATGTACCTAACTTGAAAAGAAAGAGAGAGAGAGTGAGAGAGTGAGAGAGAAAGAGAGAGAGAGAAAGAGAGAGAGAGAAAGAGAGAGAGAAGAAAGAGAGAGAGATGAAAGAGAGAGAGAGAAAAGAGAGAGAGAAAGAGAGAGGAGAAAGAGAGAGAGAGAGAAGAGAGGAGAGAAAGAGAGAGAGAAAATACGTTCGTTCAACACGAAAACTGCATACGCACCACTGCCTCGCCATCTAAATGACTCGATTTCTGCGCCTGCCCAACACGGGGTGCCCCATGGGGGGGGGGGCGTGTTAATCAAGCTAAGCACTCGAGTGCGCGCGCCGCGTTTGAAGCGCCGGCTCTCATCACGCGCGCCGCCCGCCGGGGACGCCTTTGCGCCCGACGCCAGGCGACGCGACGCGACGCGACGCGTGTGGACGGAGGGCGGGCGGAGGCTCGACGCTCCCTCGCGAGCTGCCTGCGCCGTCTGCCAGACTGCGCGAAAAGCTCCCAACGTCTCCGCCTCCTTGCGAACTCTGTTCTTCAAGCGCAGCGCCATTGTTTTTTCGTTATTTTAGCGCAAGTTGCAGAATCCTTATCTGGAGAATAAGGTGGAAAAGTAATCTCTTGGAGTTAAAATTTAAAAAAAAGTCTCTTGTATTTTTTTGAAAGATGATTTTCCACAACTTTGTAATTTCACCTTATTATAGTTATAAAAGGAGTTTACAAATAAATACTTCAGATTTATTATTTTAGTAATCCATTTCGTATGGTTTAAAATATCGGCACTCAAATTTCTCTCAAAGTTTGAAATGTCCATCCAACACGTTATTTGTGTAGTTCTAAGTATATTACTGTTTTCTCCAAATGTATCTGTATAATCCTAATAAAATCGTTGCAAAATTGTGAATTATGTATGGCCTAAATAAAAAAAGTGTACAACGTGTGTGCGAACCATGTCGAGGATGGCATGTGAGCCGTGATATGCCAACAGAGCTCAGTCAATTGCTCTATCAGCCTGTTTTTGGACAAATTATTCTGTATCTTAAACATATTCTTCAAGGCAAGTGACTACTGCGAAATAATGCTCAAGATATCTTCGTGTCAACTAACCCTGAACTGTTGGATCCCAACTCTTACTATTTTCCTTCAATAATAAGTAAATTTATTTTCGTTCACAATCAATAATTTAAAATTTATCATATATTTGCATACATGGTACCATTTATCAATTTAGCTATAAATTTTCTCTGGTGTAAAGTCTAAAACCTCAAATTTCCCTCAAAGTTCGACACATTGTTACGTACAAAGTTCTTTCTGTTTCAGCCGAATGCCTAGTTTCCGTCATTATTCTTGTTGCGCGATAACCATCTCCAAAGTTTCTCCAGTTCACACTCTCCAATTCCGAGTGTTGTACAGCCGGCGTTATGTTGTTTCTGCCGCCCATTGCCGTTAGTTGCCGGCGCCGCCCCCCGCCCGCGCTCCTCCGTATCGCCCCGGACGTCATTTGCGAAGTTGCGCGACCTTGCGCGGGCCCGCTGGGACGCCGTGGGCGGGGCGGGGCGGCAAAGGGCGATTCCGGCGCCGGAGCCGTTTCATCGCTCGCGTAGAACGAGCGGGCGCGCGCCGCTTGCAGGGCAGCCAATCTGCGCCAGCCAACTTGCCCTCTCGACGCTCTACGACCGCCGCCTTCGCTTCGGGGTAGCGCTTCCGCTTCTGTTCCACGCGTGCGCAGCCGATGATGCTTGATCCTGCTCTTTGCTAAGCACTGTCTTCTGTCCTCAACAACTCTGACCTTTTCCTTGTACTTCGTGAGATCAAACGGCCATGCTTCAATCAGCCTTCTCCCGTATGCCTGTCCTTCTCGCATGAACGAAGCATGCGCTCTTGGCTACTCCTGCCTTAATCATCATCACTTATCAACTATCATTTTTTACATCTCTTCCTCTCAGTTTTATCTCTCCCCTTCCGCCCGTCTTGCTCCACATCTCCTCTCTTTCTCCTCTGTGCCCCGTACACTCTCAATTTGCCTCACCGCTTGACCTCGTTAATCTCTGATCGTGCCCCCCTCCCCCCCCCCGTCCGCCACCAGCGCTTCTCTTCCTTTCATCGCTTTACGCGCCCTTGAGCGCGTGCGCCGTCGCGTTGCCGGGGCCGCTAAATGGCCCTTCGCGCCGGGAGATACGGCCGTTCGCTCGGCCAGCCGCGCGGCGCGGCGCTTCGGTCCGGTCCGGTCGCGCGGTAATGAAGAGTGCTCGCCTATTAAGTGCGGAACGGCTCCCGACTTCCCAGGAAACGCTCGCGACGATGGACGATCTCGAGTCCGAATGAAGTGACAGGAGACACTTGGCGGGCGTTGCGACTCTCGAGAAGTTCAACAGGGTGCTTGGAACTTATTACGTCGAGGAATTCGCTTAACTACGGTTCGTTAACTCCCCGCTATCCGATTATTGGCACTTGACTACTGCCGAGTTTCTACGGCTTACGAATAATGAATTAAAGTCGTTCCAAGAACGAGAAATGTGCGGTTGAGACGGGGACGCATTCGTAAATTGCTTTACGTTAATTAAACTGTCTACCTGTAACGTGGGCGTTCGCACCGTCGGATGGCTTCGCTGAAGACACGAAGCGCACACGAATTATTAGAATCAATCCAATTTTGAAAGGGAGATATTGAGCATAGTGAAACACTCCAATTCGATCACCTCAAAGTGAAACACATGAATTCGTTCCCAGAAGGGGTAATTGTATCAAAGTGTGTCAAATGTGCAGTAAGTTCCAGTGAGGGGGGAACCTTTTCTGAAATTCTGAGAAAGACACCGACCGGAAAAGTTGCCATCGGTACGAATGATCGTGCTCTTGAAATTTCGATTTAGAATTTTATATTTGATGTTTTCCAAGGAATTAATACATCACTGTCACAGGAATTAAATTCAGCCAAAGGAACTTCAAAATGCTTAAACTTTAATGAAGTATAGAATATTATAACCTGTGTTTTTTGTCGTTTTCTTTTGAAGTTGGAATTAAGATCAACATACGTCTAGTATCTCTTAATTCTATCATTTTATTTATATATATATATATATATATATAAGCCGCTCGCACACCGCACACAAGGCTGGTGCGGGCGCAGCTCCCCCACTGCCCGGTAAGCCGCGATGCCGGCCCTCGGGGCCGGCTCACGAGTCCCTTTGCCGGGTATACTTATTTCAGCGTTCCATGCTTCAACCGCCGGCGCTACGCGTGGGAGAAGATCTGGATCCACAGGCCGACATAAGAAGCGCGCGACCTGTGGTCGAGCACAGGCCCGCTCTCCGGCAAACCAGCGGTCCCCGCGTCGCTCTGAGAGTGCACCGACCCCGCCAACGTTGGCGCGACGAGTCGCGGGACCGGGCACCCCGCCAAGAACGGGGTGTCCTTGTGGCAGCGGTTACTCAGGAGCCCCCCAGGGCGTCACGCGCATCGCGTAGTAGCTCACTTCTGTTGAATTCGGACCAGTCGACCGCCCCGTTCTAAGCCGTTGGGGCCGAGTCGAGAGGCGCACGTGTCGTAATGGCCCCCGGGGAGTACGGGCGAGCTACAAGGGACATACGCTGCGCATCGACGAAAAGGCCTGGGGCGGGGCCCACGGTGGCTCGGGCCGGGCGTCGCCACGTGAGAATATCTCCACAAGCGTGTAGCGCGGCATTGGCCACCGGAGCCAACAAGCTTCGTAGACCAGAGTACGCGAGGCGGCAAGGTCGAAATCATAACTTTTGGAGCGGGGGCTGGATCGCAAGCGCCAGTTTCGGCCCCGCGGGGACCCAGCTGGTCAGTCCGGCGAACCGGTCACGCGCAGTCCCTGCAGGAGGCCTTTAGAACGACTGCTGGTCGTCCTGCCGTGGTCCATCATACCGCTTTAACCGGCTCCGGTTCTAACTATCGATTTACGCGAAACGTCCGCCAAATATACCCTCTCTGGGGTGGGGCTTAACGCATCGAACGTAATACGAAAATACTAGGGCCGTACCGCCCGCAACCTGGTCGAGATAAGCCGGCTTCCCGGCGGATCGTGCCGGAGTCGCTAAAGACAAGGCCCCCAAGTTCGTGGCGCGATACAGGTGGGCGAGACCTCAAGATCATATGAAAATACGAGTCGGCCCTTCCGAAACAAGCGTCCCTTATCTCTACTGCAGTTATGGTACAATACCAGCGGGGCTTGCTCGAGAACTGCATGGTTGGGGGAAACTCGAGTCACGGACGCGACTCGATAGTGCGTATTTAAATCTAATCATAGACCGGGAGAGTTAATTAGGTTCCTCCAGCTCCGCGGTTACGCGGAATCTATGTGAGTCCATACTTACCGAATTGGACCGTATCATCTCGTAGATACACGTCCTTGACAGCGGCATATGTGGCGTAAATCTCCCGAACGCACGAAGTTTCGAACGACACATAACATGTACCGTGGATTGACGAGCCCGTGTGTGCGCATCGCCGTGACGGCGCAATTAGTGCCCACGAGTCTGCCATCCGTCAACAAACAGCCCCAACAAAGTTTCAGACCATGCTGGAGCTACCCGTGCCGCGGCGTGTAGTTTCGAACCGCGAGATTACATGGCCCTAACTATACCCCTCCTTGGGAGGCCACTCCCGCAATATAATCCCTTTGCGTATAAGTCTATTTTTTAAGTCCATATGCTTTACAGCGAAAAGAGAAAGGTTCTAATTTTATTATTGAGATATACCGCTCCGCGACGTCACAAGGATATTGCGAACATCACTATCAGCTCAAACGTATGCAAGTTTCTTTTCGCCACTGGAGAATGAGCAAACAGGTTGAACATTTCCATATAGAGTTATGAGAAAATAATGAAATTTAAGCTACAAATTTAATTTCGGCAAATTTCCGTAACTTCTGTTGTAATAGTGTGATATGACGATTTAGGTAAGCCTAGGTGGTAACTCAACACTACTTGTTAACTATTGGATTTCATATTACTTTCTAAGTCTTATACCTTTTTAGTATTAGTTTAGTGTCCGCATCGTCCTTTTGGTTATCCTAGTAAAAGACCCACTCGCCTCTTGAATAAGTAGTGTGTGAAGGATGTTCATTTATATTAGATGTTTTAAATATGTCAAGTATAATCATATGCCAATGTCTTAAAATACTAGTACAATTCACACAGTAAACTTTTAATAATGCACACGTCTAAGGCATCCTTATATAATTCCAATATACAAACAAATAAAAATATACAAATATCACAGGCCTTTCCCACACTTACACCCTCCCACGCGATTGTTAACCAAACAATCCCCTATCCCGATTATTGGCCAGCTGTGACTCCTGGCCACGAGTTTCTTTTACGGCTTACGAATAATGAATTAAAGTCGTTCCAAGAATAGAAAATGTGCGGTTGAGACGGACCGTATTCCGTAAAGTGCTTTTACGTTTAATTAAATCTGTTCAACCTGTAAGGCTGGGCCGGCTCAGTCCCTCTAAGCCCACCCATGCACACCAAAGATGGATGCAGACATTCCGAATGGAAAGACTAACAGTAATTATTAGAACTTGTTACATTATGTCTATTTGGATCATATTACTTCTAAGTCCTTGATTTTTCTAAGTATTATTTTTCTGTTCGCATTCCTTATTGTTATTCGTAGTAAACCAATTAGATCTTTGAAGCATACACAGCTATTACGTGTCGCCAAGCAGTTGTAAAATTACATACATTTTTGAATAAGCAGTCGCACAAGCTATAATCCATAGCCCCCACAACACACCAACAAGAATAACACACACATTAGAATCAATTCCCAATTTTGCAAAAAGGGATAGAGATATTGAGTCTCTATAAGAGTAGCTAAACCCGGATCGATATCTCATGTAATCGGTGGATCATCTCCGATATATACGACGCGATGGCGCTGTATAGTCCACGACGTATAGGTCGGGTGATTGATGAGAGCAATAAGCGATTATGAGAATGTGCACAGGAGAGTCAGTGAAACCTGATAAATATCTACGTTCCGCAGAAGGGGTAATATTGTTATCAAAGTGTCGTTCAAAATGTGACAAGCTAAGTTTCCACCACAACCAAGTAGAGGGGGGAACCCTTTTCTGAAATTCTGAGAAAAGACATCAGTCCTACGACTCGGCAAAAAGATTGCCATCTCGGTACGCTGAGAATGATCGTGGTCTTTGAAAATTTCGAATTTAGAAGCTGTGTTATGATTCTGGTAACTGATTTGGTCTCAAGGAATTAATGACATACTGTCACTGTGCAATTTAAAATGCGACACAGATCCAGTGAACTAGTTCTCAAAATGCTGTAGAACTTGTTAGTGAAGTAACATTAGAATATTATATATTAACCTGTGTTTTTTTTGTCGTTTTTCTTTTGCAGTTGCATAAAGATCAAAATACGTCAGGTATGGCAGAAGCTGGAGTTTAACCGAATGAGCGCGTCTCTTAACTTCTGGTCATTTATCAGATTTATGATTAATATAATACTATATCATATAATATATATAGTCATATATGCAGTAAGACCTTAGCAATGAAAGCTGGCTTCGAGTAAGTGTGTATAATCTATGATACCTGCATTATCGGCATACTCATGTTTATACGAATATATTTGCAATACTGAGACATATACTTATATAGACTTAGGTGATCGTATGGCGCAGGAAGGGAATTAATATATTTACTATTCTAACGAATACCCACTACCCCCACAACTTACCATCCTTCACAGTAGCACAGCATAGGAACATCAAGCAGGTTGATCAAGATGTTTGTCTCGAGAAGCGAGCTTTTAAATATCTAGGGGAGCAGGGATTTGGTGCAGGGGTGGCGAAGATGAAAGGTCTGAACCTGCAAACATCAATAAAATATCAACATAATTTGCAAAAATGACACAAATGAGTCGATATAATTAGATGCTCATATTCTTTTGTTAGTGGCTAAGGATTGATAAAGTTTAATAGACAAGAGGCAATCGAAGTAAGAGCCTAGTAATCTGTACCACTGTTTAAAAGAATAGTCCAACATGGTAAAATAATATAGAAGTCAGGGAAATGTTTACAACACATAGCTCATCGATGAGATGGAACGAACAGCGGTTAACGCTGTTGGACATGAAGATGTCGAGACATCAGCGTAGTCATTAATTATACATTTCAAAAAACGATGTTGATACTGCTGACTGTATTACCAAACTACACTGCTTACAACTGGGAATCTCCCCTTGGAATTAATTATATTAAATGATTGTGCCATTATCAATCACATCATGATACCACTAATAAACATTGCAATCATGAAAATCAAGAAATTCGCAATTTACCATCTTCGGTTTCGAAGATATTTACATGTAAAAGGAACCAAATGTTACAGTGTCAGTACTCTAATTTACAATTTTAACTGTGTCTGAAATAGCAAAATAATAATGTCTAGTAGAATTGTTTTTTATTTTAGGCGGCAATAGCGCATCAAAAACGTCTTCTAATATAACATACTGTAATTCTGTTTGCACCGTTCTAAATTCTTGACACTCTTCCTATCTAGTTTCTTCCCTGCGAACGTGAACTTGAACCATTTTCTGCGTATGTACTAACTGTTACCGTCGTGGGCCTTATTGGCTTGGATGGCGTCGCGCTGAAGTTCGCTGGTCGCTTGACGCGTATTCGGTCACGCTCTGAGGTCAGTAAAGAGAGACGGGATTTCGCTCTGCGTATGCAGTTGCCTTATTGCGTCCTCTTCCGGTTTGCTTAACTCACCGTTCGTCTCTTCCACGTGCGCCTGGACTCGGCCTCTTCTTCTCACATCGTCTGCTAGCCAAGGTGCTCTGACTACGCTCCACACGGATTTGCGAAAAATGTCCGCTCTGCAACTTCAACTGAATGACAGTGCAAGTTCCTCGCTCGTAGCTACTTCTACGTTTAAAGTCCGAACTTTTAATGTTTCCTTCACAACGGGTAATTTTTACTTCCGTGTTGTTAATATGACAGAAACACTACTTAAATCTGCACTATCTCGCGGACGACTACTAGAACGCTCTGTTCGATCGCTGGAACTCCTACTAGTAGTCGTTGCAGGGCAAACATATCTAAAGCTAATGTTTAACGAAAGTGTTGACTCGGCGAACGATGATCAACGCAGAGCAGTATGCTTACTCGATCGCGTGGTGACTAAGAAAAGAGAGGCTTCCGCTTGCGGGTTTTCCGCGTATTTATGGGCGGCGCTGGGGGACGATTGCTCCGTTGATGGGGGCGGGGGGGGTGGCTTCCCCGTCTTTTTCACTTGACAAAAGAAAACATAGCTCGCTAGTTCGCATTCGTTTAGTACGCGGCAAGGTCATACCAGGGCCGCGCGTTTACGTACCGACGTGTCTGCCTTACACGCCGTGTTATATCCTCGCTGATT